>JARYHS010011408.1:70180578-70429781 GCA_031002005.1 Vandiemenella viatica
ACGCCACACACTCTTGCAGATTCAGTTAGAGTGATTATGTTGCTTTGAGGTAGTATTTTAGGCCATGTGGTGCGACGGAGTAACTTCAGTATCGGTCATCGGTAGTAAAGTTGAACTTTAGGGGCATGAGATGACATTTTATCTGCTTTCATGTGTAAGTTAATCGTATTTTGAACAATGGGGTTTGGTCTGGCTCAATCGGTTAATCAGAGCTGCATTTACATTTCTTTGGAGACTTTCCTAAAATTTAAAGAATATAGTGATTATCTATAGGGACTTTTACTAACTGTTACCCTTCCTAGTTTGGGGTTAAATCAAGCTAGGTAGCGACCAAGTTAATGTTGCAAAGCGGGAACTAAAATAATTGAAGGCATGATCACGGTTAAAGTTGAGACTGAAGTTTTGCACAACTCCAGTGCACATTTCTGCCTCACATAGTGGATTGTGAGCATAAAGGAAAACAAAATTAAAAGTAAATTTGTTTTAGGCAAATGGGATGCAATAGCACCAAAATAATAATAATAATAAAATGTTTTGGTTGAACCTTTAGTCATAAAGAGAACTAAAACAAGTGTATGGATGACAGGTTCCAATTCAGAGCATGAATACACTTGTAAACCTTTCCATTTCATTTAACAGGGGTTAAGTAAAATATTTTTCTTTTAGTTTTGTTTCTCTTTCTTTTTTGCTTTGTTTCTTTGTGCACCAACCATCCTCCATTTTTGGCAACTAATGGGTTTACTTTTCATATACTTATTTGTGAGCACAGATAATAACAGAGTGACAACTGATCCATTTGCTATTCAGAATTGTGAATGCCAAGAATTAAAGCTCGAAAATTATGGGTTCTATTAAAAAAGAACTGATTCGGTGTAATTCTGAATACATGTTTACAAGTTGTGAAATTTGTTCAAACTCTTTTTGTAAATTGTCTAGACCCAAAGTGCTGAATGTGTTGTGCTTGTAATTTAATTATGCACCTCTATAAATGAATGCAAGTGAATTTATTAACAAATAGGATTTTCCCCATATATAACATTGACCGAATTCTACTCCTTAAAATGTTTTTGTCTCTACAAGTATTTGAAAACTACTTTTAAAATCGTTTGCTGTTGGTTTTATACATGCTCAAAACACTTAAGGCTAGTTTCGAAGTCATATACAAGAAATGCAGGTTATATGACACTGTGAGATTGAATGCCATCTGGTGATGCAAGTATATTATGTGGTAGGGAAAGCATACAAGTGGAGCAGCGATCCATGGGGAATCATTCTAGTGATGACATGTGGAAAATTGGCAAGAGTAGTTGGCTGTTTACCGATACGTGCTACTGTAGGTAAACAAGCATCTATGAAAGTGATTGAAGGATGGTAAAAGGACGAGCAGGTGGTGAGCTGGTGGATATAGACACCTCATTAAAGAATGTGGAGGTCGGAGGATTGCCCGCTCTGTAAAGCAGATCTGATGGCAAAGCACAATGCTTGTGCAGCCACAAGTGTTTGGGAGCACACTGCTCAATGCACACTGTTGAGCATGGACTCCACAGAAGACGGTTCCCATGCTGATCCAATGACATCATTAATTACAATTGCAGTGAGTGGGCTCAGATCATCAAGACTGGACCCTACATCAATGGAAACATGTCACCTGGTGGAATGAATGACTTTTCTTGTTATACCTCGCCAATGCTAGGTTCTGGATATGTTGTTTTTGAGACAAACAGCTGTTCAAAACATACACCCACCAAGGAGCAGTATCTTTGATTATTTGCTGTGATTAGGTGCCTTCAAAGAAAGAAAAGGAACTGTTGAAGATACATGCCATTGTTTTATACATATAGTCGGGGAAGGTATCAGCATACACATACTGAAGAGGACAATTAAGGAAGGGAATGATCCACCGTGGAATAAGCAAAGTGAAAAGATTCTTCAAAAATCAAAGAAAGATAAACACAAGCTCAAGTGGGACAAGATACCACAGTGACTTAGAAAACTTGGATGAGATAAGAGGATGTATTAACAATGCGACAAGGCTACCGTATTTAATACTGAATTTAAAAATTAATTCACTGATGAAAATACAGATAGCATATTCATTTTTCCACATTATGTGAAGTTAAGAGATGCATTTGTGACGAATAGCTAATGCAAATATTGTAAAGCAACTGAAGCTTAAAGTGGGAGAAAGCATCGGATCCCAATGGCATCATTATAACAGTGTTTTCAGAGTACATGGACAGGAACAGAACGATTTTTATCTAATACTTATCATAAATCCACAAAAGAGAAAAAAATACCTGCTGACTGGAAAATTTCGAGGTTAATATTTATTTTAAGAGAAAGTGAGCACAGGGACTGTAGGAATTATCAACCAATATTTCTAATATCTATTTGCAGTAAAGATCTGGGGCATTTATATGTTTGAGCATTATGAAGTTTCTAGACAAACATGAATTGCTTATACCAGCTTATCTAAGACTTTTTCATTCCAAGGACACCTAAAATGTCAGAAATACTTCTACAGACCATGAACTTATATAAACCCCATTTTTTTACCAATCCTGTGAATTGTCATTCGCATGTACACACTCATAATATAGTCATTAACTTAATCCTTAATCATACGCTGTCAGCTGGAAACATACTGCAGTAACAATGCAGTCATATCCTTGAAATACTAGATTATTGCATCGTACACTATTTTTATTCCACAATGAGAAACATTTGTACAAAGATTCATAAAATTTGCACCAATGTTTTTCAGAATTAAAGCAAACCTAGATTCACATGCCCCTACCAAGAAATGGGTGGTTGAAGTTTATTGGCACATACACTATTTTCATTCATCCCAAAAGATTCATGTTTACCAAGCTTCATTAATTAGGCTAAGAAATTGCATTACTACATTACTAAACAACGGTAGATTATGTTTAAAACTCACATTTGATTCAATAGCGAAGTGAATGGATATACTTTTTGCTCGAAATGCCAGATAGTTTAACTCCACAGATTCAGCCTTTTATAAAAATATCAAAACTGAATCCAAAATAATATTATCATAAATAAATGATTTTATTCAAACAGAAGACTAATGCTGATAGCCAGAGACAATGTAGTTGTAGCCCTACTGCCAGAGATCGTGGTTAAAGAAAATCTCTGTTGTTTTTACGGCTATCAACGGCATTTAAAAGTTGAAAACCCACAATTAAAGCAAAGCATACTACAACTTATGATCAGCTATAATGTTTAAAAATTGAATATCCCAAATTAAAGGAAAGAATACAACAAGTTTATTTTTTTTAATGTGTAAAATAGTTATGATTGTAAAGTTATCTTATTGCTTTCATTAAAGGCCAGAGAGATTGTAATTGTGTGTTTAGTGCGAAGTATGCTGCATTTAGTGGTTCCATCTGTGATATTCCTCACCATACGTTCAAAATTTTATTTAATGTTCCGGCATTATATAAAGTAGAAGCGTAAGACATACCAAACAACTGAGTTGAGATTCTAAGCTTTAAAATGGTGAAAACCCCATCGAAATCTTTGCAGTAGATTTCGAGTTTTTCTGGCACAGTTTTTGTATTATAGATATAGATAATGCTGAAAAAACATAAGATGTGACTGTGCAGATTTATTCATGTTATGACATGCACGGACCTGTTAATCTGGCATTGTGACATGTCATTGTTGAGCTGACTGTGAGCTTGTTAGCATGAATATCACTAGTGAAATATTTAATTCCTTTCTGTTTGTATACATTGTGTTGTAAAGTTTTCTTTTTTCACCATGCCACGAAAGTGTGTAAATCATGCAGATAATTTCTGCTATATTTGTGTTGAGCTGACCTTTCGGAGACGAAATTTTATGCTACTTGTTAAACAGTGTTATGAACTTTACTTTGGCTGTCAAGTGGGTGATTTTGATAAGAACTGGGCTCCAAATATATGCTGTGTTTCATGTGTTAGACTGTTGACTGGGAGGAAAAATGGTACACATCATATACGATTTGCAATTTCCATGATTTGGAAAAACAAAGGATCATCTAATTGATTGTACATTAAATGAATTACATCTAAATCAAAATATACAGATAAGTATCCAAATTTGCCATCTGTGGTGAGACTTGTCTTACACAATGAAGATTTCCCTGTACCAGTATCTGCAGACAAGGCCCTAACTATTTATTCTGATTCTGACCTAGTTCAAACTGAAAATGCTTCAGATGATCATAATTATAAAAATGATCCTTCATGTGAAAGCACTAGCTGTTCATCCCAATCAACAAGATGTTAATGACGCTTTTCGGGATTTAAACTTGTCTAAACAGCAAGCTAAAGCTTTAACTTCCAGACTCAAAGGCTGAAATCTGCTCCAAAAAGATGTAACAATATGTAGTTATCATAGCCGCAATAGTGATTTTAAAGACTGCTTTTCTGAAGAAAATGGTATTGTGTTTTGCAATGATATTTGTTCTGCTAAGGAAACTCTTGGACATCAACACTGGTTAGATTGAAGGCAATGAACTTCCATCAACACCTGTAGCGCATGCTGCTAATATCAAAGAAACGTGTGAAAATGTGAAACTAATTTTAGAAAAAATCCAACATTAAAAATATAAATGGTATATCTGTGGTGACTTAAAGGTCATTGCTTTATTGCTTGGTTCGAAACTTGTTTTCACCAAATTTTGCTGTTACTTGTGTGAATGGGAAAGCAGAGAAAGGAAGTCTCACTACGTTATAAAATCATGGCCAAAACATGAATCTATTATCCATGGCCAGAAAACTGTGTCATGTGTCCCATATTAAATTAAGACTGATGAAAATTTTTAATGGTTTCTTGTATTTTAAATCAAAATTTCCCGAAGTTAGTGATGCTAAACTGAAGGAAGTAATTTTTATAGGACCACAAATATGGTTATTAATGGCTGATGAAAATTTTGAAGGACTGAAATCCACTAGAAAAAAAGCAGCATGGCAGCCTTTCAAAAAGGTATGTCACAATTTCCTTGGAAACTATAAAGCATAAAACTATCGTGGCTGATCTGCATTCTTATGAAGCTATGGGATGCAACATGTCTTTAAAAATTCACTTCTTGGACTCTCATTGAAACTTCTTCCCAGAAAATCTTGGGGCTGTTAGTGATGAGCGCGGTGAGGGTTTTCATCAGCAAATTTCTACAATGAAAAAGAGGAATCAAGGCAACTGCAGTTCTAATATGCTGGCTGACTTCCATTGGACCCAGAAGAGAGATGTTCCAGATGCAAAATCACTATCCACCAGTTTCTAGGCAAATCAAAATGAGTAGTATATCATTTAGTATTAGATACTTAGTTACTCATTTTATTACAAATTAGAAAAAAATCAAACGAATATCACAAAAAGCTCCTGCCTGATGAGGAAAAACTAAAATGATATTAGAATTCAGAATGAAAAATACGTCTGGAATCAACTATTCATGGCCATATACATTATTACTTTGCATTTCAAACAGATCTTTCTTCTGGAGAGCTGTATTCCTAAGTTAATTATTTATTAATGTAAGTAGGTGGTAAAATGATAGTAAGACAACCAAGGGTAAATAAAACAAAACCACAAATTTAATAGTATCAATATTATCGAGTATAAGAAATTGAACTGAATTAGAAATGAAACAAAAATTTGACAACAAACACTGATTTCTACACTATAAATTCATTGTTTCTTATACTGGCTAGATGACACGAATACACCCTGCTCTTACCTTAAACATTATTTACACAAGATGTACTTCAGTTCTTAAATTATAAACTTCTGTTAAAAGATGATGATGAAGACATAAGGTAGAAATAAATTTTGTGAATCAAAAGGGAATTTCGAACCTTCAGGTGTGTGCTGGTGAAACACTGTCATAAATCAGTTACACTCTGCTGCTTCACATACCTGTTGATTTCATCTCTAGCATGTTCCAATTTAAGTAAAAGAGCTCTTTGTCTCTTTTTAATTGAGGGAATCAAGTTTTCTTTCCCTTGTTCTCGTAGTTTCCTGAGAAAAAAAGGGACAAATGATAAAATGTGACTGATAACAGACTAAAAAAGAAGCTCCAAAATGACTCGGGAATTAATGATTAATTGCAAATTAATAAACAGACAGTAAAAAAATTGCATATCAAAGATTTATCTTTTTTACTTCAAGGCGTTTGCATTTTCATGTCATCATGAACATTTTCCTCCATCAACAAATATTTGTCCAACTTTGTGAGACAGGCAACAAAGTTGGACAAACAAACATTTACCATGGAAGATGTCAATTGTGGAGAGTTAACAGCAGACTTGACATGGAAAGAAGTTAAGGATACACTGGAGAAAATGAAGAGTGGACCATGTATGAGCAACATATCGGTGAACATAAGAGCAGCCGGTGTTGCAGAAAAGCAGTGGTTATAATGAGTGCTGTAATTAGTGCAGAAAGAGAAAATAGTTTGAGCAGTGGAAGAAAGAGAGATAAAAAGAGTCACAATTATAGAGGAATCACCCTCTGTGTCATTCTGCAAAAATATTTGAGATGATGATGGAGAGAAAACTATGAGGAAGAATAGAAAGGGGAAACAGAGGAGCACTATGACTTTAGATCAGGAAGGGCAATCGTTGACTTAATGTTTGCAGTAAGGCAATCACAAGACAGGCTCTATGAATATGGAAATTACAATGACTGATGGCTTTTATTGACATTGTGACAGTCTGGGAATTTTTAAAAAAGAAAGGAGTTAGCTACAGACTTATTGAGAGATTTAAATGTTGTGATGCTTGTCGTATATCGATGGACTGATTATAATTATAAATAACTCAGTTCTTTCAATCCAAACTTATATGGTTTATTTTATATTATTTGAATCTACTAGGGATTACAATGAAATTGGTTTCTCTCAGAAGATGCAGGTTCCTTTTTTGGCAATGATTATCTCGAGCATTCAATCTACTAATCTACGCTGATAACTCACATCTCACAAGTCCTCATCTCCATAGCAACTTATATCTTATTGCTTTTTCTCTCTAAGAGTACATATATTATTAATTTCTATCTACTCTCAGAAATAAAAGATATAATTTTCTTTTGAAAATATTTCTGTTCTGCCACAATGTGTGAAGGCTGTGAGACGTGATAGCTAAGACTCACCAGAGTTAAAGGCAGGACAGTGTTGAAACACGGACAGATAAGTACACATCTTATACATTGAAATTTCTGGGTTCATGTCCCTTTACAACAGAATGAAGTAGTGACATGGTCAAAGTGGGCAAATAAACTGAAAATTTTGATACACGCATTTATATATATATATAAAAAAAAAAATTCCAGTTTTGATGCTGCCCTTCGTCAGTGGTGAGTAATGGTTATACTCCTGTCAAAATGTTTAATCTATATATACCACAGTTGAAGACTTGATGGTGTCAAATCACAGACAGTAGTCTACAGCCCTTCATCAACAACATAATGACGTATTGTGGAGGTTGGCAGATAACTGAAGATTCAGTTGGCTTGCACCATGGAATGCGATTTCGCACTGCTACTTGCCATTCGGGAGGACCGGGGTCAAACCCGAATTGGCCATCCTGACTGAAGTATTCCGTGGTTTTCCTCAGTCACTCTAGGCGAATGCTAGGATGGTTCCCTACAAGGCCACGGCCGACCTTCCATCCCCCTTCCCTCCCCGTAGACTAGAAGGCTGAAAAGAGTCTCCGTGACTCTCCAGCAGCCCGCCTCCCAGCCGTCAGCTGGGAGGAATGAAATTGTAAAAAAAAAGATGAAAATTAAATATGGAGAGGTATATGGAGTAGGAGTTAAAGAACATAAGCTTAAGTATTATAAAATTGGAAACACTATCATGCAAACACATCACAGCCAGGAAGAAGAAATTCGTCGCAAATACTGCACGGTAATTTTATTTTTGTATAACAATAAAGAATGTAGCAAATATACATCAGAGAAGTAGTGTAAGTTACTTAAACATTCAGAAAGTTCACATTGGTATTGCGCGGTTAAAGAAAGCTGGTAGGAAATGTAAACAAAAAGTTCTTAACATGTGGCAACATCAAAGCCGAATTACGGCAAAAGTAGGATTTATTTACAAAAAGTCATGAGGACAGAAATGATTAATTTAGTTAACATCTGTCAATAGCCAAAGTTTCAGAGCCATTAGTTGGATGGTAAAATTTGGGCGTTGCCATAGTAACCTGATACCACCAATTGAATCAATGTAAAGTAGCATAGTTTTATTTGACACACATCGGGAGTATTTAGGGTGATATTAATTCACAAAATAATTTATAACACAATTACAAAATCTTATAAGATTGAAACATTCAGTAAATGAAAAGACTGTAAAAGGGTACACGTTTGGATTCGTTCTGGACACAGCCATCAAGGATAAGGTGCATGCTCGTTAGTTGGGCAGTTGAAAGTCGACCATTGTCTGTTGATGTAGTTTGTGAAGGTTGCTCCAATTGCGGAAGAATACCATGAGTGGGTAGTGTGGTGAAGTTGACATGGAGGCATGTGTGTGCACAGAATGTTTCTTGTAAGATTGCTGATGGGAACTCTGTTAGTAATATAAGATGAAAGTGTAGAAATCTGGACCTAATGAATCTGTAATCAATCATGAAGTGAAACAAGTGATCTTACAGTTTGGAATGGAGGTTTCCAATGACTGTCTCAATATTGTAGGAGATTGTTGTCATTTGGTGAACATGCATTTTTTCTATCATTGACAAAACCAATTTAAGCATACTTCTAACTGATATCAGGGCTATTGAGCAAAGTTTGGAAGAATATAAACTGAATTTCCAATGATTTCCATTTAAATTTCTTGTAGCTAATGCAACCTCTGACTATTTTAAATGGCTGAACCTTAGCAATAAAATGGATAGTAGGAACACTGCCTTGCTTCATATACTTCATATGTACATTTGACCACCAATCCACTAGCCATAAGAATGAATGGCCACCAACTGATGGTATTCATCCAGAATCCAAAACATCCAGCAGCTGTCCATGCCATCTCTCATGACACCAATAATTTTAACTCGTTTCATGGCCTGTCCTATCAGAATTCTCCCAAACAGCAGTAGCTCCTCTGAACTCAGAAAGAACGTGGGAGCTTGCCTACCAGTACAAACTTATAAGGCAACCTCCTGGTCTCCATTTAAGGTAACACTACCTGTCCTTCCCTCAATCCTCTCGTTGCCTCCATCCCCACTACCTAAACTGAATCCCTGCTGATGTTCATCTTCATAGATTCTTTGGTTTAAAATTCCTTTTTTAAATTTTATTTACTTATTTATTTATGTTAACTCAGATTGATGGTAACAAGATTTTAATATATAATTCTGTTCTTTTCACAATACAGTAGAGCCTCAGTAAGTTCAACTTCAAGGGAGACGCAAAAAAAATTCAAGTTATACAGGTTTCAACTTATAAAGGGTTTTGATTTAAAAGAGGTTTTCATTGGTACATGTTCGACTTGCAGAGGTTCAGATTCTATCATACCTAATTTTGAGTTACAGAGATAAAATAAAATAATTGTTTAAAAAAACATAAAAACCGCCTTCAAAAAAAAGCACTAAAAATTTTAAAATAACTTTATACCTTGCTTAGGAGTAAGTAAATCTAAATGGATAATATTTTAATTTGCTGTCACTGAAATTTTTACATTAATTAGTTGTTTTTGAAGTCTGTGCCAGCTGTCACATCGCGACGATCGAATTACTGAACTACTTTTGGTGTTAAAGCTGAAACGGGGAGTACAAACAAAAATTCCCAATATTTTACAGCACGTTGTGAGGCAGATACTGTTATTGCGGGAGACAGCTTAGGGAAACAAATTTATAGTATTTTAATCTGTGGCTCGGCCTTATTGGTCATCCAGCATATCTCTGGCGCTACAGTGTCAGTTGGTAGGTTGCATCATGCAGTAAACGATTTACAGTTAGTATAATATCGGCGTATCATCTGTATGTTTCAGTTTTGTTGAAACATGTTTCTAGCATTAATTGTAGGTAAGCAGTAACGTGATTTTTTTATGTATTATTATTATTATTATTCATTATTGTTTTTATGTTTTTGTTTTTCTTGATTTTGCTGGCACCGACTCCAAAAATAACTAATTAATGTAAAAATTTCAATGACGGTAATGCAAAATATTGTCAATTTAGATTTACTTTCTCCTAAGCAAGGTATAAAGTTATTTTAAATTTTTTTGTGCATTTTTTGAAGGCGGTTTTATGTTGTTATTTTTTAAACTATTATTTTATTTTTAAATTTTTAGTGGTATTATAGTTTGTTTTGTATTTTCAATATGCCACAGCAGTTCCCATTTTGCGAACTTCCTGGTAGCTCTGGGGTTAAAGCGGTTGCTTTCAAAGAAGAATTCTGTCTGTATATACCACAACAACTTCCAGAACGGGGTGAATTGGGTGTTGTGTTAAGGAATATCAGTTTACATTTTGGTCCAGCCTATGTTTGGATCGTATCATAACATCTGTTAAAGCTGCTGGTCGAAAACCAAAACATGTAACATCTGGGCATTAATACATACCACATACAGAAATCTGGAATATATGTGTTTGCTCCGGCATCACACAGAAAATATAGTATTTAATTGGTTTTCTTAACGTGAAAGCTTGGGATCCATGTTGAAATCTGAGGTACATGTTGAGACATTAGGACACATTTATTTTATAAATATTATGCCATGACTTAAAAATAGCTTAATTGATTTTGACGGGATTTAAAACTGTGGATTTTTGTAATGAACACTGGACATTAAAAGGGGCGAGGTTAAAGGGAAAGAGGGATTGGGCTTTTGTATACCAAATGTAGACTGCCTTTTCTGATTGATTTAATGTATACGTATATAAATTTTTATTGATATAAGATAAAAACTGTAGGTATGTATAAAATACAATTAAGGGGTGTGCAGACGAAGAGTAGTTTGTTTTTTGTAAAGCTAATGTGGGCACAATTTTTCTCTTTGTTTTAAAGTATACATGTGCAAATTTCCATCGAAACCAGATAACAACTGTAGCATTGTGTAAAGAACATTTGCAAAAATTAAATGGGGTAAAGGAGTGAGTGGTAGGGTTTTGTAAACAGAATGTATACTCTATGTTTCTCATTGTTTTTAAGTATACATGTGCAGTGTTATGTGGAAATCTGATAAAACTGTGGGTATCTGTAAAGAACATTGCAAATTAGGAGGGGTGGGGTAGAAGGGAAGAGGGGTCAGGCAACCTAATTTAAACACAATATTTCTGTATGTTTTAAAGTATAATTATGTGTGCAAATTTCCTTCAGAATCGGATAGAAACTGTAGATCAAAGGATGGAAAGGAAGGAGCGTTGTTTGGACTCTCGAAACTAAATGGAGACAGTATTTTTCTGTTTGTTTTGCAGTATATATGTGCATACTTCCTACAAAATCAGAAAGAAACGGTAGCTTTCTATAAAGTACATTGACAGTAATTAAAGGAGTAGAAAAGGGGATAGAGTTTGCGTTTTTGTGAAAGTTATGTGGACAGTATTTTTCTTTTTCTATTTGTTTTAAAGTATACGCATGCGAAGTTCCACCGAATCGGATTAAAATGTGGGTTTTGTACAAATATTAAGGGAAGAGGAGCTAGGGTAGTTTTTTTTTTTATTTTTTGGTCAGAAATCTTATCCATAAAAAATTACATATATATGTGCCAACTTTCATAAAGATCGGGCAAATGGAGTCGACTATAGTTTTCTAATAAGAAATTGACAAAAATCAAGGGGGTGGAAACAGGGAGAGGGGTTCAGTTTTTGTAAACCAAGAGTTGGCAGTATTTTTCTCTGTTTTATAGTAAAAATTTGCTAATTTCTGTCTAAACCGGACAAAAACTGTGGTTGTGTATAAAAATTAAGCGGTTTAATGGGGAGAAGGTGTGATTTTTAGATCTTCTGGTCAGACACCTTCTTTGTGAAAAAATACCAACTTTCATGGTAATCGGTGACAATTGTGACTTTAGCTTTTTATAAAGATAATTGATAAAAGTTAATGGGGTTGAAGGAGGGAAAGGGGTTGAGCTTTGGCAAACCAAATGTTGACAGGATTTTTCTCTTTGTTTTAAAGTATACATGGGCAAAGTCCATTAAAAATCAGATAAGAAATGTAGATTTCTATAAAATTAAGGGGTGTAAAAGGAGACATGGGATGGTTTTTTATTTATTTAATTTTTTTTGTGGTCAGAAACTGTCTCCATGAAAAATTACATGTATATGCCAACATTAATGGAGACCAGTTAAATGTTGTCGACTGTAGCTTTGTATAAAGAACATTGGTAAAAATTTAGGGGGTAGATAGGGGGAGAGGGCTTCAATTTTTTTCAATTCAAAATTTGACAGTATTTTTCTCTTTATTTTTGACTATACATGTCAAAAGTTTCATCGAAATTGTATAAAAAATGTGGGTTTGTATAAAATTTAAGGGGTGTAAAGGGGAGAGGGGTGGTTTTTTATTTTTATTTTTTTGGTCAGAAACCTTCTCCATGAAAAACTACATGTAATTGCCCACTTTAATGGAGATCAGTTAAATTGTGTCGATTGTAACTTTGAATAAAGAAAATTGGCAAAAATTAGGGTGGTGGATAGGGGGAGAGGGGTTCAGTTTTTTAAAACCAAAAGTTGAAAGTATTTTTCTCTTTGTTTTTGGCGATATATGTCCAAAGTTTCATCGAGATCGAATAAAAAATGTGGATTTGTATAAAAATTAAGGAATGGAAGGAGGTAGAAGGGGTGGTTTCTCAATGAAATTCAAATGGGACCACTTTGGTGGTATATACCCAATCCACTAAAAAAAATTTCATTCGGTTCAAAATTGGCGAAGATATCACTGAACATACATACAAAAAAAAATAGACTAATTGAGAACCACCTCCTTTTTTTGAAGTCTGTTAATAGATAAAAATTTGTGCTACTGGGTAATGTTTCTCAACTTAAGAATTTGTAGGTTTACATAGCCATAAAATAAATCACAGGTAAGATAACTTGCTTTTTATTGTAATAGTGATCCACTAACACTAATTTTTAGATTTCGACACCAATTAAACCATTTAAGTAGGTATTCTTCCAAGTTGGGAAATTCTGAAATTCGTTTTCTTTTGCAGAATAAATTTTGATCATTTTCAATTTTTCTAATGATTTCTGATTCGTTTTTTATTGTTAGTGACAGAGTAACCACTGGTATGCCAAATTGATCGGCAACTTTTTTTCTTATTTTTACACTTCTACCAGGTGCGTAAATATGAAACAGGAATTTTTTCATAAAAAATACACCTTTCTCGTGTAAAAATGGTACAAAGTACCTTATTTGAAGTATTGCCCATTGTTAGATATACATTTTTCTATCTTTATGGAAATTTATGAATGCCATGCCAATTTTTTTTTCTTTTTCTTTTGACGCAAACCAGTCACAGAGTCATTTTCGTACATTTTCATAAGAAGTGAAGTGCTGCTCAGCGAGTGCGTGTCCCATCAATGTAAAGAGAGAGTTATCGGATGGAGCTTAGTCAGGTGAGTAAGTCTCATGCATCAGTATCTCCCAACTAAGCGCTTCAATCATTTCCTTGACCGGGTTTGCTGTATGTGATGTTAAGTTGTCATGAAGCAAAAAGACTTCGTGTTGCCTTTTCTGGTATTCTGGTCATTTTTCCTGCAATGCTTGATTCAAATTGATCATTTGCTGTTGATAAAGTTCAGAATTAACATTTTCACCAGGTTTAAAGTAGCTTGTAATAGATTACACCATTTTGATCTCACCAAACACAGACCATTGTCTTCCTTCCACAGCGATTTGGCCTTGACGTTGATGTTGATGGTTCAGCTGGAGTTACCCATGATCTTTTACACTTAGGTTTCTTGAAATATATCCACTTTTCATCACCTGTCACAATTTGATGGCGAAATGACTTTCTTTTATACCTGGCAAGCAGCATTTCACAAGTGGTTTTTCGTTTTTCTTGATGTCTGTCAGTCAGTTAATGTGGAACCAATTTCCCCATCTTCTGGATCTTCCCCATCACTTTCAAACGTGTGGAGACAGCTTCCCTTGTTACATTTAATTGGTCTGCAAGTTGTTCTTGCATTTGGACATCATCTTCATCCAACAATGCTTGAAACTCGCTGTCATCAAACTTCTTTGGAGGTCTTCCACTGTCTTCATTTCTCACATCAAAATCACCACTTTTGAATTTTTTAAACCACTCAAAACACTGATTTACCAAGAGGATGCTCACCGTAAGCTTCGACAAGCATTTGATGTCATTCTGCAGTAACTTTCTTTAAATGGTAACACAAAATCAATGATGTCCGCAAATTGTAGTTTCAAGACTCAAAACTCAAAATGTTCAACATTATTGAAAACTACACTGTCGTATGAAACTTTAATTCTTGTAGGTTAAAAATACAAAAAAAAAATTTTGGTGACAATGATGCAATCTGATGCTAACTGCATTGATAGCTAGAGCCATCTGTTGGCAAATTCCGGTTTCATATTTACACACCTGGTAAATTTTTTGACCACTCATACTTTTTCAATTTATGTTCATTTAGCACCTATTATTTCATGGTTACTATATATATATGTATATATATATTAGAAACTTTGGAATAGGAACAGTCTTTCTCTCTCTGTGTGTATGTGTATACTACTGCATAAATAACACTATCTGTAATATATCCAGTGCCCATTTTGGGTTCACCTCTCGTTTGTCCCAAATCATTGACAGTTCATTTAAATGATGAGAAACTGCACATGCACAGATGGTTCCTTGCTGTGTGTCTCATTCTACTAAAAAATGACAGCCCCCCATTATTGTGAATTGTATGCACCTTATATTTTTGTCATCGAAGCACTCCTGCTTTCAACTTTGGTAGGTGATGAGTTTACTATTCTGTTTTATTTACCACTGGTGAGTTATTAGATGAAATCAAGACCTAGTGATCCCTCAATGACATGACCGACAAACTGTAATTTTATTATCACATAGTTCTACAATTGGGTATTACCATTATGAATGAAGATCACAGTTATAGATATTGTTTGTGTTTATTTACTAGGGCATTTAAGAACACTGGAACTACAAATAAATTATGATTCATGACTCACTTCTTTTTTAATTCCAGCATTGTCATATCAACTTTTGTGCGGTCCAAAATTGTTCGCTCTTTCATGTCCAGAAGACCTGAATGTTCATTTGCTTGAAGTTCCTCATAGTGGATGAGCTCTTCATACTGCACAGAGTAAGAAAGAATACTGTCAACAGAAGAAAATATAGTAATTTGGAAAAATTAATGGAAACATGTTCTCAAGCTTTCATCACTACTTTTTCCCAAACATTTTGTGAAAATTCTATACCTTGAAAGCTTAACACTTCATTTGATTCTTTCATTTGTATTGCCAAACAATAGGAGTACAGCACTGCAGTGAACTCAATGCATTTTATTTAGGAGTATGATGGGTAGGACACAGTCACAGTTTGTGACATTTAAATTTTATTATAACACACTGAGGTGACGAAAGACATGGGATAACCTGCTAATAGCATGTTGGTCCTCCGTTTGCCCGGGGAAGTGCACAACACGATGTGGCATGGACTCCACGAGTTGTTAGAAGTCCTCTAGAGAAATATTGAGCCATGCAGCCTTTATAGACATCCATAATTCTGAAAGTGTTGCCGGCGGAGGATTTTGTGCACGAACTGATCTCTCGATTACGTCCCATAAATTTTCGATGAGATTCATGTCGAGCAATCGCGGTGATCAAATCATCCGCTGGAATTGTCCCAAATGTTCTTCAAACCAATCACGAACAGTTATGGCCCGGTGACATAGCGCATTGTCATCCTGGAAAATTACATTGTTGTTTGGGTACATGAAGACCATGAATGGTCTCCCAGAAGTTGAACACCATGTAAAAACAGCCCACACCATTATGGGGCCAGATTGCACAGTGCCTTGTTGACAACTTGGGTCCATGGGGTCTGCGCCAAACTGGTACCCTTCCATCAGCTCTTAACAATTGAAATCATGACTCATTTGACCAAGCCACTTTTTTCCAGTCGTCTACGGTCTAACTGATATGGTGATGAGCCCAGGAGCACCGCTGTTGGCGATGTAGTGCTGTTAGTAATGGCACTCAAGTCAGTCTTCTGCTGCCCATTAAAGCCAAATTTCGCAGGATTGTCCTAACAGACAGGCCCGTCGGACCTTCCACATTCATTCCTGCGGTTAGTTCACACAGTATTGCTTGTGTGTTCACACTGACAAGTCTACGCGGACGTCGCTGGTCGTGCTTATTAAGTGCCGGCGGTCGACCACTGCGTTGTCCATGATGGGAGGTTATTCCTGAATTTAGGTATTCTCAGCACACTCTTGACACTGTGGATCTCGGAATGTTGAATTCCGTAACGATTTTCGAAATGGAATGTCCCAAGCATCTAGCTCCAACTAGCATACCGCGTTCGAATTCCCTTAATTCTCGCCGTATGGCCATAATCACATAATCAACCTTCTCACACGAAGCATTTGACCACAAATGAAAGTCTTGCCTAGGCACTGACCATTTACACAATTTGTAAGTGACACTACTGCCATCTATATATTTGCATATTGCTATCTCATGACTTCTGTCACCTCAGTGTATATTGCCTGTGGTTCTATATAAAAGTTGGTCATCACAACCATAGTAATGTTCTCTCACCAAAGACTGGAGAGAAAGTTTTTAAATCATTAGGAATGGGCAAATATTTATTCCATATTATTTATCACCAAGTAACATTATACAGTTTTGCTGGCAAATCCCTCTACTTTACAGAATTGCATTTTGCTACCTTCTGTGGCAAAAACACATTTCCTATAAATTTCAGGGGTAAAAATCTGACACTACATACTTACAGCAAAAGGGTGATAGTTTTGGAGCTCTGCTGTTAATCAAGTCTTGTTTCATTTGAGCTACAGCTTAAGCATAGTAAAGGAATCGGAAGCATGCTGGGATTATTTCTAAAGATAATCTCATGGGTGCCTCCTGTCATAACGTATATCCCTTCTATACCAAATATATATATTAGGATAGGTGCAAAACACTCCAAACCACTCAGTTTGTAGTGATTCACAGGGTAATTGTAATAGTCAGCATTTAAGAAGAACCATATCACAGAGCACAGTTGCCAAGATAACAGCACAGAAACAAAATAATACAAACATGGAACAATGTTGAAATCTGCAACTTTGGAGTGAACAGAGTGGCAGTAAAAAAGGAACTAAATGTATGTTAGTCGTGTGAGAAAGATAGTGAGGTTGGGGGGGATGGAATTAAAACTGAGGCAAAAATGCAGCAGACATTGTGCAAACTAAAAATTGTCTCATGTTGTGAACAAGGGCATCAAAATACATCAAATGCTCATAACCAACAAAGCAAGGTACAAATTTGAAGTCTTTAACAGCAACTGCAGTGGTTGAGCGCATCATCTTAAGTGGCTACAGGATGAATTCCAAGCACACAAACGAGTTGTCAACAATATTATGCACAAGTAAATGGCCCGTGGAAAAAAAAAAAAAAAAAAAAGTATGGAAATAATAATATGTTTGCCCTTTAAGGCTCAAATTAAAAAAAGAAATCTTAAAATATGTTGCGATCACAGTGCAGTCCTTAATCTTTAAAATGATACCTCATTTATCTAAATTGGTTAGATATCAAGGGAGATAAATGGCTCGTGACACAAAAATGCGTTTCAGAAATATTGATATTGATTTCAGTTAGGAATACAGGGAGATAAATGGTTTGTGGTACAAAAAACGCATTTTAGAAATATTGACAATTTTGCCCGTTTGAAAACACTTTCTTAAAATATGATGTAACCAAACTGGATACTTTAAGCTTTTAAATGATACTAATTTACCAATTATGGATAGGTATGGAGGGATGTAATTGCTTGAGAGAAAAAAAACTTATAAATACATATGATAAAACGAAAATTACAAAAGCGCAAATCCAAAAATTAAAACAGTTTTGTATAAATTTTTGTATGGAATAATAGAGTTGCCATTAAAATAAACTTTCTTTTTCTTTAAATACATGTTTATTTTCTACAGACTTTTATACATTTAGGAAGTCTACCAAACAGACATTTCAAAGAACTGTTAACACCTATTTATATTAATAATAACTGTATTTGAGTTTTAGCAACGTATTAGTTTCCCCAAGTGACAATTTGATATATAAAAAAGGTAGAAAACAAATGTTCTATGCAGTAGCACATGACAGATAATGTGTATTGAAAAGTCTCCACATAATATTGAAAAAATGCAATTCATTAAAGTGCCTCTTCACTGGATTGGGGAGGGAAAGGTGCAGGGGTTGTACAATTCGGTTAGGTTGAAATCTCAGATGTAGCATACTGGACAACCTGATTACAGTTTTTGCAGTCCCATAGACAAATGCTAGAATCTGCCGCAAACCACCCATTTAAGAAATAAAAATACACTTATTACATACAAGTTACATCTTTTATAGACGCAAAAGTGGAAATGTTTAAAAGGATGATTCATGTTTAACACAATTTTTTCTGCAACCACACAAAAAATTAATCACAGAAGATTTTATTATTCAATTCCTCAAATACGTTTTGTAATAAAAGCATGTGTAACCATGTCTGCAGATTATCCATTCTGGAATCCAAACAGAAAACAGTAAGAATACTACAAAATGTAAAACGTTTTTAGATTCCATAATCTTTAATGTTTTAAAAAAAACCTCTGAGAATATCTGAAGTAAAAAAATGGGATGGTAGCTATCCACAGATGCTACATCTCCTTTTAAATAATGATTTTATGACTTGCACATTTTAGTCTGAGAGAAAATAAAATCTGCACAAGAATACATTCCAGATATGTGCAACATCTTTTTCAGTACTTTGCTAAAATATTATTATAGCAGTAAAATATTTTAATAATATCAATGAGCAGGAAAATGCTTGAAGGCAATAAAACTAAGGAAGGATACGGAAATATGACCAGACACTGTACGCCGAAATACTGTGCGTTACTTGTGGTTGTCCTTTTTGTGTTCGTCGTTCCAAGCAGTCTTCATCTGTGGTAAGTGTTGGGTCATATTTCCCTATCAATCCTGAGTAAAATATTTTGAATTTTAATAGTTTCACGAGATCATTTATTTCGGACTATTAATGGTGTCAGTAGTATCCTCACTTACTTATTTGGGAAGCAGTATGCACAAGCCTTTGGGGGCTAGCGTATGATGCTTTTTCAAGTGCTAATTTTCTAGTAATGAAGCAAAATGTTTATTAAATATTTTACACAGCTCACCTATTTATGCACAAAAATTAGTCATGTTTAACTTGTATATCTGTTAGGCGATTTTTTATTTTACAACGCTAAACAATTTCCAGTACTTAAGTAATCTATGAAATATTTTATATTATTTTCATTCATATTTCTGTGCATAATGAATACGAGCCACCTTTCATTAATGTTAATATGCAATAACTAGACAACCCGTACAAAAATTTCGCGAATAAAATATGATGAATAGTGAGGTTGAATGCTTGTAATATAATGAAAAGTAGAACCACACTTTTATAGCAAATATTTATTTGTTTAATGCAATAGGTATGCATCAAAATACTTACAACATATTACTAAACAGTTAGGAAAATTTAAAACACACTGTATGTATGTCAAACTGTCACTGACCTAAACAGAATACAATCAACCTGAACAAAATGCACACATCTCTGTGATATGTGTTGTTGTGCGAATAAAATGTTTACGTTGGAATTGTATAGAAAAACAAAAATGTTTCTGTAGCAGAAAAATATATTCAAAAAGCTACTTATTGTATAAAAATCAGTTTACTGACATCTCTGTGATATCTGCTGCTGCAATATAGGGACTTGGCTCTGAACTGTCTCATACATGCGACCCATTTCAGAATCACCTTCTGAAAAATTCTTTCTTAATTTATGATTTTATCTAATTGGAGACCTTAATCTTTAAAATTATATGTCATTTTGGTTAGGTATCGAAGGAGATAAATAGCTTTAAAAAAATAAAATAAAACACATTGCAGAAAAAATATTGATACTTTTGCCCATTAAGGGTCTAATTCCAAAAAATTCCTTTTATAAAATATGATGCGACCAAAGCGGACACCTAGGTCTTTAAAATGATACATCATTTATCGGGGAGATAAATGGCTTGCGACAGAAAAATGTGTTGTAGAAATATTAATACTTTTGCCATTTAAGGGTCGAATTTTTAAATTTCTTAAAATACGGTTTAATAAAACCGAAGACCTTATGAAGACCTCAGTCTTCAAAATGATACTTCGTTTATCAATTTTCTGTAACTATCAAGGTAGATAAATGACCCGAGATTTTTTTTTTTTTTTTAGAAATACTGATATTTTAGCCCTTTAAGGGCAATCCATTCTTAAAAAAATGATGTGACCACACAGAGACCTTAATCTTTAGGATGATACCTTCTTTATTTATTTCAGTTGTATATTAATGGAGATAAATGAATCGTGAAAAAAAAATGTGTTGAAGAACTATTGATACTTTTTCCCTTTAAGGGTTGAATTTCAAAAAAAAAAAATATTTTTTAATATCTAATGTCACCAAAGCTGAGACATTAATCTTCATAATCCCATTTCATTTATCAATTTCGGTTAGATATCAGAAGAGATAAATGGCTCGATACACAAGAAACGCATTTCAGAAATATTAACATTTTTGTCCTTTAAGGGTTGAATTACGAAAAATTCCTTTCTTAAAATATAATGTGACCACAACAAAGACCTTAATCTTTAATATGATTCCTCATTTATCTATATTGGTTAGATATGAAAGGAGATAAATGGCTTGTATCACAAAAAGTCATTGTAGAACCATTGATACTTTTTCCCTTTAAGGGCTGAATTTCAACAAAAAAAATTCTTTCTTAATATATGACGTCACCATAGATGAGACATTAAGCTTCATGATCCTACTTCATTTATCAATTTTGGACGGAGACCTTAATACGATACCTCATTTATCTAGTTTATCTAGTGCCACACTTGTACAACCACCCATCTCATATACCAGCTCACTTGCCTCCACTGTCCTAGTTCCTACATTGGCCAGACCTCAAACTCATTATCCATCAGAATGAATGGTCACAAACAGTTTACTCCCAAAACCTGGACCTACCTGTTGCTCACCATGCCAGTACTGACAACACCCGCGACCTTGTGAATAATACTGAGCTAACTTGCCTACTGAGAAGGCAATGTCAGGTCTAGTACTCTGTGATAAATATAGCAAGCCACCAATGAGTTCTCTGTAAGGAAGGTTCTTGAGGCCATCTTCATTACACTCGTCGAGAAACTCTGGCTTCTGCTCCATTAAGCTCCTTTGGCATCTTGCAGTCCAAATTCATTCAACAGTTTGTTGACATATGCTTCTCGTGAGCGGGTGACGCTACCATCCCGTTTCTTATTGAATTTTACTCCCAGTAGATGCGAAATCGTTCCTAGGTACTTAATATAAAAGCATCTCTCCAGAAGTTCTTTAAGACTACTTCCCACTGATTTGTTTTGTGTCAGTATGAGTATATTGTCCACATAAACATCTAATATGGAATTTCCTTTCTTCAACTGATACAAAGGATCGACTTTATTAGGAACGAATCCAAGATTTTCTAATGTTTTGTTGAGCTGTTCATTCCAGCATCTTCCACCATATATCGATTTGTTCAATTTACAAACCTGTTTTTTTTTTTACCTATTTGTATAAAACCTTCAGGTTGTTCCATATACAAAGTTTCCATTAAATAACTGTGAAGATAAGCAGATTAACATCATACTGAACCATGAACCACTTTTTCTCAATGCCAATAGCTACGAGTAATCTTAGAATATTGAAGCCTGATACACTTCTTCATAATGCACTCCCTTCTTTTGAGAGAAACCCTATGCAACCAAGCGCACCTTGAAATGTTCTGCTTCTCCTACTGTCTTCCTTTTAAACACCCATTTGTATTTAATAACATTTGCATTTGGAGATTGTATAACCAATGATTCTTCAATGATTCTAATTCTTCATTCATTGCTCTCAACAAATGTGATGCTTCAGTAGAATTGATATCATCATTGAATGAAGAGAGTACTACTATATTATTAGTATGAACTGTATGAGATTGTGGTTCTATGTTATCATCTTTCTTTAAGTTTATAGAACACCTTTCTCGAAGAATCATACTGTTTTGATCTTGCAAGTTTGCATTATGTTTTGTAGTACTTCCCTTTAGTAGAATTGATATCATCATTGAATGAAGAGGGTACTACTGTATTATTAGTATGAACTGTATGAGATTGTGGTTCTATGTTATCATCTTTCTTTAAGTTTATAGAACACCTTTCTCGAAGAATCATACTGTTTTGATTTCCAAGTTTGCATTATGTTTTGTAGTACTTCCCTTTGGTTTTTCTCTCTTCTTTACTTGAACAGTTGATTTTCCTTCACTCTGTTCACCTTTGTCTTCATTTTCTGTATCTGGAAATCCTTTGAAGTCTTCTTCCTTACTTGACAGATTTTCTTCAAAATTTATCATCACATTTTCTTCAGGATTACTACCTGAAATTTCATCACTGTAGTCAAAAGTGATAGTTTCTTCTCGACCTAATTGTTAGAAGCTAGAATCTTCGAGTTTATTAATGTGTTTTGCTTCATTACTTGTGCTCTCTTTGAATACAGTCACGTGACTCCACAACTTGTCGAGTAACTGGCATCCAAATCCTATAACCATGTTGATATATTGAGTATCCAACCAAAATTCCTTTCTTGGCACTTATTGAGAGTTTTGAGTGGCATTCCTGTTTAGGAACATGCACAAACACTTAACATTCTATTTCCCGAAGATGAGCCACACTTGCATTCCTGCAAACCCATAATTCATATGGAGTTTTAACTTCGTTATAACTGTAAGAACGAAGACTTTCCCGGCGTATGACTGCAATGTAGTCTTCACGGGTGTACCGCCGGATAGTGTTGTGGAAACACAATATTTCGACGGCTGGCTCTGCCGTCTTCTTCAGGTGATGAGACATGTGTAATGGTCGGCTGACCCACAGGTACTGAGATGGTTCGGGTGCCGCTCTTCCTTATATACAAGTCCGCGTGGCTTCGGCGATGGCTTACTATGAGCCAGGCCCGCAACCAACTGGCGGTTGGCTGCCCGTGGGCGTGGCTAAGGTTCTTGTTCCAGCCCGAGCTAATATGAAGCCCTCTACGGCGGCAGCTGAACGGAAGTACAACGTTCTCTGCGGATATTTGCCAAGGCAGGTTTCCATGCCTCACTGAGACATAGACCACTGTCTCTGTTAAATGTGTCGGCCAGTCGAATTTCGATGGCTTCTTTGATGACAGATTCCCAAAAATGTGATGTTCTAGCCAAAATCCTAACGTTATTGAACTCTACTTTGTGGCCATGGTCGTACACGTGCTCGGCGATCGCTGATTTGCTATACTGTCCCAAGCGGAGATGGCGTTTATGTTCATGCTGCCACAAGAACTGGAACACCTGAGAACTGTCTTCAGGCGGAACGGTTACTCCGAGAGGCAGATAGAAAGGGCAATTGAACGTAAGCCAGGGAAAATTCCAGTCCAACAGGAAGAAACGCCCAAGGCCACCGCCTTTCTGCCTTTCGCCGGAAACACCTCGGGGAAAATCGGCAGAATCCTCGCACGACATGGTATAAAATCTTTCTACCGACCACCAGCTAAAATACGGGACTACCTCCGTTCAGTCAAGGATGATCTTGGCCTAAGAGTTCCGGGGATTTATAGCATACCGTGCGAGTGTGGAAAGACCTACATCGGTCAAACGATCCGCACCATAGAAAACCGGTGTGATGAACATAAACGCCATCTCCGCTTGGGACAGTATAGCAAATCAGCGATCGCCGAGCACGTGTACGACCATGGCCACAAAGTAGAGTTCAATAACGTTAGGATTTTGGCTAGAACATCACATTTTTGGGAATCTGTCATCAAAGAAGCCATCGAAATTCGACTGGCCGACACATTTAACAGAGACAGTGGTCTATGTCTCAGTGAGGCATGGAAACCTGCCTTGGCAAATATCCGCAGAGAACGTTGTACTTCCGTTCAGCTGCCGCCGTAGAGGGCTTCATATTAGCTCGGGCTGGAACAAGAACCTTAGCCACGCCCACGGGCAGCCAACCGCCAGTTGGTTGCGGGCCTGGCTCATAGTAAGCCATCGCCGAAGCCACGCGGACTTGTATATAAGGAAGAGCGGCACCCGAACCATCTCAGTACCTGTGGGTCAGCCGACCATTACACATGTCTCATCACCTGAAGAAGACGGCAGAGCCAGCCGTCGAAATATTGTGTTTCCACAACACTATCCGGCGGTACACCCGTGAAGACTACATTTCGTTATAACTGTTTATGACTCTGTTCCTGATATATGTGGCAGTATATATCAGTTCTGCCCAAGCTGTCTTAGGCAACCTACTACTGCTGATTTCACTTCCCACTAAATCCATCAGAGTTCTGTTGAATATCTCTGTGATTCCATTTTGCTGTGGTGTGTAAACCATTGTCTTTTCATGTACAATGCCATTAATCTCACAGAACTCAGTCAGTACACTCCCCTTTGCTTTATGAAGTCTGACAAAAGCATATCTGCTAGCATCATCCACTGTGCTGTTGTCACCAAAGCTTTTCACACCTATTTGTCCTACGAGATCTGCATGAACAAGATTCAAAATTATTCAATCACTTTTCCAGTTGCTTGATAGATGTGTCAAATGGCAATCATGTCACTTTTCCTGCTAGACAGTCATTACATGGAATAGGAGTTGTCAACTCACAGTTCAAACCATTTACAGACTGTGTTTTGACCATTTTTATAATCTGATTCTTGCTAACATGCATAGTATTTGATGCCACAAATCTAATGATTTTAACTTTCCATTTTCATAGTGCAATGAGCTTACTACACTCTTCTTTAAATTAGGTCCTGTTCTCACCACATACAAGAGACCCATATTCTCTGCTTTCAATAGTAAATTTCTACTGTCATTGTAAATGCAACATCCATTTTTATTAAAAACAACTTTCTTGTTATTTTTGGTTAACTGTTTAACTGACAAAATTCCATGGCTGATGCCAGGCACTAAAAGAGTGTCTTTGATTTGTATGTCAATATAAACAGTTATTACCTATAAACTTTGTATTTACAGTACCTTTTCCAATTGTAGGTGTCGTCGTACCATTTGCAGTCACAACATTTTCAATACTCAGATATTTACTAATCCAAGAAAAATAGTTTTCATCTGGAGACATGTGATGAGTAGCACCAGAGTCTATGACGAAAACATTGTTATTTAATATAGCTGATCCACATGAAACACTCGTTGTCAATGCACTGGATGATTAATTGGGACATACATTTGCATAATGACAATCTTCTTCACAGATAAAACATTTGCCTTTTCGTATTCCTTTGATACAGAGTTTTCCATCTTTGCTGCTAGATTTGACATTTTTGCAATTAGATTTGACGTCCATAATTTTTGTGTTCACTTTCTTCACGAATAATGCATACTGTTTTGTGCCTTTATTTTCTTGATGTCATGAAGCTTCGGCAAGAAGACGCCTTTTCTCTGTAGCACATGTAAACTTGCTTTCTAGTAGGTTACACAAAGCTGTTAAAACAGAATCACATTCCTGGGTAAGGCCTCACAAAATAGTCATAGCTAAATCTGCATCTTCTATGGTGTTGCCAACACTAACGAGATCTGCGACAGTTCTGTTTATCTTTCCCAAATATAATTCCATTGAATTATAATCACTCAGTTTCAATGAATACAATTTCTGCCCGAGTTTCACAATAGGAAATTTGATGTCACACGGTACATACAACCATTCCAGCTAGTTCCATGCTTCCTTAGCATTCATTAAGTGCTGAAAATACATTTTCTGTTCATTGCACACAGCAAGTGTTATCTTTGTATTAGCTTTATTTTGTCTCGATGCGTAATTATGTTTTACATTGTATCTCTATTGGCAGTCGGTTTTTCTTCACCTGGTACATAAATCATTTTCCATGATTACAATTTTCATTTGTTAACTGCATGATCGGTAATTTATACCATTCAATTTGGTTATAGTCGTCGACTGGTGATCAGACATGTTAAACTGATTTAAACAACTTTTGTCTGTCATAACCTTAACGCTAAAATCCTTAGGGGGTGTCCATTAATTACGTTTTTCTGGAATTCCAGATGCCCCCCCCCCCTTTTATGAGTCTTCGTGAGATTTGGTTGGACCCAACCCCACCTCCGAATGGACCTTGCAACTTCTCATGCACTCAAGGGCAGTTATACTCACCCTAAAGTCAGTTTTTACCCCCCTAAAATCAACTTTCGTGTCTTTTGTCAACCTTTTCTTCAAAAAAAAAAAAAAAAAAAAAAAAAAAAAAAAAAAAAAAAAAAAAAAAAAAAAAAGCTCTTCTACAAGAGTTTCAAAACCTCACATGAGATTTCCGTTGACCCCCTCTCCTTAGCGATTGAGCAATTAATTTTACAGTTTATAAAATCTTTGTGCTGTAATTGGGCCCACAACCAATGTTATTATTACTCAAATTTTAGCAGTTAATTATGTAGAGCAGTAATACACAAAAATAAATTGTAAAGGATTGCTGCGAACAGAAATTCTTTATTACACGCCAATGCGCAGTACAATGTACGACAACATAGATCAGGGAGTTTACAAGCAATGCGAAGAATAATTCAACCTATGTGCACTGCACTAATAATCTCTACAGAATCAATGTTAAAAGCTACAACCAAAATAAAGTACAACAAGCAGTCTTGTAAATAAGATTCCTTATTAGCCACTATTAATAAATACTATATCGACACAATAAAAACAGCAAACAGTATTATTTTACTAAGACAACTTGTAACAGGCCTTATACCTGAATTTTAAATAGTATTGTATTGTATTGTATGAAGTATTTGTAGTGAGCTTAAGTTTGCTTGAATATGATCTGGTATGTATGTTTTGCAATTTCTTGTAAATCAGTGTATATAGTCTTTGTTTTATGAAAGGAATTATTTAAAGGCCTTTTAATATGTTTAAGAACCGAATTGTGCAAGAGAATTGCTTAAATGTGTGTAATTCCAAGTTTTAATGCAAGTTACGATGTCTACAGGACAATTTTCTACAGTTTAAAATGATTTCTGCAAATATTTTTGTGTTTAGGTATCTTTTATTTTCATCTCTGACCATTTTGTAATGATGTATTGTGATTATGTTTTAATTCTGATTGTTTTTAATATGTTTAATTGCTTGAGTAATTGTTAATGTTCGAGAAATATCTGGCGGACAGTTTTGAAGAATTCCAGAAATTTCGATAGAGCCTATATAAAGAAATCAGCAGAAGGACAGAGTTTAGTTTACAGTAGTTTATACAGATTCTCTTTGCAGCAGCCAAGAACTGTGTCAGTAGTATCTCTGGATAGTTTATCTTTGCATGTAAACAAGATTGCTGACGTTTTGGAAATAAACAAATCGTAAAATGAACCTTATGGTGGACTACTTAATTACTATATTAATTAAAACCACCAAAGACCCTAACAAACTTTTTTTAATACCATTATTTTCATTACATGAAAATAGGCAACTGAAATTTAAGAAAGTAATAAATTTTAAAGGCAACGTTGTAGACTATAACTATTTACAAAAGAAAAAGATAGTGAAAAGAGGGGGGCGGGGGAGGGGCATGAAGAATCCAAGACAGTGCGCCATAGCCTACCCAGATGTCTATATGACTTTTATACAGAATACCAATATTTACCATTTTGTACGGCATTTTTGTAAATGAATATTCTTTTGCTTTTTCATCTTTAATTGTTGACATTACAGTGGCCGAGTTGTTCACTGGTCTCAAATTTCCACTTGGATTGGTTGTTGAAGAAGCTGTAATTTTTAAAAAATAAAAATTAATTCTCTACATTTAGAAAGATAGACATTATAATAATATTTGGATTTCTAATTTCATTTTTACCTGCACCAGAATATTCCTCACTGGGATACTTGAAAGAAACATCTGATAACTGATGCAAACTGCCTGCTACCGATTGTACTGCTGATACTGTATAATTCTCCAGGTGTTCTGATATGCTGGAAGTATCTGGAGGAACTGACACTTCACTGCCGGTTTTAGAACTTGGTAGGTCTTTTGAGGACTGAAACATTAACGTGATGTAGTAAATCTGCAGCTTGAATTTTGAGAAAGTAATATCCTAACCATATGAGAAATATAAGTATAACACTTAAACAGACAAGCCATCATTGCTCAATAGTATAATATTGTAATGTTAAGATAACATCAAAAATACATTATTAATGTACGTGCAGTACAGTTTAATTCATTATGCGGTAGTCCGCACGAAAGATGGTATTCGGTAAGGGCCTTCCAGTGAGCCAAGGCAGTGACCACCATCAGCAACCATATGTCAGGCAGTTCTCAGAAGGACTGGGCTATTGTCAACTGTATCCTCGGCTGAATAAACATCTGTGAATGGACTCTGTCGAATTGGTACATGCAGAGCTCAGAGTTGCAAAGATTTAAGGTGCCTGGGGACCTGTCAACAATTCTCTGTGTTGAATCATATTATGTGCTCAAGTGCAAACACGATGTGTTATCGACTTCTCTCGAATAATGAAAAAGTGAGGAAAAAGCCAGATAAGCTGTTTTTTGCATTAAAAAAACGTGAGACAAGGACAGAATATCTGTTAGACAGAGAAGTTCAATATTCGTAATTCTACGAAAATTGGTCATGGAGGGAAAGTCAGCACACAATCAGAATGAGTTTGATTGAAGAGAGATCATGTATGGGGGATGCACGATTTTGACCCACCATTATCAAAATTAGTTAGTTTTAGTTAATATTTTGTTTAAGACATTTTTCCACATCTGGACATATATGGAGATGCAAGATGAAGTGAGATTGGACCAGATTATGATTGGGAGAGAAGGGGAGTGAAAGCCAGGATCTGCAGATGCAGAAGGCATGGAATGGATGGGGACTCAACTCTAGAGGCGAGAGGTCACTGAGATGAGCTGGGAGCCATCAAGAGGTGACCAGTACAGAGTGATAAGTGTTTATGTCCACATTGGCACAGGTGTGACCTGACGTGGTTTGAGTGAGATGGAGATTCCCACCCCGATGCTGACTTACGGTAAATATGCACTCCGTGCGCTGCACTAAAATTCGAAGGAGCTCTCTTGCCCAAATATCAGCCCTGGCAAGGAAAATCACAGATAAGAGTGTCAATCTCCAAATAGTCATGAGTTTAGCTGGAGCTATATCTGAAATAAATCGTTATTTATAATAAAATCAACGACATGCCTTCGCCATTTCTTTGATTAATCAATTTGTTTGTACATGGTAAATCTTTAATTGCTAGTGGAGATGATATGTTTACTTTGTATGTTTGCAAATGTAATTCAGCGATGTTCATCTGTAATATAGGCAAGGGTGCAGTGTTTACTTGCCATTGTCATCCAAATAATTTCAACCATCCTTGTGCAATGTTTAATTGAGTTGAAATTAAATGCCAAGGTTATGGAAATTTTAGATTAGTCATGCTGTTATGCATTTTAAATAAAGAATGCTTCTCATTTTTGATAAACTAAACTATCAAATTCTTGCTACCTGAGATTAATTAAAATTAAATTAATATGTATAAATTAAGATACTCCCAACAACACGTCACATTACAATATATACTTGTTCTCCGACTGAAGGCCTTTCAATCTTTCTGGGCCACTTTAACAACCAATCCTAATCATCTTTCCTTTGTAAAAACTTCTTGTATTCAGAGAAATTTGTTTTTGAAATTCAAACACCAATGTCCTCTCACTACAACCCTGACCATACATCCAAAACATCATCCCACATCAAGTAAAGATCAAACCATAGCCAGTTCCTTCATTGCTAGCTTAGCTCACCAAATTCTGGACAACAGATTCTTTACATTCAGCTAACAAATGTTTTAATGAACCCTACAAAATCAATAAGCTAGTAACATATCTCAAATAAAACCCTAAAACTGCTATGAGCTAGTCCAAAAAATAGGTTTTAAAAGCAGTTTCATAATATATGTTCCAAAAATCATCATAACTCTATCTTACAAAAAATTTCTCCATCGTTGATTACTTTAAGAATGAATGGTACAGGGAAGGGAAAAGATGACTATGACCACAAGTTGACACTCGATTTCAGATTAGGGGTGTGGGAAAATTTTATTTTATATGTAAGAGAGTCAGAGACTGGAATAAATTACAAAGAGACGAGATAAATAACTTACCAAAAACACAGTAAGAACATAAATTAAAATTCGTGGAGGGCAAAAATAGGAGGGTACAAAAAAGGGGGAAGATGGGTGTATAGAGAATTGCTACTGAAGCACATGCTACATCACAATTAAAGTAAATTAAATTCTGTTACAGTATCGTGCACTAGTGTAGTGATTATCTTGAATATTATTCTAAAACCAACAATGTCCTCTAACATGCTTTTCATTCCACTGTAACACTTTAGGGGACCTTTATTTCTTAGTCCTAGACCACAAATAAAACCTATACAAATTCATATTGTGATGACACAGTAATTTGTTGATTTAGTCATGGAAAAGTCAGTCAAAACAGGTTTGCAGATGTGAAGTCATTAAAATTAACATATCTTGGAATCATTCTGGATCAGTTTGAGGCATTTTTAGGGTTTAAAGAGGTAATTTCAGCAAAAAGTAATTGTTTAGGAAATCTAAAGTAGTTTTGGAAGGCTAAAGTAGTTTGGGAAGGCTAAACATTGTCAGGTTCAGCCAATGTACTATAAAAGGAATTAAATCTTGACTGTTGTCATCAATATTGTGGCTCAGTTTGTTATAGTTGTAGGTCTGCAAAATTAAGTGAAAATAATCTGAAAATTTGAAAAAATGATTTAAAAGTGTATCACAGAATGTAACATAACGAAAACAGTTCCTCGAATTAATATATAAAATCCTTAATATTTATTCATGCTAAATTATTTCCTTTGTATTCTCTGTGGTAAACCTAGATGGTCGGTTACTCTTAGGAACTTCTTAGTTGTCATGGTTACCAGGCATGTGATTTTAGTTATTTATTTATTTACTAGCTTCGAGCCCGTCAAAAATGACGGTTTGAACGCAATATTCTGGCAGCTCATTTTTTTTTTGCAGTTGGTTAATTAAACGGAACTGATATTACATAATACTAATGACCTTGATTTTGCAAAGTTCTACATATTTCATTTGCCGTTCACATAGCCATACAGTAGTAACTTCTACTGAATTAATGACGCCGGCAGTAAAGAACCAATTAAATAAAATCAGATTAGGAATTCCAAAAACTTTTGCTATCCATGTAATATCAGTTTTATTCCTGGACCAGGCACAATTTAGAATGTTAAATATGAAACTACTTCCACCCACATTAATTAATACATTTAGTAACATGGCGCTTATGAAAGCAGTTTATGGTTGTAAAACTCGTTTCAGAGTGAATTATGCTGTAACAAAATGTGTCAGTTGCGATTCTGGTAAACTTAACCACAACCTCCAGTAATATTGCGTTCGAAAATCATAGCCACTATTACCCTCAAATGAATAATGATGGGTATTACCTATGGTGGTAGTAGGAATTCATTCTGAAAAACCTTGTAAGAAAAATAATATTTTTTAATTATATCTTTCGTCATATGAATACGTTACTCTGGTTAGATTATCAGAGCACTTGGTTAGGATCTCACATAAATAAATGCATTTTACGTTAGATGACGGAGATTACAATTTCGAAAACAAATAACTGTTATTTATTTGACTAATACATGTCACGATTACGTATGTATGATTCTCTGAGTTTTTAATAAACCTCATTGTTTCTTATCGAGTGCCAAAAAATTCTTAGTTTACGGTTTAAACTGGTGCTTACAACTGAGGCAGGTAAAATAGCGTAAATAATGAAAACCCTTCTCCTTACATTAATTTCTGCATCTGGTTGTCGTAGATAAATAAAAAGCAATATGTAAATTTAATCGAACGTAATAATTGTAACTTTGTGACATATAATTGCCTGGTATTAATTTTTTTCCCCCTACTCTCAGTATTTATTATATCACTGCTCACTGCTATTTTGCGGCAATAATATTGTTGTTGAATTGCGAGTGTCATATCCTTGATGATTTAAATCTGATAAAAAAGTTATCTTAAATCTCATTTAATAGCTAACACATGTATCAAAAACTAAGGGTATCATATATAATGGTAGTAGGAATTTATTATGGAAAAGCTTATAAGGAGAAACGAATAAGTCATCCTTAATGATATCTTTAGTTATACGAATACGTTATTCTCGTTAGATTATCAGAGTATTTTGTTAGGATTTTAAAATAAAAAAATGAATTTCACTTTAGATTACGGAGACTATAATTTCGTAAACGGGTAACTGTTATTTATGTGACAAATACATTTCGCATTATGTACATTTCTCCTAGTTTTTAATAAACTTCATTGCTTCTCACCTTCTGACAAAAAAATTCTTAGGTTATGCTCATAACTGATGAAGATAAAGTAGCGTAAATATTGAATCCCCTTCTCAATTTCTGTGTCGAACTGATATGGATAAAATAGTGCAAATATTGAATCTCCTTCTCCTTATATGAATTTCAGCGTCTAGCTGTAAATAAACGAAAAGCAAGATGTTGGTACGAACGTAATATGGTGGTTGATGATTGGCCGTTCGTTAGCCAATAGGAGAAGCAGCAGACGCCACGTTAGCGTTTTATATAATAGGATTTATTGAATGGTTTGGCTTTCGCCAACGTTGACCAACTAAAACAAAAATACATTTCTTTACACAAGATTTAAAAAATTTCTTATAATACATTAGTCTGGCACTTCTCCATCTTTAAAAATAAATAAATAATACTATAAGCATTATTTGGTATCAGAGGTAGCAGAGACATATTTTGTAGTCACTGTCAAGCATTTGTGAATGTTTTAGTACATGGGTAAGCCATAAATTTTATCTAATTTTATAATTTCATATTAGAGTTTTCTGTTATTTTTAGTTATATATTTGCATAATTGCTTTATCTTGTCATCCATTAATGTCACTAGAAAGTGTCGTGGGCTCTCATGGTTTGTGAATTTGATGACTACATCGGTTGGGGTAGCATATTCTCCACCAGCGAAAAAATGTTACTGACCAGTCGAAATTTGGATTAACTGCTTCCTTATAATGTCCTCTTCAGGATTTGCACTCTCCTTTTCAGGAAAAGTCGTCACCAATTAAACTAAAAATTCTGAAATATGACATTGCAGTGCACCTTGTAGATGCCGCTTGAGATGCAAAATCAATGATAATCTCTTGAAATGTTGGTTTAATCCTTTGTTATAATGTTTTCTTGTCATTTTAGCTACACTCCGTTGTAAAACATCACATGAAATTAACAGATACAAAATATTTATCCGAAATGCAGTACAACGCTCACCATCTTACAGTTGATATAAGCAGTCAGAGATAATAGATTGCTTCCGTTGTAAACAAATGTGCAGTTTCCGAGATGGTTGCCGCCGAACGAATTTCCTGTAAATTTTTTACTCTTGGTCCAGGCCAAATTTCAACCTAACCACGATCACTATGACAAAACGAACCTGTTTAGGTTGATATGATCCATACACCGATAATGTTTATGTCATTTTTGCAGTGCTGCTAACATTTTGCCGTTGCGGAGCGTCCCACGTTTCGGAATTTTTAATTTAATTGGTGGCAACTTTTCTGGAAAAGGATAGTGCAAAATGTGAAGAGGACATTATAAGGAAGCAGTTAATCCAAATTTCAACAAGTCAGTAACAGTTTTTTGCTGGTGGAGAATATGCTACCCCATCCACTCCATCTTTCTGTAGGATTGTTTTCCTATGCTGATAACATTGCATTGAATCAGCCTTACCAGGCATTTTCAACAGATACAAACATAAAACCATACAAAACAGTTGATTTGATGTTATTTTATAATTTAATTTACTGAGCAACTGTGGAAAAATGGCCTATAACAACATTGCATTTTTGCAACAGTTTTTCATTTTAGTGACATCTTTTCTCCTTTTAAGAATAGCTAGGATTAAGGAATCAGTAGGACTGTGCTTAACTGTTAGACCTTTGGGCCCTTTAGCAAGTAACCAGCACTGATCAGTGAGTGGTGATGAGGTATACTCTGTACCATGGACTTCCAGCAGTGGCATTAATTCAGGTTTTTTGTGTGATGTTTCTGAAAATGATGAGATGTTTTGTTGAGATATGACAAGATGAGTATTTTGGAGTTGATTTAACTAGCTGCTTGTGTATAAGGAGAGTTGCTCCATGCAATTATATTATCTAGTTTCCACTGTAAGTAAAAAACAACCTACCCATAAGGCGTATATTATCTTTTTTTGTACGTGTGGAACCGTGTCAATTTGTTGAAACTTAACGTTTCAGCAATCATTCTGTAACTTTCATCAGAGAACTAAGCTGCCAGAAATCGCTGCCGCCTATAAATAGCTTCTAAAGCCCAACTGTCAACATCAACAAATTAATGCAGTTTCACTCAGACAACCAAGATAACATTGAAAATGACTGCAGAAGTCTACATAATCCTCCTAAAGAAGTACTTAGTTTTTTGAGTATTTTTGGTAATGGTTGTGATTTTGGGTTTATCCCAACCATTTTATCGTAAGTTAAGGCAGTTCTATCATTACCGTGGAGCTACAATATGGTGATGAATTCTTGTAGAGCTCGACGAAACAAATAGAAAATAAAGAATAATTGTTTTTTTATATCTTGCTTGGTTTTCGAGATATAACATGATAAGAATCAGTTCCCTGCAGAACTTCTTAAATCTCTAGGAGAGGAAGGAATCGAAAGATTATTCAAGCTGATATCAAAAAGTTATGAAACAGGAGAAATTCCAACTGATTTTAATAAAAATATCATCTTCACACTTCCAAAGAAAGCACAAGCTGACAAATGTGAGAATTATCGCACCATTAGTCTAACATCACATGCTTCAAAATTACTGACCAGAATAATATACAGAAGGATGGAAAGGGTAGTGGAAGAGATAGTAGGTGAAGATCAGTTTGGGTTTAGGAAAAATCGTGGTACCAGGGAAGCAATTCTGTCTTTAAGATTAATACTTGAAGGGCGGATAAAGAAAAACAAAGATACTTTTATGGCATTTGTTGATTTTGATAGTGTTAGATGTTCAAAATTTTAAAGAAGTCAGGTTTAAAGTATCGAGATAGAAGAATACTCTATAAACTATTGTTGCGTCTGGTTCGCTATTTTACTTCCGCGAGCGGTTCGGAAGTTGGGAGCTTGAAGTGAGTCTAATGTGAAATTAAAAGACTCAACTCAAAGTGGGAAAAATTCTTCAAATAAGGGAACTCGGTGTGGAAAAGGTACTGGAGAAATAATTGAACTGCAACAAATTGAGGTTACAATGTTACAGCTCACGAAGCCCGACTTAATTCATAAAAGGCCCTATGGGAGGTGCACGACTTCAAGGGCTACCATAAAATGCTGATAGTGTCCATGCCTGCTTCAGCATATACTTTTCGCGGAAACAGTCTCCAACGCTTCAAGCGGAGATACGTTCTATAAGAGAAGTACTTTCCCACAGGATTAATTAGTGTAACACCCTTCTTGCTAGAGTCCATAACCTCCTGACAATGACGGCTATGCCCTACATCAGCATCGAAGACTGCTACTGAGAGTTGAACCACTGACGGCGACTACTGTGCCCTGCACTAGACTGTCTCTCCGCCCTACTCTCTGCTGCTGCTCCGATTCCGTTACTGCTCCGCCCTACTCTGGCTCTCAGTGGCCCGGCCACCTCTTTTTATATTGTCCGGTGACGACATTACTTGTGTCCTCTCAACCTTCCAGAACATTCTGTAGTGTCGGTCCCACATCCTTTGTTCTTGCATCAGTCCTGGTTGCCCGTCTGGAAATTTTCAGTCTCCCGTCACGTAGCGGCTGGGTCCCGCGGCACTTATCTCCCCTCGCTCGACCTTCTGGCTTTCTCCGCAACATCCCACGCGCCTCCGAACACGTAAAGCCTACACTGTATTGCACAACCTTTCGCACCTAAGTACTTCTACGGTTCTTTCGCAACACCTCTCTAAGTACTTCCGCGATTATTTCGCGACACTATATAAGAATCAAGTGGCTGTAATAAAAGTAGAGAATCACGAGAGACATGCATCAGTTAAAAAGGGTGTGAGACAAGGTTGTAGTCTATCCCCATTAATATTCAACTTGTATGTAGAAGAAGCAATGAAGAAAGTAAAAGAAAAATTTCCATGTGGCATAAGTTTTCAGGGAGAAAAAATCAGTATGATACGATTTGCTGACGACATTGTCTTATTAGCAGAGAGGGCTGAGGATATTGAGAAGGTATTGAATGGCATGAACAAAATACTGAAGGAAGATTTTGGACTGAATATAAATCAAAGTAAAACAAAAGTGATGAAATGTAGCAGAAATGATACCAATACTATCAGATTAAATATAAAAATAGGATCTGATGCAACAGGAGAAATGAGTGAGTTCTGTTACTTGGGAAGCAAAATTACAACCGATGGCCGAAGCAGGAATGATGTTAAAAGCAGAATAGCACTCGGAAAAAGAGCCTTCATGAAAAAGAGAAACCTTTTAGTTTCAAATATTGAACTAGGAATTAGAAAGAACTTCTTAAAATTCTATGTGTGGAGCACAGCACTTTACGGTAGCAAAACATGGACTTTAGGAATACCGGAAAGAAAGAAACTTGAAGCATTTGAAATGTGGTGCTACAGAAGAATGCTGAAAATTAGGTGGACAGACAAAGTAAGAAATGAATGAGTTTTGGAAATGATGGGTGAGAAAGAAGTTTATGGAAGAAGCTTACAGGAAGAAGAGACAGGCTGGTAGGTCATATTTTGAGACATGCTGGATTGGTTAATTTGTTAGTGGAGGGAACAGTTGAAGGTAAGAACTGTAGAGGTCGACAGAGATTAGAATATATGAAGCGGATAATTGAGGACGTGGGTTGTAAGGGGTATGTAGAAATGAAGAGGTTAGCACAGGATAGGAAGGGGTGGAGGATTGCATCAAACCAGTCTAAAGACTGACGACAGAAAAAAAAAAAAAGAGAGAGAGAGAATCAGTTATAGGTACAGTTCCTTGTGCTTTTAGTGACGTTACTACTGGTCAAGGTAGTATTTCAATCCAACAACAACCACTAGGAAGCAAGTAAAACACCTATAGTCATATCCACCATGCAGATATAGTGGATTTGGTAAAAAAAAATCTGGTCCAGGCCAGATCTCACCCTAACCTCCTTACTTTTGACATACAATATATCGAGAACTAAGCGATACATCAAAAAATTTATTCTTTACTTTCAATCTGTCTCGTTGAGTTACATAAGAATCCATTATCAAATTGTGGTGCCACGGTTATCGTAGAAGTACCTAAGTTACATATTTTTTGATGATATGTCTATCATTTTGCTGGAGGAAAATGAATGGTATAGAAGATGACTTGTTTTCCTATGATAACTATTGATGAGTTAGATGAGAAATAAATGTGTTTTACAAATCAATTTTATGTAATCCTTTCGTCTCATATTTTAATGTGGTTCCTATGACGACACTTGTAAATTTCATTAGGCCGGAGGTTCGGCGTAACCTCACATTTTGCTCACAAACAGTGCTAAAATGGAAAGATTCACAATATTTTGGGTACTTCTCATATTTCAGTAAAACAAATACTTTTGATTATGTGACGTATTAACACCTTTACATCCTATTTTCAAGATACATTTCAATATTCATTTTGATGTTCTGATTATTTTGTGTCAAGTAGTTATATAGGAGGATCATAACACCTTGTAAAATTTTTGTAATAGAAACTTTTGAAGTGAATTTGTCACACGCCACCACCAAATTGTCAGTCAAGGACAATTCAATATTTTTGATGTGTATTTAGAAATTTCAATTCTTTCAGTGGACTTGATGTGCATGAGAGTGGAATGGATATTACAGTTGACTGTCTCTTTAGTTCTGGGAATTTATTCTTGCTATTATGAACTAAGTTGTTCAAGTAGCAGCCATAAATTCAGAGGGATCTTAACAAGACAGTAAATTGCTTGATGTAGGGTCTGATTTATAGAAAGATCAGTCAAAACTGGATTGCAGATGTGAAGTCATTAAAATGAATGTTTTGGAATCATTCTGGGTCAGTTTAAGTCATTTTTAGGGTTTAAAGAAGTAATTTCAGTAAAAGTAATTGTTTAGTTAGGGAAGGCTTGAGAAACATTGTTGCGTGCAGCTGATATACTATAAAAGGCCTTGATTCTCAATTGTCGTCAGTATTCCAGCTCAATTTGTTATAGCCATGGGACCACGCTATGTTTAGGTTAAAAATTAGGAGGAAAGTATTTTAAAGCTAGGAAAAGCGTTTTAAAAGTATCATGATTTTTGGAACATTTTTGTATATTATTTATTCATATATTTCAGACCACATTTTAGGCAAGTTTGATGATTTATTAAAATTAACTGTTTTTCATTCTTTCTTTTTTTGTAGTGGCTTGTTGCAGTGTATAACTGTAGTAAGTGGCAAGGATTTGTAATATTTGAGAAATGAAGTCTGATGTCCATATCTACATAGTCAAACTGATTTGTTGAAGTTTTGTTGGTGGACCGGTATCTTTTATATGCTGGGGAATAAAAACCTTAAGTGAACTTCAAACAATAAGTGTTACTGTTTTGTTTAACAGTTAAGAAGAACCTTACAATTGAAAAATTAATTCTATCATGCCAGCAATCCATTGCCCTATGACATTTCTTCATCCTTAGTACCAATCATGGTTCTAAAAACTGCCTTTATGACCTACATTACTATCTCAATATGAGTAATGGAGCATGATCCAACAATTTTCCACTATCCACTATCTTCCTTTGTATATCAGTCTCACCAACAAGCAGGTTCATCAATTACGAACAGTGGTTAAATAATTTTTACATATAATTTACCAATGAAGCCAGTAACTATATGAAATCAACTGCAGTGATTTCTTCGCTGTATGTGGTTTCGGGTTCTATTGTGGCCAAATAAGTTTTGGTGAATTGGACTATCAATGATTTTGGGAAAGATATTGTCCACAAAATTCGACTTCTATATTTTATTGGAAGATTTGGTACACTATTATTATTATTATTTTCAATTCCTCAAATTTAAATTAAATTTCTTAGGGGACAAATATGATTTAATGGGAGCACAAGATTAGTCAACATACCTAAAAGACACATTACAAAATTACCTTTGCAGATATAATACTTACTTCATCTTTGACAGGGGCATGTTGCGAATCTGGTACATCTTTCCTGATAGATTCCAATATCATCTGAAACTCTTTCCTTTCCTGGTCAAACATTTTTGTCATTTGCTCATGTTCAGCAGTAGTATGTTGTTGAAGCTCAGTCAGTGACTGTTTATGCTGATTTTTCTCTTCCTGAAAAAATTTAACTTGATCAGAAAAAAAAAATGCAAACCAAATCAAATCTACACTTTATAAAGTATTGTTAACATGCCTGAAGAATCCTACTGGTAACTTTAGCAGTCTGTTGTGCCACAGAAACAGCATGAAGGCCCTCTATATGTGCAATTTGTAGCCTTGATTCTTCCAAAGATTCAAGAAGTTGTAATTCTGCTTGGAATTGTAGATGCAATGCTTCAGGAGGTAACTAAATCAGAAGAAATACACGCGTCATTAATTATAAATACTAAGCTACATATACCTTTATATCTTATTCAATTACTTGACTGAATTTTAAACAATTTCTAGTTGTGTGCTAATGCACAACAGATTACTATCCAATGTTAAATTAGCAGCATTGAATTCTGTGTAATTTCAAAAATTTGTTTATAATCACAGTAGGTTGCTATCATATTTTAATCAGTTATGTAGGTATGTCCATTTCTATATAGTCATTCACTTTCAACAATCAGCACATAACTAGCAAACTTTAAAAATCATTTATCTTCTCACAAGATAGACTTGAGTTTTCACAATTGTCCAACTGTCCTCTGAAAAAAAGAAACCTTCCCTTTCTGGAACTAGCATTTCACTACCTGTGCCTTTTTTTAAATCAGACATTTTATGATTAACTACAGTTCTTCAGTCATAATCTAGAATGTTTTTTTTTTTTTTTAAATCCGGTCTATTGCAGCTCAGGAAACGGGCCAAAATGTTAAAAAATGTTAATGTATAAGTTTAGCTAAACACAAAGCCTTGTGATACTTGGTGTAAATTAATTCTTAACATACATTGTAAAAACTACAATTGATACTAATATTTATGATATGGTGTACAGCCTAGGGGGAAACATCTAATATTTTGAGAATTACCTGATACAGAAAAAAAAAGTGCTTACATCATTTTTGGCAGAAAAGTGCAGTTAAATGACATTTCTCTGAATGAATCCTGATGTGAATCAAACTGCTGAGAAGTGAGAATGCCCATCCACCGCAGGGCTTGTTTATTGGAAGAATAAAAGGAGAAGTCTGTGAGTACAGACATTCATTTGGATGTTATCATACAGAAACAATTTGATGTTAACAATTGAGTTCATAGTGGCTCACATTCACATCGAGAGTGATTCAAACTGCAAAAAAGAGATGCAAATCACAAAAAGTGATGCTGTAACATTTAAAAACCAGCACTTTTGGAAACCCACTGTTCTTGTTTAATGAAAGAGGAAAAATTAAAAAAAATAGATATAGTTGTTCTATGCAGGTGGTTTTTTTCTTATTGATTTACACCTCGTCAACGCAGAAGTAATTAGAAACGAGAAAGGAATAGAGACAAGGAATGGGAAGGAGTTCTGCAATGGCCTTTTGAATGAACTGCTGTAGTGATTTGAGGAAACCATAGAAAACCAAAATTTGGATGGCCAGATGGGGATTACTCTGGTTCTCAGCTTTCTATTGAATACCTCGAGGTGTCTTCTGCACATTCTGGTGGAGAACCTTGCTTATTTGCCTCTAGAATCGGTCTGGTAGCAGAGTCTGCCAATTCCCACAATTCATGGAATGAGTGTACACCAGAACACAGGGCAGTATGCCCACCTCCTATCCTTCAGTCAATGGGCTAGCCTCGCCAAATCTTCAGAATCCATCCTCTACACTACAGTCAGCTAAAGATCCTCTTCTACGATCGACATGTCAACTATTGTTATCTTAGTTTTCCGCGTTGAACCACGTCAATTTATGAAAACCTAACGTTTCAGCCATCATTTTGCACCTTCTTCAGAGGACTGTCAAGGCTGGGATTGCTGTCGCCTATATATAGCTACAGGAAAGCGCTATCGCTTTCTGAGAGCTATATATAGGTGACAGCGATCCCAGTCTTGACAGTCCTCTGAAGAAGGCCGCAAAATGATGGCCGAAACGTTAGGTTTTCATAAATTGATGTGGTTCAACCTGGACAACCAAGATAACATCAACAACCACCGCGGAAGTCTGCGCACCCATGTCAACTATTAGCCAATTTAGTAGCATTTAACAATTGTCCTGACAAGTGTCAATGGATATAGGTTTACGTCCTATTGATCAGCCCTGCCAATGGTAAGTCATGTTAAACTATTTACCTCATTGTTCATCTTATTCATTTATTAGAGGCATAGGAATGCTTACCAAAACAAGTAGTACAGCTTTTTCATTTCTTTCATAACCCTATTTTTTGACAAGCTCTTAATTTTACAATGCAAGCCTGCCACAGAAAGATGAAAAAAGTTCTTTTAGGCTTTGAATCTAACTGGAGCTTGCTAAATTAGTTGCCAGGAAAGTCTGTACAACTGAATGTTTAATGCCTCATACACATGATTATGTGATAGATTAAAAACGCGAAGAAACAGACTGTTGAAGTAATTTGCAACCCAGCACCAACAGAAAAAAATGTGGAAAAGAAAAACATAACACTATTCCCATCTTTATCTCTCTCTCTCCCTTCTTTTCTAACGCCTATGACACAAACAACTGAACACTCGCACATATAAGAGCAGTTGCTATACATCACTAAATGAGCCAATAGATATCATGTCAACCATGGGGAAGGACCGATAATTGGAACCCAGAATAAAAGATCAGAGAATAATGTGGCATACCAGACAGATGATAGAGAATTGGCCAGGTTGGGCAATTAACTGAAGGCAACAGAAAAGGAGGTGGGCATACAGTGACTTCCAGAATGAGCACTGAGACAGGAATTGTGGGAACCAGTGGCATCCATTAACATCTCTGCATTAAGCAGCAAACAAGCAAGGTCATCCAGCATTATTCAGCAGAAGAAATTGGAAGTCAACAGTGGATCAAAAATTTATCTCCATTTTTTAAATGCCAGTTTTTTGCTTTTGCGGCTTGATGCATCCATCTTATAGCAAATACAAGGAATGTCCCAAAAGTAATTAAACACATTTTTTAAAAACAATTTTATTGATCAGATAGGCACAGCAACTTAAAATTCTTTAAAGTATGATCTTTCTGCACTGATATATTTTTACCAACGGGATTTCCATGCCTTGTATGCTCCCAGGAAGTTGTCACATTTATTTCTAACCTCCTTGTATAGTATTTTTTTTACTTGGTAAATAATTGTTTTTGTAATAATGTTATGTGTTTAGCAATGTTCTGTGTCCAATTAGTGTAATTAATTGTACTGAGATGTAAATAGGGCTCCACAGATGGTAGTATGTGTAGAAGAGGGTAGTAATAGCATCTTAGTTTGTAAGTCGAGAAATAATGTATGTTTGGTCAATAGCACATCGTGCTCGCAAGCTGGCATGAGAAGGCTTGTGTGTGAGCTCAGCGAGTTGTTAAGAGTGTATCTTATGTGGGATAATGTTCATTGCTTGTAAAGTTGAGATTGAGTTTTATAAAGTATTAAACTGAACGTGCATACTAAATATGCCCTGTGTTTTGATTTCTTGAAGTTATTTTAAGAAATCCTAAGTATTGTGAGCATGTTTGCTGGCATGATATCAATTATTGGTAATTAAAAACGAGCTGTTTGGCTTGCAGTGTTAGAGGTGGTTCAGAGGGCCAACCACCCATAACACACCGAAGGTAATTAGCAGCTCGCATTGGCAACCCTGAGTCCAAAATCAAAGGGTGGTAATTACGTGATAATCTATCACCTTATGTCTGCAATCTTCTGATGCAGTAGCAGCTGCAGCGCGCGGCAGACCTAACATCTAAAGGAGTATCAAGAGTAGTGGGAAAATACAATGCAAGAAGAAACAGGGTTTATTTTGGACAGGTTAACTAATTAGTAACTGGCAGAACTGAAATTAGAACAATAAACTGAGAACAGTACTAAAGTCAGTTTGGTTTGTTAAAGAGAATTTGTTGGAAGGAAGGAGTCTTGTGATTCAAAATTTGAAAACTTGACAATTTCTGTTTCAATTTAACTTTCGTTTCCAAAGTGTAAAGAAGTATAGCAGTAATTCACATACTGTTGCAAATTGCAGTAGCATGGTTAATGTAGATTTAGGAATCTGTGGAAACTCTTAATTAAGTCCAAATAAAATAAAATTATTTATAATCAAAGGGGGAAATTATTTAATTTAATTAAGTGTATAAATTAGTGAGTTTGTGTATATGCATGCTCTGCTTACATTCAGTGCTACACTGAGTGGAACTTACTGCAGTGTCTTTCTGTGTGCATTCCAGAATCTACAAAAACATTTTTATTGTAAGTAAATGTGGTTCTGGTTTCTAAAGTCTGTTGGGAGGATTATCAGCATTGTTGAGTGGCATTTTACCATTGTTGTGTTGCTGCTAACCTTAAGATACTCATTCTTGTTTGATTGCAGTCTGTTTGTGTATTAAAATTATTTGTTAGAGTTCCTGGAATTTATTTTGTCTTTCACTATGGATAATACCTGCCAAACGTTATTAACAATAACTGTTGGAAATTGTTTGGGGGAAGATCAGATTAATATGTCCGGTTGATGGGACTTATCAGCTTCAATGTTAATGTAAATAGGAATGAAGACAGTAGTAATGATTGCCATATTCAAACTGAATGTAGCAGTAGTCAGAATGTAAATGCTGATGTGAATGGGGTTGCTCAATATTTTGCAAATAATAGTTTTGATGATAAAGATATGGATAATGTATTGGGTAATAAAAATACCGATAATAGGGGAGGACAGAAATTAAGACAAAACGTGTTCACATCGGAGCTGGATTGAACAGATTTTACTTGAGATAGGAACATAGATTTCCAACAAATGATGTCCTTGATGCAAATGCAAAAATAACAAGAAGAATTAAATCAAAGACAGAAAAAAAACAAGTCAAAGACAGGAAAGAGCAAGTGAAGAATTGAAGGAAAAGTTCACAAAAATAGAAAAATCATATCAAGAATTGAACGAAAAGTTCACAAGAGTAGAAAAATCAAATCAAGAAATGAAAAGAGAATTGACAAAAGACATCAATAAGAATCAAGAGGAAATATAACAAGAAATAAAAAGAATTAATGAGAAAATTACGCAGAGTGAAAACAGAAGGAGTATTACAAGCAATAAGAAATGAGATAAGATTCAAGAAAGTTGGATGCAAGAAGCCCAAACAGATTTAAATAATTTCCGAGGAGAAGTGAAGGGAGAGACAACTGATGAAGATTATGAAGGCGAAGTGGGGTATATTTTGGTAATTAAAAGTGACGTAAGTGACTGAAGAATTAATTTCACCTTTGGGGGCAGACTTTGAAATTGTAGAAGACAGATCAAGAAGCAGGGAATGCTGTGTTATGTGTTGCCAGTGAAACTGAAAGTTACGAGCTATAAATTGAAGAGTGTCAGACGAAAGGAAATACAGGAGAAATTGAAATATTACTGGCAGTAGAAATACTGGAGAATATGGAAGAAGTGAACTTGCATGGGAATGATAAATCAACTTGTGAAGAGCCAGAAGAGCATACACAAGAAATCAGTAAATCTAATTACGAGTGAACGGAAAGTAAGCAGGTGGTGGCATGTATCGTGCTCAACAATTGCAGACCGGCTGGCAGGCTGCCGCTTATAGCAAATTGATCAAAGAAGAAAGTATTCAAAGCAAGATTGATTTTGGAAAAACAGGGGCAAGAAAGTAAGCAATATGAAATACCATGGTGTCAAAAGAAAGACAAGAGCTGGAGAATAAGAAGGAGCAGAAGAAGAGAGAAGAGGAAAGTATTGGAGATGTCTAAGGGTGGCCAAAATACGAAAAGAAAGAAAGAGCCAGTGGTAGAAGCAAGAAGGAAACAAATAAGAGATCATGTAAAGCATGTAACGTACCGGGACAAAAATTACCAGATTATAACAGTTCCGGGCTTACAGCAAATGCAAGAAATGCAGCAAAGCACTATAAGATACTAAATGCATGTTTCCAATGGGACAAGAAGATTTTTCAACGTAATGAAGTAATTTTTGAATTGACAAGGATATGATGAATAAATGAAACTGATACCAAAGAAGATCAGCAATGAATAATTTATAACCAGTGACATATATGAAGAACCATAGAATATTAAGAGGAATAATGGCGACGATTTTAAGAGTAAAATATAATATGCATATTTTACAAGGAATATGTGGAAAATAAGCGACGATAAAAGACTGATTGAAGCTATGGAGGGCACAACAATTTTAACTAAGATGAAGCATGATCAGATGCAACATACAAACATACAAAGAATCTGGATCCTAGTCCTACGAATTAGGAAACAGAAAGCAATACCGAATAAGAAAAGGAGAATGAAAAAAAGACGGATTTTATTTTGCCAAAGAAAAATGAGGTCTACGTGAAGGAATTGATTGTGCCAGCAGAGGCAACACAAATTATCAACAATGGAGCAGGCACCAGTACAATGTACGCAATATCAATAACAAAGCAAATATTTTTGTAAGATGTATAATTTATAAAACAAAGAGTAATTTTAAAAACTGGTGAGAAATAATTAGATGATTGACATAGTGAATATAAATGTATAATCAGAACAAAGAGGATAAAGAAGAGAGAGATTGGGGCAAGTGCCTAATGAACGAAGCATGAAAATGAGTGTTAATTAAGATTGATTGAAATATGCAAGAATGTATTGAAAGAGATGGTAAAAAAAGGCTTGATAAAGGGATAAAGCTGACAGAGTTTAATGTGGAAGATCTCGTTTGGTGAGTACACAGAAAAAGTCTAGGGAAGTAGATTCTGAAATAAAGAAATTTTTTAAGATTTATCATGGGCCTTTCAAAATAATTGCAAAGCCAAATGTTAGTGCTTATTTGTTAGCATACCTTAAGTCAAACAAGAAATTTGGTTTGAGAAATGTTGTGGACTTAAAGCTGTATAAGAATAAAGAAAGGTGATAGTGAATTGCTAAAATTGTGTGAAAATATTAAACAAGTAGCTGATGCCCACGACTTCGTTCATGATTGTAAAGCATTTTGATTGACAGCTACCAACATGTGACCACCATACTGCACGATGGAAGACTCCAGGCTACTACCACACACAAACACCTGTGGTCTGCGCTTGGTAGTTCTGAGTGAAATATAGGGACACACACATCTTTGGTAGAAACAGGAAAATGGCCTACACTGACTGCTATCATCCACCATATTTCCCACACCCCCATTGCTACTGACATCTAACCACTATAGTGAACGATGGAAGACTCGAGGTCAATACCACACACCATCGCCAGTTGTCTGCGCTATGTAGTTATGGAAACAAAGTGAAATATACGGACACTCATGTCTTTGGTCAAAATACGAAAATATCCTTGATCAGCTATTTAGAAACTCCATATCTCCCACACTCCCACAGTTACTGAATTTCGGCCGTGGGCAACACTGTGCTACTACCACATATAAACACCAGTGATCTGCGCTAGATGGTTTTGGCTGAAACCTGATACACAGCAACACATATGTCTTCGATAGAAATATGAAAGTGGCACCGGCTGACCTCTTTCCATCACCATATCTCCAACACCCCCATAGCTACCGACATCTAACCACCATAGTGCACGATAGGAGATACGATACTACTACCCCATACAAACACCAATAGTGTATGCTATGTAGTTTTGGTAGCAAAGTGACATATATGGAGAAACATGTCTTAAGTCGAAATACAAAAATATCCTTGATCGGCCACTTTCAACCACCATATCTTCCACACTCCCACAGTTATAGAAATTCGGCCAACGTAGTGATTGATGGGTGACTCTGTGCTACTAAACACAACACCAGACACAAACACCAGTGATCTGCGCTAGATAGTTTTGGCTGAAAAGTGATACACCGGGGCACATACGTCTTTGGTAGAAATATGAAAGTGCCGCAGTTCGACCACTTTCAACCACCATATTTCCCACACCTCAATAGCTACCGACATCTAACCACCATAGTGCACGATGGGAGATCCGATGCTACTACCACACACAAACACCTATGGTCTATCCTACATAGTTGGGGCAGGAAAGATAAGTATAAGGGGACACAAGTCTTTGGTTGAAATATGAAAATGTGCTGCGTTGACCACTTTTAACCATCATATCTCCCACACCCCCAAAGCTAACAGCATTCGGTCAACGTTGTGCATGACAGGAAACTCCATGCTACTTACACAACCACCAGTGTTCTATGCTAGGTAGTGGTGGCTGAAAAGTGAAATTTATGGAAACACGCGTCTATATTTTTATATATATATACGGCATTATTTACGAAGATATACAAATATTTTAATATGTTATTCTACAAGTAAAACTAAAAAAAATGTTCGTATAAACGTAAGTCTGCAAATGTTTAGTAACAGAGTTATGGCTAGTAAAAGATTTTGCCTGAAATTTAGCAACCTCACTAATATGAAGCCACTGCAAAACTGTATGCCCATTGTCATGAGTAGTGAAGCTTAGAAACAAATACAAAGTCACAGTTTTTTCTCAAGGGGGTTCACCAGTGCTTGGGACATTTTATAGGGGCACGTGCCCTTAAAAGTTTGAGAAACACTACTTTAGGGCAAGGAGAGAAGCCATGAGTGGTGAAAATGTAGGCTTTGATGGAAAAAAAAGTTTTGAACAAGGAATGTGTGATTTTTCTACTTCTATATGAGGAGAGTGATTTAAGCTGTACAGGATGAGTGGCGTGTGTTGCCTCATATGGTAATTATTTAGAGAGAATTCCAAATACAAAATGACAAAGGAAAAAAAGTCGTATCACATGTTAAGAAAAGTGAACAGTAATTTCACTTTGCTTTGTTTGTGTGCAAAAGATATTTTTGCACCAGAAAGATTTTATCAGAATTGAAAATTGGTATTTTAACTATGAGGGGAGAAAAATAATTGAATTAAGGGAATAGATCATTTAATAACAATGTAATTTATACAACATACATGAGGTATTTTAATGCAAATAAATTTCCTTTCTCCACAAAGTATGGTTTGCCATTGTGGTTGTTTGGTATTGTTGGAAGTAGGGATGAATCAATATGTAACTTTTTCATCAATCAGGAGAATAAGAGATACTGAAAAAATTGCACGTGTAATAGCTCAAAGGCAAAGGAAAATTTTCAGTGAGCATTGAAAAGTACCCGTAACAGTTTTATAATATCAGAAAGTTGAGAGTACATTCCATAAAATCAGCAAAATATATGTTTTGTGTACTATGTATATGCCAACAATTTAATTTAGGTAAACATCTTCGTGTTTTAAGCGATATTCACCAACAATCACACTGCTACTCTTAGTTCTTATTAATACAGTTTATTTTATCTTAGAAAAAATACAGTACATTAAAATACGTTAATCAAACAAATACATCATAGATTAACATTTTAATAAGTGCAACAAAATTGTGATATTTAATTTACAATAAAGATCTTTGTGCTTGATACTGTGATTTTTTACTTAATTGTTACAGAAATGATATATTCCTGTTATGACCTCGGATATAATCCTAACCAAAGTTTATGCTTAATGAAGATAATAAAACATCTATATGAGTTTTATTACATTTAATTAATATATTCCATTCCATTCTATGAGTGGCTGTATTGAGAACAAGGCTTGCATGAGCTCAGCCACTTATTTCTTTTAGTTGACAAAGGGTTAACTCCGAAATAGTGAATTTTCTTTGTTTGTGTATTATTTCGTGTTTCTGCTGCCCTCCTCCCTTCAGCTTTGGTGAGTGTTGGGTGTATTTCATCTATCCTTTCTGTATAAATATCACCTCGCAGCAGTTCTTTCTTTGCATTGATGTCCAGATATTATGTCTATGATGATAAATTTTTAATCAATTCTGCTACCTTAAAAATATATTAGTAATCAGCTCATCTTGAAAACAAGTTTACAAACATAAAATAATAACTTACCATCATGCTCTTTTTCAACAAATCATTCAAATGATTTTTCTCCTTTCCAATGCATTTGCCTTCTGATGCTGTAACTTGTACTGATTCTGCATTAGATTTTCTTGAAGATGTTGATTCAGTAACTACATTTGTATTGGATTGGTCATCTGATTTAACAGTATCTGAAGTTGGTAGAAGTTCTGATGGCAACACTTCATCTTGCACTGATGTTGGAATAGATGTTTCTCCTGGTGAAGCTGAAGGTACCTTGTGTAGACTGCCATCCCTTTTGTCTTTAAGAGAACCTGAATGAAAAGAAGATACTCCAGTGGAGCATACCTTCTCTGAAGATGAAGATTGTGGCATAGAATTTAACCATTCACCACATAGCTCTCTATTGTCAATACATGTCACACTGGAGGATTTTGGGGTAGATGTTGTAAAAATTTTGTTTTTTCTAGAATGCTTGGCTTTTCTTTGAAGGCATATATTTGGTATTTTCAAACTACAGCTATCGGTTTCAGAAGATGAGGGCCTTGCATGCTTTCCAAGACTGGTATTAGCTGAATACAACACTTGAGAAATTTCAACTTGTGGAGAATCAGCTAAATGGAATTTACTCGAGGTCTGCACATATTTATCAAATGTGCAATTAAAACTGTCTGTATCTGTTTTCAGTTGGTCATTTTCCAACCACTCTGCTTTTTCTTGTTTGCACTTCAGTGAAGTCTGTATTATTTTGTTACAACGTTTTGAGCTTCTGCCCATTTCTAACGGCAGTCTGTTTACTTCTTGACCCATTGTCTGAACAGCCATATTCTTTGCAGTGTTATCAGCCAATGAACCACATGTCTGGGCTTCTTGATCACAGTGAACCAAACATTTATTCATTTCCTCACTATCTGCCTCCAACACTCTAAAAGGTTTAACATTTCTCTCTTTTTTGAGAGCTTTTAACTTTTGCCTGATAGCTGTCATTATGTTGTATGGACATGGATTTACCATCATTGGTCTCAGCAAATCTGAATTAGCAGTTTCACCATGATCTTGAGTAGTATTAAAACCTGGTTTATGTTCAGTTTTCTTTTGTTCATGTTTAATTCCTTCCTATAACAAAAGAACAAATGTAACTTACTGAAAAAGAAGTATGACAATTTTATTAAGCTTATTCATAACTCCAAAAGATACATGTACCTTCGCACTAAACACCTACAGCAAAAACACTGAAGGACAGCTTTAACTTTGAATTTAGAGCTAACTAACTAAATAGGTTTGTGTCCACTAAGAATAAATTGGATGCATAGCAGTTTTTGATTATTAATTATGCAAAGGAGATAAAAAAATATTTATTATAAAAGATAAAGATTATTATTATTTTTAGAAAATAAATTCGACAAAATCAGGCATTCAGTCACATGACAGCGAACACCAAAGATGAAGAAAGCATTACTTCACACCACCCGAGACGCCAAAGTTATTATTGACATTTTCATGGAACAGAACAGGTTACTTGGTAAATTACTCGTTTGTAGCAACTTTGGTCACATTAATAGTTGTTCCCAATTATACACTGAAAGACAAGCTATGGAACTAGGATTTAGCAAAGCCAACAGTAGCAATTTGCCTAAAATTGATGCCGTAACACTTGGCAGATATTTCGCACCAAACATCGACTTTTGCGCATCGGAATTCCGGAATGTTAAAACTTCGATGCAAGTATACACAAGTTTCAATTACATTATAAGCTTAAATAGCATTATTTCAGTTTCATTAACAATAACCTATTGGTTAGACATATGTTTTGTAAATTAATTGATACTGCTAAGAGGTTAGACTTGTGAAGTATAAGCAAGTGCTAAATAGCTAAGCCAGAAGGAAGACCTAAGCGAAATAACAAAAGATTTCGTTCTTCACTTCGATACTATCTTTGGCATGAATAATGTCATTGGATATAGTTGTTAGCTACTATTATTTCTGTGCCGTGCCTGTACCATAACTTTTCAGTCGCATCACGTCTAAGGTGTGTTTCTTTTTTGCTCTTATATGCACCTTTTCTAGAAAGGTATATCCTCAGAAACAGGTAATACACATTTTAGAGCTATGGCACTACCAATTTCCAGTCTGCTCTAAGCTTCATATCAGCCTAACAACATCACCTTTCAGTTAAGATATCTCAAGAACCATGATAATATATATATATATATTTACGATTGTTTCATCAAGCTGCATAAGAATCTATCATCAGATTGTGACACCACAGTAATGATAGTGCTGCTGGAGTGTGTTCAACACTGAAGAAAGATTTAAAATCAAAACAAATTCAAGTCGTACATACCTTATTCTGTTATCAATACTTGACAAGTCACGTGACTGCAAAATTCATCAGTATTGTTTTAGATTTAGAAATATAAAGTGCATAAACACTTACGTCAAAATGATCTTCACAAATATAGATTCTTAAATCTGCAGATAAACTATGAGCATCCTCCCTCGTTGCAAGTTTTAATCACTTTTTCTGTATTTGTTCATTGTTTGGAACATATATAAATAATTTGTTTGGCATTTTTATTGTTGTGCTTTTACACTGGGGTACTACACAGTACTTATAAAACAAGGAATTCATTTTTAACTAAAGATCACTTGACACTTGCCATATACATACACGATGTAAGGAAATGAAGTTTCCTCACTTTGTATGCACATTTATATTCTTTTAAAATATGATCTGTGCCTGTGATACAGTTTTAATTTGAGAAGAGTTATATAGCAGCTCTGACGTGGATGTTGGGGAAACGGAACATCTTTGGTTGTTTGGTTGGCAAGAGTAGGTTTTGATGGCAGATAGAGGAGAGATACTGCTGTAAGAGAATATCTTTGTATTGTTATTTGGAGTCCGTTTAAAGTATTCAGTATGAAGATATGAAAAATAAACATTGTTTTTTTTTTTTTTTTTTTTTTTTTTTGCTGTCGTCAGTCTTTAGACTGGTTTGATGCAATCCTCCATCCCTTCCTATCTTGTGCTAACCTTTTCGTTTCTACATACCCCTTACAACCCACGTCCTCAATTATCTGCTTCATATATTCTACCTACCTTCGACTGTTCCCTCCACTAACAAATTAACCAATCCAGCATGTCTCAAAATATGACCTACCAGCCTGTCTCTTCTTCCTGTAAGCTTCTTCCATAAACTTCTTTTCTCACCCATCATTTCCAAGACTCGTTCATTTCTTACTTTGTCTGTCCACTTAATTTTCAGCATTCTTCTGTAGCACCACATTTCAAATGCTTCAAGTTTCTTTCTTTCCGGTATTCCTAAAGTCCATGTTTTGCTACCGTAAAGTGCTGTGCTCCACACATAGAGTTTTAAAAAGTTCTTTCTAATTCCTAGATCAATATTTGAAACTAAAAGGTTTCTCTTTTTCATGAAGGCTCTTTACTGAATATATAATTTAGTAATATAACAAAAATCTTATAACGAATGCTTTTTTTAGGTTCGGGTGGTGTGACGTCATTCACAACGTGTCAAGTATCTATTAAATTTTGTAACTGCATGACAAAATTTTATTCTCAGAACCGCAAGTTGGATTAAATATTATTGCATATCATTTCTATAGTTAGTTACTGTGTTAATTTAAGCAAGAGAGTAGATTTTTACAGTTGTTGAGATAGGATTTTGAATTGCATCAGTCTTCAGTGTTCGCCTGGAGTAGTATTTCAAAAGTTCATATCAGAATTATTTATTTTCGGCCAAACTATTAAAGTTACGAAATTTTTTATAATAACTGAAGTTGACGTTTGTTGTAAGATATAGCAATTTGCAAAGTTTTAGAGAAATAGGATTATTTTCATTGTCAGGGTCAAAATTGGATGAGGAAATTTTCAGACATGTGATTTGCTATATGATTAGCCTTCCAGAAGCTACCCATGTGAAACAGAAGTTTGGGATTTTCCCACTGTCCATGATTACCAGAACTTTCCTTGTTTGCACCAGCAGCTAGCTCAGTCATTCAGAAACCGTGCGTACGACAGATGTAGGCTTAGTAGACCAGCAAGTTTCATATGAAGCACTGCTGTGCAAGAGTTTTATTTTTGGCACAATGTAGATTCGCGTATTTAAGTTTATTACAATGTAGCAGTGAAGTAGTGTTACGCCATGTGGGGCCTTGGGATTACTTAAGTGTCAGTCGGTTTCAAACCAAATGTAACAGTAGAAGCGTGTGACCAACTTTTAGAGACTTTCAAGTGATAATCAATTATACTTTGAACTATGGGGTGTGGTTTGGCTCAAGTCGGTTAATCAAACTTGCAAACTTTCCTTCTGTAACTTTTTCTGATTGCCTATTCAGTTATTGACTTTGTAAGACTTCAAGAATATAGCGATTTCAACAACAACGGACTTTTAAACATAATGTACCTACTACCTTTCCTTGGCTTTTGGTTAAAATAAATCTAAGTGGCGACCTGGTATTATAATGTCATAACTGGACATTTCCAAGGCTTACACACGGTCAGAGTTAAGACAAAGCCTTTTTTGCCTACACCCCAAGGCAAAGCTTTTAGGTCTTACAAATGCCATGACAGTCTTGAGCGTCTGAATTAAATTTAAAACTGTTTTTTAAAATGCAATATACAATGTAAATGTTCGATTAAAAAAAAGTTGTTTCAGTAAAATAGATACTAAGGTAAAGTATTAACTTATTTTTAAAATTTAGTCAACTAGCCAATTCCATGCAGCCATTTTTACACACTTTATATTAGCTACACCTATGAATGTATGAATGAATGTAACAGAATATTCCAATTCAATTTTCACCCATTTCCAAATATCTGAGTTGTTTGAAATTTTCCACACATATTAAGAACAGGTCACAATACAATAATTTTATAGTAACATCCTGCTATTCTCATTACTTTGTCAGTAACAATAGAAAAATTGTTGAATGTGATGGAATTTTTCAATTGAATTTTAACCAAATTCCAGATGACTGAATTGTTTGAAATGTTGGACATGTATTGGGAACTGATGAGTATGTCCTGATATGGTTGAATGCAATGGAATATTTCATTTCAATAATCATCCTCTTCCTGACGTCTGATTTAAAAAAAAATACTTTTGCAAGTACAATAATTTCATAACTACATTCTCATTACTTTGACAGTAACAGTAGAAAAGCATTTGAATGCAATGGAATATTTCATTTTAATGTTCACCCACTTCCTGGCATCCGAATTGTTTCAAATTTTGCACACATATTAAGAACTGATGGCAATACAATAATTTCATATCTATGTCTTGAAATTCCTAATGTGTACCAAAAAGTTAAAATTAAATTATAATTTTAAAAACTAAAATACATGCTATTGTAGTGATGTGAACTAAAAGGTGAAAAATAATCTTTAAATATAAAAATTTTGTTCAGCAGTGCTAGGATGTCCCAAAATTCAATATAACTTTTGAATAAGGTTAAAATAACAATAAAGTCACTGATTAAAAACTTAACTTTATTGTAAAAAAAGTTTGGAATGCTTTCTACTTATTTATAATGACTACCTTTATGAATGGCTAGCAAATATTTTTTTTTGGATTACTGATAACTAGCACCCCACACTTTTTTACATTAAAGTCAACTTTTCAATCAGTGACTTCTTATTTTAACCTTATTCAAAAAAGTTAATACTGAATTGTACAACATCCTAGTGCTGCTGATCAAAATTTTTATATTTAAAGATTAATTTTAACTTTTCAGTTCACATTGCTACAGAAGTGTGAATTTTAGTTTTTTCAACTACAATTTTTTTTTGTTCTAAATCAAATCCTACCCTCCTCACACTCATTAAAACAAATAGAACAATCAAATAAAAAGAGTGTATAGGTACAAATATGTGACCTAACAACAAAAAATAATGAAAAATCCATCAGTAAAAAATGTGAATTTTAGCAATCTCAACATTTGCCACTCATACTTAACAAATCCTAAGGGGAATATATTTTAATTAAGCATAATGTTGTCATGATTAATTGCTCTCAGTATTTTCCATACAACAGAACAATATATCTGACTCCTATGAATGCATGTGAGAGTGAACTCAGGACAATTCCTAGTTATCTCAATCTCACACACATACAGCTGATAAGCAAGCAAGTAGCAGTGTCAGTAATACACCGTTCAAACACCATTTATTACATGAGTGAAACCATACAGCCTTCTCTTTGTCACTATGCCAAACTCCTTATTACCTTGTTTCGTCAATGAAGCCAGGAGTAATACTTCTGTGTGACTCTCCAAAACAATGAATGATTGGGACCTATTCCCACGTCTCCATCATACTCACTGACAAGGTCACTGCACGACCACAATTCATCAATGAACACAATGCTACACAATTTATCAACAGTACATGCACCACACCAAATGAAGACATTGTGGTGTTAACAGCATCCCACACATGAGATGGTTAATTCCCTAGTCTGGCTGCTGCTAGCCTCCAACCAATGGTGTCATGGCGAGGGGAGCCATTAGGTATGACTTTAGGTCATTGCTGTTAGTGACGGGGAACTCTGACGACACAACAATACCTCATGGACATCCTGCATCCTCATGTGTTATCTCATGTGACAGTATCATGGTACCATCTATCAACATGAGATTGTTTGGCCACACACGGCACGTGTATCTGTGAACTGTCTGCGTAATACTGAGATACACCTGTGGCCAGCAAGATACCCAGATCTGTTCCAGACAGAACACGTGAGGAACCAGCTCTAACGTCAATTCTGTGCCAGTGATAGTATCCAGTATATAAAGGACCAGTTACAACAGCTTGTATCCGGAGAGGATACACCCTTCCTAACTGAATCAGTACGTGCATCCAGGCCAGAGGGGGTGCAATGTCATACTGATTTTGTAAACACTGAAATATCATCATATTACCTCTCAACCCATGAAGTTTCATTTTGCTTACTTCTCCCCTCCTGGGTGCTTCACTTTTTTTTGTCAGGCAGATGCAGCTTTTAAGTTATAGATATTTCACAGGTTCTTATTGAAACTAAGTTGTATTTTTATGGAAGTTCTATTTAACTCCAATATTTTTTGCATATTTTTCCTCAAATATTATTTTTTTTTTTAAAAAAATAGTGATTAACATTAAATGTTGTTGGCAATAGTTCAATTATTTTTAGTTAAATGTTAAACAACAAAGTAGGTTTCATCTGAAAGGTTCTTGGGCATCTGCTGTGTTTTCTCTAACATTTATAGAATATTTCTCCTGGCAATTGTGTGACCATTCTCATGTGAGTCAGATATATCTGATGACTGCTAAAATGTTTAGTTATATTTTCAAGATCGTTGCTTCAGTTCTAACTGTATCGTGTTCCTGTAGGTAACACCACAAAGTGACTACAATCTAAACTGGTGTAAAGGATGAGCAGCTGCCAACGCTACACTATTCAAAGACTAAAAATACTTGTTACAATACTATAGGCAAGTGCATCTATGTTTAAGTATCAATAATTGATACCTATCGATAGGTACATCGTTGTGCCTCTCTTTAAGAGGATAGCAGTTGCAGTATTGAAGTCACAGAAGCTTGTGTCTGGTGGGAACTGCAATGGTGGATAAGTGTGGTGTAGAAGTATTTCCAGGTCCAAATGGATACGTAATTCGCGCTTCCACGCCGGGAAAAATACTGGCCTTCGCTCACACAATGATCAGACAAGTCAGGCGACATGGAGCTGCATTAACATGTCCTTGGAGAGTGTTTAATATGTGTTAGAGGAATAGTGATTGTTGTGTAGTCATTAACCATACTAATGACTGAATAAACTTCTAGTGATTGAACTCTTCACTCGGAAGAACCTGCAATTTCAGATTCATACTATTCCATTTTATTTTCAGTTGGCGGTCAGCGTATTTGTCCTCATTCAAAAAACTGTTAGAATAAAAGCGTACATAAGTATCAATTGACTGTGTATGTGTTCAATGTTACAATACCTGTGAAGTAGCAGATGTTTAAACTATAACTACGGTTGAAATATCTTGCAAATAGATTTAACATCCAATCGTGGCGACTGCATGTACAAATAAGAATATGCAAAGTCTGAAACCTTTCCTTAGGTTGGTAAAAACATAAATGTGTAGTGACTATCAATATATCATTACTTTATTTCCAGTAAAACAGTTGTTTTACATACTGTCAATAAAACTTGGATCATTGTTTAAACCAAAGGACACATTTATACTTGGGATATAAAGAGATTCTTATCCCTATTCAAATAATTACAGAAAACTACACTTTGCAATATTTAATTTCACACAAAGGATTCTGATAATTTAATTTTTTAAATTTAATTTAATTGCAATGGAGCACAGGCTCCGGTGGCAATTTCCCTACACACCCATCTTCCCCCTATCCTGCACCTACCTAAATTTTCCCTCTACAAATTTTATCTTTAAATTCTTTCAAAGTTTCCGGTAAATTATTCATCATTTCTCTTGGTAACTCATTCCAATCCCTGACACCCTTACCTAAAAAAGAGAATCTTCCCACACCCTTGTGCCTGAAATTGAGTGCCAGCTTGTGGTCATGGTCATTTACGAGAATATCATGGGCACCATAACTAGTACTTCTGATACAAATAAACAATAAAACAAATTAATATAACCGGTGCAAAAGTCCAGATGTTGCATGCAGTTATTGAATTATTGTTCTCAGTCAAAGATATGTCACAAATAGCTAACATGAACTGTTGGCAAGAGCATACTATCTCCTGCATTACGGCACCAAATGGAACAGAATATGCAGAGGCCATTTGCAATTTGCCTATGTTAATATGCACAGGGCGTTTTTTGGGTGGGGGTACAACAATCACAGTGGTCACATTATCACAAAAGATTATATTACCAGGATGTGGAGGCAGTGCAAGTTCAGTGTCCTGGATTTGCCGAGTATGGCAGAAGTCGCATCTTTACTGCACTTGAACTCAACAGCCCAGATAGACAGTGTAAAACTTCCACACACTAGCACAGCAGAGGTCACACACACTGTTGGTGGTATTGCTACATTCCAGGCGCAGCCACGTGGTCCACGACTGGTGAGGAAAACTGTGGGTAGAAGGTGCACATCATCACCCAATGACTGTCACCCCAGAAGTAATGTCTCATAGTCCTGACTGCTAATTCCTAGTAGTGGCAGAAGTTCTCCTTTGTCACTTGTGTGGACCCCAGCATGGAACATCCTAGAGCCATGCGTTAGTAGTGAGAGTCGTGAGACTGTAGCCCATTGGCCTCAAACAGACAAAAACGTGAAACCTTTGGCACTCGTGACAGGCGGAAGGTTATCTTGTGGGCGGAAGTCTCCTTACACTCTAGATCTTCCTTGCTGTCACATCTCTTAAGCATACAACAATAATGGCGCCCTTAGACTTGGACCATACAAATGTGTCTGTGGGCTACTCAGCACAATATTAATGAAAGAAAATTTTATAATTAAAAGGTACATTAGTCGCACACAGTAGAGCATATTCACTAGAATAATTACCCTTCACAGCAACAGGTAAGCAAGATGTCACTGTGCCCCCTCACATGAAAGACTACATAATTTAACTAACAAAAACTTGGAGAGCCAAATTTAAACTAATACACCTGCCAACAACCTATGGCCATATTGCTTCAACTGGGGTTCATATGTTCAGGTGAATTGTTGTAGGAACTGCTTTGTCGACTGATATGAATGGCAGAACATTTTTAGTAAATGTATAGCGGAAATGGGAAATGTAATCTCCCAGTTTCAGTAAACAATGTCAGCATTTAGTATATTTCTCATTTTTGCAGAAAACTCGAGAGCCTAGATGAATATAATTGCCTAAACTAATGGGGCAACATATTTTGTCACTTCTTAATTTTTGTAAATGGTGTATTTACATGAATCTTTTGTGTCACAGTTTAAATTGTCATGTAACCTCATTTTTCTGATATATCATCAAAATCAGTTTAAAGAGCCACAAACACACACAAAAACCTGTAGAAAAGAGTTTCAGAAGAGTTTTAAAGAATTTTAAGATTAAGAAAACATGTTAATAGATACAGATTAATCAATGTTGTAAGTCATCAAAAGTAGTATATAGGATTTTTTTTTTTATTTCAGAATATATTTGCAATGATTTTCAGAGGTGTAGAATGAAATTACGATTCAAATGAGGCCCGACACTTAAGGTCTAGAAAATTTTGTTAAAGATATATCACAAATTTAAGTATAAAATTTCCATGCAGGAGAAGTTGAATCAGAAACAGGTTTTTTTAAGATAGAAACCTTAATTTCCAAGTTACAGTAATGATGTATAGCTCAAAATGTTCAGAATAAAGAGAAACACAATATATGAAAAAATATCTAAGAGAATTTGGATTTTTAAATGAAAAATTAAAAATTTGTTAACTACACAATTTTAAAATTTGCAGAATTACGCTACTGACAGTAAGAAAGTACATTCAAATTAAAGAGAAATTTTCACAGAGTACCTCGTTTTTCGATTTCAGTAACATTTAGGCCTTAAAAGTGAATTTAAAGTTTATGCCAAGATGGTGTTGGTGACATCACACCACATGAGTAAGATATCGATAATAAATCTAATCATTATAAAGAGCACTATACGCAGGAGCTACTGTAAGCCATAAAACCTAGATTTTGTTAATAATCTACCCAAATTAGTTGAAAGAGTTTCAGCCCACTTGTAAAGTAGGTTTAAAACCATTTTCTTACAGTTATAAGTGATAAGTAGAAGTAAAGAGTAGATTCAATCACTATGATTTGTAAACATTGGCCATATACAGGGATTCACCTATTTTCAAACAAAAAACGCTACATTCATGTTCAGAGGACTAATAAGCCATAAGGATTAAAATGAGGTATGACACTTTGTAGATAAAAAACAGTACAGACAAGATATTTAATTTTGATATTGAAATTCAAGTATGGTCTTTGGAATTATTTAAATGGTTTCTTTCAATGTCTAAGGTCTCAGTTTTCGAGCTACTAAAAAGATTTATAGCTTAAAAGATGCGCTGAATTTTCTAACACATTATGTAAAAACTTGAAATCTGTAGGGAAAAGCTTAGCAATGTTTTTGTAGGATTTTGTATGAAAATTATAATTTTGAGAAGAAAATTTTATTTTCACATCATATATTTGGTTAGATACAGGAGGGAGAGTATACTTAAAAGAAAGTAGATTTTTTTTTCTGAGCACAACAAACAAGTTTTTGTAAAAATCGAAACAGTGCTTTGGCCACAAGAGAAAATGTAAAATTTATAACAATTACGAGGTCAATTCAAGCAATAAGTCGAGTTTAAACAGTGAATTCAAGTTCTAAATCTAACTAGACAGCTGTAGAAGAACTTATCCTAAGATCTGCATATGTAATATTTGATTTCAGTTTAATTTCGTTAAAGTTAACATTTTCTTCATTTTGAGAGATATTCAGGATAATAACTAGTAGAGAGGATAGAAATCTTGTAACTAGAGAATCCTCCCATAAAGTTTAAATGTGAAAGTGAAAAGCCGGTATGTAAGTTTTAACACGTAATTACATACTTTAAATTCGAGAAGTCGGAAATACAGGAAGAAGGAAACTTAGTTTTTGATTATACAACACACTAAGGTTTGGAAAACTCAGCTCAGTTTAAAGGTTGTTTTTCGAGTAATATATAGTAACTTTAGACACATGGGGAAGTTAAAATTAACAAATTGAGGTAATATACATACATTCAAGGGAAGAAATTGTATTCAAAATAAAGTTTAAACAAATACAAAGAGTTTCCAATAAGTTTCGTTTTTATTCATGAAGTCATTGGGTTGAGATAAGGGGAAAGTAAATTCTTGTAAGGTTCAAGCGGGAAAACGATGGCAAGATGGCTTAGTCAGTCAGAAAGCATTCATTTAGAAGAGTTTACAAAATTCATAATAAATTGGAGAAAACAGATAGTGACTTTAAAATTGCGCAGTAGTCATTTGAGAATATGTAGAATCGTTTAAAGCCACATTCAGATCAATAACTTAACTATCACTTTTTAATCAACCTACTGTCAAAATTTCAGAGCAATAGGAAAATTTTAAGTCATCAAGGTCATAAGTCTGACGAAATCTTCAAGCTTGGGATTTTACATTTGATGAGATCTTGAGTCTGCTTCTGTGGGAAACCGGAAAACGTAGCATTCCCACAGGTGTTTTCTATATATAGCAGCCATAAGATTCCCTCACCCCCGGTCTTCCAGATTCAGTTAGAGCATCACTACGCTTCATTGTGGCGCTAATTGTAAAATTTATGATAATTATGAGTTAATGGAGACCAGAAGTTGACAGATTCAGAAAGGAGGATTTGAAAGGAATTTTGGGAACTGAATGAAAGCAACTAAATAGCAGTTTTAGTAGTTGGACAACATCACTGTCAAATAGAAAATTGTATGTAGAAACTGTAGCATCAATATTTTGGGAGAGATGGGAAATAGTAATTTTGGGTTAAGAGAGAGTTTTTAATTACACTAGATTAAAAAAATGTAAACAAGCAGGTTTATACACCAAAAGATCGAGGAAGATGATTATGTTTTTGTGGCTTTAGGGTGTGTCGACAGCGAGGTCATTAGCGCCCTAACAATGACCAGCTAATTATGTGGCTAAAAAGTATACTAAAATACTGTCTGCATGGTCAACTGTAAAGAAGTCGGCCATGCAGACAGCAAAATAAAATGAATCACAGTAAAAAGACATGGCTGTAAAGGAGTCACCAGCACCAAAGACTTTACAACATCTGAATGGCTGTAAAGGGGCCAAACAAGCTTACAATGGAATTAAAAATCTACATGTCTCACTGGCTGTATAGTGGCCAGCAAGACAGGAATTATAACAATATAAAAAATAAAAACAATGTACATGGTCAGGTGGCTGTAAAGGGGACACCCATCCATCTTAAAACTAGGCTGATCTGCCTAAAATTTTAGTTACCAGACTGGCCAATACACAAAACTTTAAAACACTGGCCACATTGTTGGTCTCATTATTTAAAATAAGGGACAGATCATTGGCCAGGTCAACGTCTGCGCTTAAGTCTAAAATCAGTACACAATCTATTAAAATGTGGCACACCATCAGAGGTACGCTACAGTAGAGGTGGGCGCCGCGCCACCGTGTCTCAGTGGCGCGCCGCCGCCGCCGCCCTTTGTTTCGCGGCGTGTCCTTGAGCAACGCTTCCTAACACGACGAGGAGTTTTTTAAAATTTTTCGTTAAATTGAGTTAATAAGTAGGTGTTAAAATGACCGAATTAGCTAAAACTAATGTTATAAAACTCTCTTTAATAGTGTTATATGACTGATTGTTGGAAATATTTCGGAAGTTTAGTGATAGAAAAAGCCAATAAGAAAAAAATCGTGAATTCCGATCAAGGCTATTTCTTAGCTAGCCTAAATGCGGTAAAATCAAAGTATTTAACCCCGAGTACTAAACGTATGGAGGAAATGAAAATAGAAGGCATGGTAAGAGATATAAAGAAACAGTTGAGACTGAATGAATAGAAGATTCTAGCTATCCTTGATGCTGGAGAAAACGTGCGAAGAGCAGTTTCGTTGGCTAGCTAATATGGAACATCAATCTGTGTCTTGGTCATGGACTCCATAATCTCGTTACAGTGGAGGCCTGACCAGAGTTCCAGAAATTGAAAGGTTCGTAAAAAGAATGCAAGAAGATTGTCAAGAGAGATACCCCTTGTCAGCACATGCTGAAAAATGGAATAAGAGTTTTTGGATTCCCTTGATAACGTCGTTCAATGATGAGACCGATCCTATTTTAGAAAATGATTAGATGTGACAAGTAGACACAGAAATATTGGATGAAGTAGTTGAAAAGAGCTCGCTATTCGTATCAGGATCAGGAAGTGTTATATACAATCTTTCTATCAAAACTGAAAGACCAACTCGTTGGCATAGATTTACAGGGATGCTGGGAAGTTTAACCAACGTATGCAACTGTGACATAATAAATAAGATGTTTAGAAAGATAGGACAAGATGAGATAAAGCAAAGTGAGCCACATCTTTTAAACATAAAACCTCTGGTAAAATTTTGATAAGGTTTCACAAAGCACATCTACATCTACATCCATACTCTGCAAATCACAAAAATTGTGGGTGGCAGAGGGTGCTAATCACCAATTATAAACCCGCCCATTCCAATCCCGAATAGTGCGAGGAAAGAAGGAATACATATAAGTATCAGTACGGCATCTTATTTCTCTAATCTTATCCCTCCGGTCATTGCGACCTAAATAGGTTGTCGGAAGAAGTATTTCATTGCACTCGAAATTTAAATTTTTTTGCATATTCTCCAATAAATTCGAACGCAAGCTACGTCGTCTGTCTTCCAAACTATCCCAGCCCAATCTATGTATCAATTCTGTGACGCTTTCATAAGGGCTGTAACGACAAGTCACGAATCTAGTGGCTCTCCTCTGCACCCTCTCAACTGAGTCAATCGGAACCTCGCGATACGGGTCCCAAACCCTACAACAGTAATCCAGATGCGGACACACTAGTGTTTTATATGCTATCTCCTTTGTTTGAGCATTACAATTCCTCAAAATACGACCTATGAATCGTAATTTAGAATTAGCCTTGCCTACGACGGAAGTTATGTGCATGTCCCATTTCATGTTGCTTTGTACTATCACCCCCAGATACTTCACGGAATCAACCGTGTCAACAGCTGAATTGTTTATTTTGTAATCGTGAACAAACTGGATTCTTCTTGTTACTTATCCGCATTGCCTTGCACTTTTTGCAATTTAGTGTAAGCTGCCATTTACGGCACCAATCGAAAATAGCATCCAAATCACGCTGAATTTCTAAGCAATCGTCGGAGCACCTTATTTCCCTATAGATAACCGCATCGTCGGCAAACAATCGCAACCAGCATTTGACGTTGTCACCTAGATCGTTTATAAATATTAAGAAAAGAAGTGGACCTATTACACTTCCTTGAGGAACGCCCGAAGTAACATTTATCTTAGAAGAGGCTTCCCCGTCAACAGTGACATACTGTGATCAACCAGTTAGAAAATCACGTATCCACTCGCAAATCTGAGCCGAAATACCGTAAGCTCGAATCATCGCTAAAAGTCGGTTGTGTGGCACAGAATCAAAAGCTTTCTGAAAATCCAAAAAAACTGCATCAACTTGCGAACCTGCATCTATAACTTGAGGTCATGTCATCTCAAAAATGTGTACAATGAATGTGAATATTCTGTTCGGTTCTGAAATAATTGAGATCATGAATTCTTCCTTAGATGATGAATTATTGACTATGTTTCAGCTTAATCGCAACATGGTGGCAGAAGTTAGCAAGTGATTCGTTGCCACAAGAGCGGTCGTAGCAGTATCACCTTTGGATTATCGTTTTATGGGTCTCAAAGAAGTAGATACATATTTGGAGTCAATACAAAAGACAGTACTTCCTTTATTGCCTTGTATATCAAGGAAGTAATCACTGCCATTAATGTGCCAGAAACAAATGAAAATAGGGATTCTATTGCTTCTACAAAATCCACCAATGATACATCGTTGCTGCAGAAACTATCGATGAAATATCGTGTGTATGGTGGTGATGATTATCCGATCGCTGATTAAAGTTGGAGATATTTATCTTTATCTGATACATCAGATTCTAAAGATGGAAATCTTTTAAGTTACTTGAACAGCAAAATAAAAGCCTTTCCTCGGTTTTCTGCCCTTACCTAGACTTTTCTTTGTGTTCCTGGACAAGCACACCGAGCGAAAGAGTATTTTCTGTGACTAGGTTAGTCATTTCTACCTAAAGGTCTAACCTAAGCTCAGTTCGACAAAATAAAATTATCTTTATACATGATAACTACAAAGATTACAAAAACCTGCAAGATTTTGAATATATAAGTGAAACTTTACTTATTTTCTGTTTTTGAGAGGAAGTAATGATATGTACATCTATATGTTATATATTATTTCGATAAGGTATTTTTTTCTCACAAGCCATTATCTCCCTCCATACTTAATCGGAATCAATGAATGAGGTGTCATTTTAAAGTTTAGTCTCCACCCTTAAAGGGCAAAAATGTCAATACTTCTAAAATGCTGCTTTTTGTGTTACGAGTCATTTATCTCCATGGATACCTACCTGAAATCGTTTAATGAAGTATCATTTTAAAGATTAAGATCTCCGATTTGGTGACATCACATATTAAGACTGGAATTTTTCTGAATTCGACCCTTAAAGGGCAAAAATATCAATATTTCTGCAACGCGTTTTTGTGTCACGACCCATTTATCTCCCTTCATATCTAACCGATATAGATAAATGAAATATCATATTAAAGTTTCCGCCGTGGTCACATTATATTTTAAGAAAGCAATTTTTCGTAATTTGATCCTTAAAGGGCCAAAAAGTCAATGCTTTTTTGTGTCTCGAGTCATTTATCCCCCTTGATAATTAAACAAAATTGGTAAACGAGGTATCATTTTAAAGACTGAGGTCTTCGGTTGGTTACACCATATTTTAAGGAAAGAATTTTTCAAAATTCGACGTTTTAAAGGACAAAGGTATTAATATTTTTACAATGCATTTTCCTGTCACGAGCCATTTATCTCCCTTGATCCCAAACCGAAATCAATAAATGAGGTATCGTTTAAAATATTAAAGTATCCGCTTTGGTCACATCATATTTTAAATACGAACTTTCTACAAGTTCAACCCTCAAGGTGCTAAAATATCACTATTTCTAAAACTTTTTTTGTCGTAACCGAAATGGAGAAATGAGGTATCATTTTAAAGACCAAGGTGTCCGATTTGGTCACATCACTTTTTATGAAAGTAATATTTTGGAATTCGACCCTTAAAGGGCAAAAGTATCAATATTATTTCTACAACTTTTAAAAAAGATTACGAGCCATTTATCTCTTTCGATATCTAATCGAAATCGATAAATGACATATTGTTCTAAAGTTTAAGGTGTCAAATTAGGTATCATAAATTAAGAAAGAATTTTTCGGAATTTGGTGCTTAAAATGGTCGCCCGTATGAGACAGTTCAGAGCCCAGTCCCTAGATTGCAACAGCAGATATCACAGAGATGCCAATAAACTTTTCTTTTATACAATAAGTAGCTTTCCAGATTTTTGTTTTTTGTTTTTGTTTGTTACGGAAGCATTTTTATTTTGCTATACAATTTCAATGTAAACATTTTATTCGCACAGCAACACATATCATAGAGATGTTGATATGCTGTGTGCATTTTGTTCAGGTTGGTTGTATTCTGTTAAACAGTGTGTTTTAAATTTTCCTAACTATTTCGTAATATGTTTTGATGCATACCTATTACACTAAACAAATAAATATTTGCTACATAAGTGCGGTTCTACTTTTCATTATACTACAAGCATTGAACCTCACTATTCATCGTATTTTACTAGCGAAATTTCCGCACGGGTTGTCTAGTATCATATATAAAGTAGTCACGCCGCCGGCTGAAAATGTTCGGTGCGCCGCCGCCGAGATTTTGGTAAGCGGCGCCCACCTCTACGCTACAGGCATCACATTCGGGTGAGTCCTTCTGGTGGAAAAGAAAGCTATGCTTCAGAGGACAGTGCCCAACATGGAGGCGAGTAAGGAGAACCTCATCCCTCCTCGCCCACTGGAAGGAGCTGCTACATAGCTCCATGTTTGACCAGCCGGAGTTTATTATGCTCTACCTCCAGCCACTGCCATAAGTTAAAAATAAATCTTTTCCCCACTGAGACAAGGTCATACTTTGGGACTGGTTCAAAGTCAATTCTTACCTTGTTGCTGGCTAACTTAGCAGCTTCATCGGCTGCCTCGTTCCCACTGTTTCTCACCTGGCCCGACACCCAGCAGAATACCACCTCTTTTCCTAAGGATTGAAGGGATCGGAGGCTGTCCTGAATACCTTGGACAAGACGATCTGCTGGGTACATATTTACTAAAGCCTGAATGCAGCTAAGGGAATCACAGCATATGAAGTATTTTATGCCGTGACTTACTTTCATATGCTGGAGCGACTTTAACAAAGCATAACACTCTGCAGTGTATACACTGCAAATGCTATTAAGCTTATATGTGTAAGTCACTTGAGGAAACACTATGGAGCATCCTACTTCGTTAGCCTGCTTAGACCCATCCGTTTATACCAGGATAAAATTGTGATGCTGCTTTTAAACGTCTCCAAAAATTCTGATAAAAACACTGACGGCGGTAAACAGTTTGTTACACCTTGACAATTCTAAAATCGTTCTGGGCCTCTTTAAAAGCCAAGGAGGAGATTTACTCCAACCCTGGTGATAAAAAGAGGGGAGCTCAAACCTGTACTCTTCTAAAATAGCCCTTGTATGGAAGCCAAACGGTGTGGTTGCTCTTAGGCGGTTGATATACAGCCGTTCATAGTTTGGATGAATAACTATGTCGTACACAGTACTATAGGTGTTGTGGCAATGTGCAAGTAGTGTCGCACCATCAGGAGATGCCAGCAGGTGAAAAGCATCGGCTCGCCTGACTCAGCACAGATGCTGGCGATTGGACTGGGGTGGTAGGCACCTGTGGCAAGCCGGATTCTTGCATGGTGGACACTATCTAAAATGCACAGATAACCGTGTACTATATAACCACTGTACAAAGGCTCTTTAGAAGTGAAGCAGGCAGAAGCGGTCAGCACCCCAAGACCTGCCACAAAGGCACTTTAAAATGTTCAGCACTTTTAGGGCTCTGGCTTTTGCATCTTTGTGATGTGGTAGCCAGCTTAACTTACTATCAAATATGAGGCCCATAAAACGAATACTTTCACTAAAACTCAAAACGGTTTTCCTCAGGGTGAGACGAGGTTCTGGTAAAAGGCTACGAGAATGAGTAAAAAGTACCCAATGGGTTTTCTCAGCAGAAAATCGAAAAACAGTACACACTGACCATTCATCCAGCCTGTTCAGTGTGAGTTGCAGCTGCCGCTCAGCGCTTCTCAGGCTAGATGATGCACAAAAAAATAAAAAATTGTCAACTTATAAAGAGTACCTTATTAGACTCCTTATTACAGTTGAGATGCTGTTAATCACAAGAGTGAAGAGAATAACACTTAAAATTGACCCCTGAGGAACACCATTTTCCTGGATAAAAACATCTGACAATTCCCTACCGACTCGGTACCGGAAGCAACGCTGAAATAAAAATGAGTTTATAAAATGGGGCAGATTTCCCTAAAACCCCATTCATGGAGTTTTTTAAAAATATGATACCGCCAGGTAGTATCGTAGGCCTTGCCTATATAAAAAAAACACGCCGACAAGATGTTGGTTGTGAATAAAGGAATCTTGTATCACCGCTTCCAGCAGGATAAGGTTGTCCAAGGTGGAATGGAACTTCTTAATACCACACTGAAAGTGACTCGGTAGGTTTCGGGATTCGAGACACTAGACTAGGCGGCGGCTGACTTCTTTCCACGAGTCGGGGAAGTATTCTCCGGTCCATATATCATAAAAATATCTAGAAGATACTCTTTAACATCTTTGTCAAGATGCCTCAGCATCTGGATCAGGTTGAGTCCTGGTGCTGTGTCCTTGGTGTCGCTTAAGGCGGACTCCAACTCCCAAAATGTGAAAAGGGTATTGTACGCATGAAAATCTGGTGAGTCAAAGCTTAGAATATGTCTTTTGGCAGCAGTTCTTCGTTGCTGAAACTGAGGTTCCAGTCTGGCAGACGAAGTAATAGCAGCGAACGACTCTGCCATCAGCTGCACTATACTTCACTCATCAGTGACAACACGCCCGATCCAGGAATCCAGATACTGGCGTTTGAGAGTACCTTCTAGATATACGGAGGATTGACTCCCATACTTGTGTTGATGATGTGGAACGGTTACTGGTGCTCATGCCATGACCTTCTCTTGCCCTCCTTAAATCAATTGACGCAACTTAACTCAAGCAACTCTGAACGCTGCGAAGTTGTCAGGTGTTTGGTGCAATCTGAAACGGCGCTAGGCCCATCCGGATCCCTGAATGGTGGAACGACATTTTTCGTTCCATCAGAGGACTGGTGTTCTTCGTAGCATCCTGAGCTATTAAGCATGGAGATATCAGCTGCCTGGTGAATCACTTCTGTGAAAAGTTTTAGCTTCTCCTCGATGGTCTGATGCTGTTGGAGAGTGACTGAATGACGGTATAGCTGCCAGTCAGCTCTGCTGATATTCCACTTGTGGTGGGTGGTTCTTCCAACATGTTCGAACAGTGATAGCTTACGTGAAGAACTAAGGCACCTACGGCAAGTTTTCTGACAGAATGGTTATTCTGAAGAACATATTAAACAGGCCTTTCTCCCCCAGAAACCGAAATTAACATCTGAACAAGAGTCTCCAAAAACCGTCGCTGTGTTGCCTTATGCCGGGAATACTTCTGGAAAAATTGGAAGAATCTTAGCATGATATGGCGTAAGGAGTATCTTCCGTCCACCTATGAAGATACGTGATATGTTACGCACGGTGAAAGACGACCTTGGCCTTCGAGTTCCCGGAGTTTATTCGATCCCTTGTGAATGCAGCAAAGTATATATCGGACAAACTATAAGAACTATTGAGGAACGCCGCAATGAGCACCAAAGATATCTGCGGTTACTACAAGTCCGCATTAGCAGAACATGCTATAGAAAATTTTCACAGCATCAACTTCGACAACACTGAAGTTCTGGCTAAGATATCGTATTTCTGGGACTCGGTTATCAGAGAAGCACTGGAGATTCGATTAAGTGACAACAGCATTAACAGAGATGGTGATCTGTTCCTGAGCGAGGCTTGGGAGCCAGTCGTAAAAGACCTAAAACAGCGTTTTAGACACAACCTTCCGAGCAGACGTCATCATGACACGTCGACCAATGGGAGATAAGTCGTTTGTGATTGGTAAGTTCCAGAGCCCTCGTGTAATGCCGCCGGTTAAGCTACGATGAGAGTGGAGAGCACTTGGATGGGTGACCGCATATGCCAACTGTTAAGGCAACGTTACGTGTGGTTTTTACTTGGATGGGTGACCACTCATACTGCCATGGATCTACTAAAAGCCATCCAGTTGCTGAGCTACGGGATGCAGCCACGAGATGCAGAGATGCAACCAAACCGGTCTGACCCTGTCTATGGCTGTGTGCACCGCTGACCAATCAAAGAGCAGCGTGAAGCTTGCCTTGACAACAGGCTATTTATAGGAGCCAGGACTGGCTCGCGAGTCAGTCAGTGTCTTGTCCTTGTAAGTGAGAGTTAACCTGATGAAGGCAACGATGGCAGTTGCTGAAACGTTGTTAAAAGATCTAAATAAATCAATTAACCGGCAGAAAACCCGCGAGTTATTTATTTCAACAATGCGCCGGGAAAAACTAAAATGTCATACAATTAAAATTGATAATAATAATTAGTTATGTCGCTATTAACGGTGGAAGATCAAAAAGACATACTAATTATCCGTCAGCGCATCTGGTCCTCCCACGCATGGACTGAATTTAGAAGTTGGTACTCCGATCATGCTTATAAGAAACATTTCACCGCAGCTGTGTAATGGAACTAGACTTCTGGTGAAATACAGGGTGTCCACAAATGAATATCGGGGTTTTAATGCTTTATAAGATTTATTACATTATCCTTACAGTTATAAATGATATGTCAAATGAAAGAGCAACTCAAACAGTTTTGTTCGTCGGCACTAGTGCGCATGTGCGTGAAATGTTTCCGCTGCGATACGCTAGAATGCGGTAGTAGCAAAGATGGTGACTAGTGAAGAGAAAGCGTTTTGTGTTTTACAGTTTGCAAAGACTGAATCTGTAGTTACTGTGCAGCGTGCGTTCCGCATTAAGTTCGGGCGTGATCCTCCAAGTGACAATAACATCCGTAGATGGTATCATCAGTTTGAAGATACAGGCTGCCTTTGTAAAGGGAAGAGCGCGGGACGACCAAGAGTTAGCGAAGAGACTGTTGAGCGAGTGAGAGAGTCGTTCACTCGTAGCCCAAAGAAATCTGTTCGGAAGGCTAGTTGCGAATTAGAAATTTCTAAGTCGACTGTTTGGAAAGTTTTAAGGAAACGCTTGCAACTACGTCCTTACCGTTTACAGTTGTTACAGGCTCTAAAGCCTGCAGACCATGGTTTACGTGCCAAATTCGCTAACGAAATGTTGTTACATGACGATGAAGATTTTCTACATCATGTTGTCTTCAGTGATGAATCGACCTTTCACCTCAGTGGACATGTTAACACTCATAATGTGCGGATCTGGGGCTCAGAAAATCCTCAAGAGATCGTACAAGTGCAACGAGACTCCCCTAAAATCAATGTTTTTTGTGCCGTATCCCGGCGGAAAGTTTACGGACCTTTCTTTTTTGATGAACCGACTGTAACTGGTACTTCTTACATTGATACACTAGAGCAATGGCTCTTCCCTCAGTTGGAACAATATGAACCAGAGAACTTCATTTTCCAGCAAGATGGTGCGCCACCTCACTGGTATAACGAAGTACGCGGTTGGTTGAACATAACTGTACCCGACCACTGGATTGGCCGCAAGGGGCCCAATGACAGAGCTTGCTATGCGTGGCCTCCACGTTCACCTGATCTAACGCCATGCGATTTCTACCTTTGGTGTTTCATCAAGGATAGTGTGTATGTGCCTCCGTTACCAGCCGACCTCCTTGAATTACGACAGAGGATTGAAGCAGCTGTTGCAACAGTTACTGAAGACACACTGCTCAACGTTTGGGAAGAACTCGGCTACAGACTTGATGTGTGCCATGTGACAAATGGTGCCCACATAGAACACTTGTAAGCTTGTATATAAAACTGTTTGAGTTGCTCTTTCATTTGACATATCATTTATAACTGTAAGGATAATGTAATAAATCTTATAAAGCATTAAAACCCCGATATTCATTTGTGGACACCCTGTACTTGCACAAAAACAACATTGAAGCCATTATTTTTACAGGATGTGGACGGGGAGAGGAAGTTTTCATTCCACGAATATCATTGGTGCCATCAAACTTTCCATTCAAATTTAAGCGCCAGCATTTCCTGGTAACCTTATGTTTTACCATAATAATCAACAAGTCTCAGGGCTAGACACTAGGATCCATAGGAATTGATCTTCAAACACTATGTTTCTCCCATGGCCAACTATACGTTGCTTGCTCCAGGGTGAGTGGTAGAACACATCTGTACACCAAACAATCTACACAGAGGCATTGTAGTTTGCGACCTACTAAATAAGGTAAAAGTAACATCTTATTTCTTTTAAACATCACTTCGCTTACTTATATTGTAAAAATAACCTTTCTAAACAATAATTTTTTATACTTCGCACAATAACTATAATCCGAATTAGTACTGTTAATTTTTCAGGCAGCTTTTCTACTACTTAATCAATTGTGTCACATTAAAATAAGAATGAAACAAACTCGCGGATATCAGTATGAAAACCTTTTCAGAAGACATTTAGAATTCATGCTTCTTCTTGTTAATAATTGGTAATATAATAAAATCGGTAAAGAATTTATACACATACCAAAGCACAAGCACGTGAAGCAGCAGGCAAATGCTAGTTATTAACCCTTTTTTTTCTAGGATTCGGTACTTGAGAGCAAACAGAACCTTATAGCTTATGTTCTTCTGTTGGTCACAGGCCTCTGGACCTTAAATGGATTAAGTTACAAACTTCAAATTTTTACAATTTGTGCATTTTGTTGACCGAGAACTGAATATTGTATTTAAAATTTTGCAAAATTATACTATGGGTGTTTCTCATAAGTAAATGGGGTGGGAAAAATGTGTTTTCTGTACAAAAATGTTATGTGTTGATGTTTAGAGCACCGAGATATTTTCTCATTACAAAATAAAGACTTCTGTCACCATCAAAGCTGTCAAGATTACATTTCCTTCTTAACTGTGTTCCATATATGCTCATGCTGCAAAATGTTCCATCTTGTTGCATGAATCCTGTTCCCCTGAAAATTTAAATCTGTGAAATTAATTATTCTAATATCCCCCTTTCATCACCCATGCTTCCAAACATGCCAGTATTTCTGATATATACATTTCAGAATAAGATATCTTACTGTTTTGAAAATATATTAAAAAATGTCATTATGCACACAGATTGTTGCTTAAGGATGTTATTCCTGTTATTAATGAGTTTTTGTTTTTAATACAAAATGGACAGCAATTTTGTAAAAGCATACAATGGAAAAATAATGAAAAAATACTCCTTATTTGTTGGGCTTACTATAGAAACTTTTATTTTGCGGAGTTTAAAAATGTAACAGCTTCAATTTAAGAATCATTTATGATTAAATTTAAAGTTAGTGATTAATAGAAACCGTTCATAAGAATCAACTATAAATTAAATTAGTTGTTTTAGGGCATATTGATGAGTAGAATACAAGCTATAATGTAGGTATAAGGGAAGCAAAACAATTAAATAACTGGAAGTTCTGAGAAATTTTTCATTATTGCATATAAAAAATTATAAATAAATTATGTTTTTGTCAACAAAATTAAATTCATTGTTTGTTTAATTAATTATCGACTGCAATTTAATTCATATGACATGAAAAATTGTGATATTTTAAGTGTTTACTATTAACATGCAGAGAAGTGCTTAGTTGAAGTGTTCGAACTGTGATATTTTAAGTGTATACTATTAAAATGAAGAGAGGTACTAAGTCAAAGTATTCGGCTAGCTGTGTTGTTAAACAGTGCAAACAGAATTCAGAACATCCTAGATTCAAGCCTGGGTTGGAATAATTTTTGTTTTTTGCCATTTTCTTTTGTTTCTGTTAGCTATATTACAGATTCATTTTCAAAAATACATCAAACTATCAAATGTAAAAGCTTATTTCATTTACGTTTCTAAAGTATAATTTTTCCTCTTGTAATTTCGAAAAATACCATTGATATATTATCATTGGAAAAAATACAGTTACACGGTGTGAATAATGGAATTTATTTTAAAAGCAACATCACTTGCAGTAATCTCCCAACAGTTCTGCAACATTTTGTCAGAATTTTTCATGACGATATAATTGCATGTTATCTTTCTAAGAAACATGCTTCTATTAGTAGGTATCACTATTAATGTGCAAGTAATTTTCAGTTAAAAAAAACTATGTGATGCTACAATCAGCAACTAGTCTCAAAATAAAATTCACACAAGAAACAAACAATCCAAAGCGAGGGTCGAACCTAATGAATTAATGAATAAAATTTTCTCGGGCAACTAGCCGAGTTAGTGCCTACAGAAAATTTTATTAATTTGTTACACACACTACTGTTAAACTCAAACCTGTTATAAGATCTGCAAAAAATGCTCAGAAAAAACTGGAATGAAGAAAAATAATAAGAGCCTGACTTAATTAATCAACTAGCTCATACTTGCCTTATTTGGATTTTGCTGAAATTGAAAACCCAAGCCCTGTTTTTTGCTGGACGCCAAAAGCAATGACGTGAATTTGCGCGCACGATAACCACGATAAGCAGACTGAATCTTGATGGCAGCCATCTCTTTCCTTTGGCGTTCTACCGCTTGGCTAAATAACTCTGAAATGTTGCCTTTACCTATAAAACCAATAACAAAATGTTAGTCTGCTCTAATAATATGCTATGGCAATGACGAGTCTGTCACACTATATGAAAACTTCAGACAAGAAAGGCTAGTTTAAAACATAGCTTGCATACAAAAGTATTTTGTTCTATGATCACCTTTACAAATGTTATGATGTCATTTTTCTGTTTTTATTATGTACTAACCTTTTATACTGAGAGGTCAAATTTGGAAGGAGCCAGTGGTTTGCTGGAATTTAAATTTAACTAATTCAAATTTCAATCAAGATATTGTGAGGAACAAAAATGTTCTACCTTGGGAGTTAGGTAAACAACTTGTCTCAACTATAACCGTGCCTAGCCTAGGATGTTACGGTTCTGACTTAAATATAATGACCTAGTCGCCACATAGCTTATTTAAACCAAAAGCTACGGAAAGGTGTAAATTCAAATGATGTTCACTAGTCCATTATTATTTGATAACGATATTCTTCAAATTTTACAAGGTCAGAAAACTGCACAGGCGATCAGACAAGTTTACAGAAGAACAGCTTGCAGATCCGACCAACCATTCGAGCAAGACCAACCTCACGCCCCCCACAGCTACTTAGCTACATGAGGTATTTAAAGTTCCTTTCACCCATGATTTCAAAAGTTAACCGTTTTTGCGCAAGTTTGTAATCTGCCGCACCACGAGTCCAAACTAGCTACCATTCTACATAGCTGGTACTGCACGACTAGACTGCTGCTTGAAGACTGGGAGAGGCTAGGTTCTGGAGGGGGTATTTATGCTATCTACCCTGGGAACCAAGATTCCGTAGTTCCCACAAATTACATCAGAAAACTGATAAGTTTCTGATGATATTTCACCATACAATTTTGACCTTGATAACAAAAATAATCCTATCTCTCTGAAATTTTGGGAGTTGCAAAATAGTATTACAAACGTCAAATTAAGTTATTATAAAAATGTTTGTAACTTTAACAGTTTTGCCAGAAAAAAGTCATTTAGATGTGATTGCCATAACTTTCGAAATATTACTCCTATCAAGCTGAAACAAATTTCATTCTATTCTCCTATTGCTCTTCTATCATCTGATACCAATTAAAGTATTTTTCCTATTTTTGATTACTTAAATTATTCAGAATATTGACTTGAAAATAGCTTCAAACAAATTTCCATATAGAAAAACTGTTGCTGTAAAAATTTGGAACCTCTAAGTATATTCCCCAATTTATTATTAATTTTAGAACATTATTCCTCCCGAATGCGGTACGATTTTGAGCTACACTGTCCAAGCATTTCTGGCACAAAAACCTATTTCACTTTATTACAATTAAATGCTTTAATATTTTGAAATAAAACTTGCTCAAAAACCTTTGTATTTAAATAAACTTTACTCTGAATTACAGAATGTGATCAAAATATTTAACTTTTTCATGAAGAACATGTCGTGTTATACCAAATTATATTTAAAATACAATCTTTAAAATTCATGAAACTTTTCAAAATTTTAATATGTTGTTTCAACCAAAATTATGCTACTTTCTATCTATCAATTGACTACTTAACTGTTTTTTAATGACTGAATACTTCGATTTTAGAGTGGAAAATTACGTTACAAAATTCTAAACCGACAAATCACTTTTAAGCATATTTAAACTCTAAGTAAGATTTTATAACAATAAGCTTTATCATCTTCTGGCTATTTATTCATCTAAAAATCTTTTGAACTAAAGAAATATACTCACTTAGCGAAGTTATATGAAAGTCAAATATTACCTATTCAAATCTGAGGTTAAGTTTTTCTATAAGTTGTTTAAATGAATTTCTCTCTTGAATTTACTGTTTATACTTTAACTATGGCTTATGTTAGATACATTACTTGGGATTATTATCAAAATTAACTGTAAAAATGACTTTAACATGGTGGTACCATATACTTCAATTTGACTCGCTAACTTGGAAACTAATTTCATTATGCGAAATTCTAAGATGTGTTACATGCCCTCCGAAGATTGAAGCTATTTTCCCAAGAAAACTAACTGAAATCTTAAGAAATTTAGGTAGAGCAAAAACTGAATCCCCTTTTCCTATCTACTCCGTGGGTAATAACTAAAGTTAACGTTTGCTAAAAGATCTAGCTCTTTGTAAAATTTTAGAGTTACAGATTTATTTTTATAGTAAAGATCAAATTTCATGACGAAACTTTTTCTGATGAGCGATTTGATATCTGATCAGCCTCCCAGGATCTATCCATGTGAATGAGGAAAAGAGCTTGTTCCCATGGTTCATGAGAGAGCAGTAGCCAGGAATCTTCGAGAAGTGTGGAGCGCGAAGTGATATAGACGAGTACGTTCAGTTAGTTGGTCTCAGTCGTATAGAAGCAGTCAGCGCGACACCATGTTAGCCTCAGTCGGCTAGGAACAGTCGGAGCGACAACATGTAGTCTCTAGCAGTTAGCTTTGAAAACCTTAGGCTCACTAACATGCAGCTTAGATCACTCAGTTTTATTATAATGTGGAGTTAAAATAGTATTTTACCAAGTGGGGCCTCGGGATTGTTTGAATTTACTAAAAGGTGGAACAATGGGAGCATGTGATTCACTTTTATTTAATTTCCACAACTAAAAGTTTGAACTTTGAACTATTGGGGTGTGGTCTGGCTCGAACAATTAAGCGAACTTGCAAAAACATTTCTTTGGTAAATTTGTCTGATTGCCTTTACAGTTTGTGACTTTGAAAAATCTGAAGAATATAGTTATTCAAATGACAAGGAACTCTTGAACATCATTGAACTTACACCTTTCCGTAGCTTTTGGTTTAAATACGCTATGTGGCAACCAGGTCATTATATTTTAGTCAGAACTGTAACATCCTAGGCTACACACGGTCAGAGCTAAGACAAGTGTTTATGCACCAACCCCAGTGCATATCTTGTTTCTTACAATATTTTACACCAATTACTTTAGACCCCTGTACCTCATTACTGGTACAGAAGCAATATCATTATGCAACACCAATGAAAAATTACAAACAAAGAGAATGCAGCACTTATAAACCTAATGTGTGATCTTTGACATCAAAAATATAAATTGTCAAACAATAAGAATAATATATAAAACAGAACTTTTTTATTCAGTCGATATAATGGAAAAGTCACCATTGTTTCTGTGAGAATGCTGTTGATTAAGTGCAGGACTTTTCATTTCAGCACTACAGGGTGCGTCACCAAAATCCGGTCAATTTTAAATTTAAATTTCCCGCCACATTTTTCTTCCGCCAGAGGTCGTGTTTGGCGCTCTGCAGTGTCTAACGTTTCTAGTAAACAGTGGTAACCTCAAAATGGCCATGATGTTGAAGCGAAGTGTGGAGTATGATAAAAGAGCCACGATTGTCGAAGGTCTTCGCGCTGGGCGCTCAGCAGTTGAAATAATTCGGTTTTTCAAGTACCCAAAATCGACAGTTTATGATGTTGTAGCAAAATATTCGTCGTTAGAACAGTCAAACGAAGGTTCCACAGTACCGGCAAGGAAGCGTCACTCGAAAGACCGCACAATGAGGACACCTGAAGTCATCGAAAGGGCTCAAGAGCTGATTTCAGAGAATCCAAGGCAGTCATTGCGATCTCTGGCAAAAATCATTGGTGTAAGCGAACCAACAATGCGTCGAATTGCTGAAGAAGACCTTAGATACAAGTCCTACACACTGAAGGTTAGGCAAATGCTCTCCGAGACTGCTAGGACAAAGAGAGTCAGCCGCTGCCATTTGCTTCTGTCATCACTGAAAAATGATGCCGCTGGGCGTATCAGATTCTTTTCTGATGAAAAGATTTTTACAGTTGATGCCAAAAATAATCGAAGAAATGACCGTTGGCTTGCACATGATCCACAGGATATCCCTATTGTTGCCAGAACAAAATTTCCTGCCAGTGTTCACGTGCTAAGTGTTGTGTCGAGCGAGGGTCATGTCATGCCCCCCCATTTTTTTAAAAACAAGGAAACTGTGACAAAAGAAGTTTATTTGAACGTTATTTCGAGTGTTGTGAAGCCGTGGATTGATGCAGTGGCGTCTGGAACTCCGTATGTTTTCCAGCAAGACGGTGCACCAGCCCACACGAGCCATTTGGTTCAAAACTGGATATCCGATAATTTGGACATGTTTTGGTCAAAGGAATTTTGGCCTCCAAACAGTCCCGATTTAAATCCTCTGGATTACTACGTTTGGAGCGTAGTTGAAAGGATGTCCAACAAGTCTCGGCATCCAAACGTCGCATCATTGAGATCCGCCATTGAAGCAGCATTCGCCGCCATGGACTCGGCTGCATTACGTCGAGCATGCGACCGCTTCAGGCCGAGACTGGAGGCAGTTATTGAAGCTAAAGGGGGATATATTGAATAATTATTTTCTATAGAGGTCCCTGATAAACCATGCAAAAGTATTTTTTGTTATATTTAATATTTTGTGAAAAAAAAATTGTTTCAAAAAACTCTTCGATTTGTCCGGATTTTGGTGACGCACCCTGTATACCTCAACATACATAAGATAGGATAGGAAAAATAACCTTCATTTACCACAAACACACAAAAAAAATGTTACGATATTTTGGTTAAAAACTGATTAATGTAAGAGGCGAGACACATGGCAGAGGGAAATAGAAAAGTTATCAACCAAAATTTCATAAAGCGTTTTAGTACTCCTTCTGGCTTCATCTGTGGTGAGTGATTGGTTATTTTCCCTATCCTATATTCATTGCTTAGCAGCAGTTTTACTGTCACCATTATCCTATGTATAAGAGGAGAAAGATGGAGATATATATAATACAATTTACAACAAAACTGATGTACATACATTTATACAGAAAAAGAGAGAGAATGAAATTTAGAACAAGCTTGATGTGCACAGTGCTAAATAATTTTTTGCAAGGCATTTTCTTTTTTAAAATTTTTATTTGTTGAATGTACAGTGTTTCAATTACAACTGACAGAGCTTCTGAACTGCACTCTGGTAGTATTGTCGCGTATAGTAAGATGCCATAGTAGCTTTAACTTACAAATATTGCAGACTCAATTTTTGATAAATTTATCATGGACTTAAAAATGTGCTTCAAAGTTGATCAGTTTGAAAAAAAAAAAAAAAATGTATTCAGGTGATTACAATGAGAATTAGCTAGAAAAACAGATGATTAAAAAGAGAATATCAGAATGAGATTTAGAACCTACAAAATGACAGGCTAATTAAGGTTTAATAGAAAAAGTTAGAAGTATTATTTTTTTTTGCAGAATATAAACAGCTTTGTAAGCAAGCATATGGTTTAATCTGCAACTAACTACTTACCTGCATTAGTTCTGTTGTCATCCTCCATCCTGGGCAGCTTTGAAGGGCATTGCCTCTTTAGCTGTGGTGGTGTTCGTGTCGTTAAATTATAAGCCTTCTTGTCCCGCAATCCTTTTACCAACTGATCCCAACTGTCGGTAAATGGATGACTAGTAAAAATCTCATTTTCAAATCTGACTTCATTCTTGCTCAATAAATCAACATTTACTTTGTTTTGATGGGGTGTATCTGATAATGGTTTTACTTCTTGAATATCTGCACAAGTATAGGATGGATTCTGCTGAACAGTTGTGAATAGTTGACCGTTTTGTCTCAACATTATTTTAATTCCTTCAAGCTTAGACTGAGATGATGTATGGTCTGTTTTGTTTCCTTCCAACTGCCTTTCCAGTCTGTTCCTAAAATGTATTTCCCTTCGCTTTTCTTCTTCTAACTTGGATACTGTTTTGTTTTGATCCATATGGTTAATTAATATTTCCTGCGTTTTCATTTCGATTAAGCTCGTTTTACCAGGTACACGAGTACTCTCTGCGGAACTCTGCCCAGCACTTGCAACAACTTCTAGGGCTTTCAAATCCTTATGATTTAAACGATAACCTGAATCTTTAACTGCAATCTTACGTTTCCGATGTTGTCTCTGCTCCTTTTGAAGCATTTCAGAATTTTTGACACCATTACTTTCAGGGACAGGTTCAAAATTACTATTTATAGTTGACTTCCTTAATATCTGATGCTGAAACAGTTCCCGTCTGGTTGCCCTCCTATCTTGATCTAATATATCATTCAATGCATCAGCACGTGAATGAGTAACTTGCAGCTGCTCTCCATCAGTGTTTTTAACTGATCCAATAAGATTATTTTCTTTTAACATACTGATAGTCTTATCAGCAATCTGCATCTTCTTTGTGAGAGATTTCATCTTTCTTGGATACTCATATCGTTTTAATTTAGTGGGTGGAGTGTTATCAACGCTTTGTGAATTGATATTTTCCTTTTCAGTTTTCTCCTCTTCATTCTAATGAAAATTCAAACAACGAAAGCATGAAGTTAGTACAATTGGATATATCTTTAAAATTAAGCATTAAATGTTTAAATCAAAAATAGTCTTACAACTTCAAAGTAAAATTTAGTTGAACCTTAAACTGAAAGGTATATTACAACCCTTAACACCCTTCAGATAGTTCACAAAGTCGCAGCAGACAATTCCAAACAATGCTTTTAATAGGATTAGTTACAAGTAAACTTGATAGGAATGCAATACAATAATCTCCCTCATTATCCTTGGATTTTTTTTTAATGTAACTAAGAGATTGCTTGCAGATTTGAATAATGTACAGCCCATGGTGCGAGGAGTAAAAGAGGACAAGTTTCTGTATGATGTGTTATTGAAAAACTGAGAAATTTAAGATAAAATTGTTCACTAATCAGTGGATACTTAAAAATCCATTACTTCTCGTAGTCAAAACGGTTACTGGGATATTTATGTACAGCACAATATTACTTAGAATTAAAATCATTCAGAATCGAAATTAATATTCAACACTGACATACCTGGTGGTTTGGATTCTGCATTAAATTGTAGGGCCCTGTTAAATGGTAGAATTAAAGAAGATGGTCATGGCAGAGGTGGACTGAGCTGGTAAGAAACTCAGTCAATAAATTATTAATACCGCAAGAAATTAATTAGTTACAGTTACACTAAAAATACCACAACAATAGAGGCATTAGGGTGTAATTACAAAAAGGCTGATATACCTCTCCTCATTTATACAGATGATGCTTTCCTTTCTTTGTTATAACTGCAAATCATCATTACACATTTAACTAAATTGGACTTATCACTGCATTTGCAACATCCTTCACTATGTGTTGACTGCAAACATGGAGATCAAATCATCCGGCAGAAGACTTAACTTTATCATAACCTCACCAAAGTAACAAAACGGTGTGAACTAAGTCACAAGCAGCAACTATTATACATGGTGTACCTAAATGAATATCGGGGTTTTAACACTTTGCAGTATTTATTACATAAAACATAAAATTATAATTAATGCATGAAATGAAAGAGCAGCTCAAACAGTTCTGTTTGTTGGTACCTGTGCACATGTGCGTGAAATGTTTCCTCTGTCAGCCGTTAGAAATAGCTGGTAGCAAAGACGGAATCTGTAGTTACTGTGCAAAGTGCGTTCGGAATTAAGTTCAGATGTGATCCTCCAAGCAATAACAACATCCGTAGACGGTATCATTAGTTTGAAAATACCGGCTTCCTTTGCAAAGGAAAGAGTACGGGACGACCAAGGGTTAGTGAAGAGTGTGTTGAGCGAGTGAGAAAATCTTTCAATCATTTGCAGTCGTTACAGGCTCTAAAGCCTACAGACCATGGTTTACGTGCCAAATTTGCACATGAAATGTTGTTGCACGATGATGAAGATTTTCTGGATCGTGTTGTTTTCAGTGATGAATCAGCATTTCACCTTAAGGGACTTGTGAACACCCATAATGTGCACATCTGGGGCTCAGAAAATTCTCACGAGATGGTGCAATTGCACCGAGACTCTCCTAAACTGAACGTTTTTTGTGCCATATATTGGCGGAAAGTTTATGGGCCTTTTTTCTTTGGAGAAACAACTGTAGGTGGTATTTCCTACCTTGATGCTATACAACTATGGCTCTTTCCCCAGTTGGTAGAAGACGAACCAAATAACTTCATTTGGCAGCAAGATGGTGCACCGCCTCAATGGCATAATGACGTATGTGATTGGTTGAACGTCACTGTACCCGACTGCTGGGTTTGCCACAAAGGGCCCAAAGACAGAGCTTGTTTCACTCTCCCGATCTGACGCCATGTGATTTCTACCTGTGGGGGTTCATATAGGATCATGTGCATGTGCCTCCACTACCAACTGACCTACCTGACCTAAGAAACAGGATTGAGGCAGCTGTTGGAAAAATTACACCACAAAACACTAATCAACGTTTGGGAAGAAATGGCTCTCAACTTGATGTGTGCCATGTGACAAAAGGCGCTCACATTGAACACTTGTAATATTGTAGGGATAACTGAAATGCTCTTTCATTTCATGCATTAATTATAATTTTACATTTTATGTAATAAATACTACAAAGTGTTAAAAACCCTGATATTCATTTAGGTACAACCTGTATTTTGATATCAAAATGGGAAAGAAGAGCCATAACTTACAGTCAGCAGGGCAGTGATAAACACAAAAAGATAAAGACAAAAAACACATATTACAATATTGCTTAGGCCTCTAATGGAAAGTTGTGAGGACCACAATCAAAACTCTGGGCCTCAAAGAGATGACACTACACAAAGTCAAGATGATAGTTTCATTGTTTCACTTAGTGAATCACTGCAATTTACCTGTGAAAAATTCCATGGTGAAGCGATAAGATATTTAAACAAGTACTGACTACAACACATTTGCTGTTTAATGATCATTCATACAAACACAGTGATTGTATGACCATGGATACTCGCCTTTCACCTTGCCAGACTGCAATTTATGCTATGTCAATAACATGCTCCTAAGAGGCAACACTTTGACAAGAAAGACTTCCAGGTTTCCTACAACATATTAAATCCCACCCTTATGAACAGTTAACTACGGAAGTGAAGAAGATCTGTCAACTTTCATTTCTCAACATATTAGTAAAAATGAAAGTAAATAGTTCACCAGAACACAGCATTTATTGAAACAAGTATTCTCATTGATATGATGGGCTTCACTGCCGACATAGTAGGTAATTTTTAAGAATATTGGCCAACAAATTTTAAAAGACTTTAGGGGAAAAACAATTGAGCAAGTGACAAAGGAGATATGAGCAATAATTGTATTCTTGCCATATGAGAGGACGTCTTCAACAATCAGAAGATTGTTCAGAAGATACAAGGTGAAATGTCACTCTCCCGCAAAAACCCAGTTGATCAGGTGGTGTGAAAAATTCAGCATGTACTGTATTACATGTCAATGTTCTTTTTGGTTAGGGTTTCACAACTCATCAAAACTTGGGAAAGATTTTGGGCAAAGGAATGTGAAAGAATTTGGCTAGGGCCTTCTGTATAAAATATCTGAAGTAATTTTTGGAAACCAAGGAACATGTAGATAGCCATTCAGGGATTTGAAAACCATCTTCTGTCCTGAATGCCAGGCCAATAACTTTACTGCTCACAAACAAGGCTCAATGGCATACCATGTAATTGCAGGAAATCTTGCATAGGACAGACCACCATCACTGCAAAAGGTCGTTTTAAGGCACATCACAACCATACACACTTCATACAGCCTGAAAAATCTGTGGTTGCTGAACATTGCCATCCCTTGAGTAACTCTGTGGAATAAGGCATGGCAAGGGAGTAATCCAATCTTTGATCTATTTGAACCATTTCTTGAGCGAGCCCATAGAAATTCAAGTCTGAGACAATATTATTTGCAGAAGTAATTGATACCAACTGAGTGATGCCTGGATCCTAGTGTTATACTTGATAACAGCAACATCCACCCAAGGCTATGATACTGCCAAGACAACTACCGACAGTGCTCAGAGCCATGGGGATAAATACCATGGCATATTGAGTGGTTGCCAGTCTGTTAGACCAATTTGACAAAAGCAACACAGAAGATGGCTGAAATTTTGTTCAAGAACAACAAGATTACCCGACAAAATTACGAACAACTAGTTAAATGTACATTATACTGAGAAAATCTTTATCACATATATTACAATTTATTGGTTTTTAACCCTTATTCATGTAAGAAGATGAGTCACGGGACAAAAGGAACAGGTGTGCACTCATCGAGACCTAATGCATTACTAAAAAGACAGGTGGTCACTTTAGACACGTTTAGTGTGATGGTTGATTGGGTGAAGAGGGATAGGGGAGAAGTGGGCAGTCAATAACTGTGGTAAATTATCATTATTTGAATGGGTGTGTACAATATTAGAAGCAAAAACAGAGATAATTTCTGCATAACGGTGGCTAGCACCTAACTTAAGACAAGGATGAGCCTCCAGTCAGCTGCCACCTCACTATAATGTTAATGAACGGACATAAAACTGAAAATTACAATGATCAATATATGCATATGTGAGAACGAAGGCTTTCACGGCGTATCAATGATATGAAGTCTTCACAAGTTCTCCACCGTATGGTGTTGAAGAAAAACAACAACGAGCTTTCAGTGGATGTCTCTGCCGGCCTCTTCAGGTCTGATGTTATGCAGGAAGCACCAGAGCAGCACTGGCAATGTCTGGCACCCGCATGCGTTTTTAAGACCTGGCCTCTCCCCTCCACTCGCTTCGTCCCGCGCCTCCCGTATTGTGCTCGTTGTTGATTGGCTGGTGGAGCGAATGTCAACGCCAATCATGGAGAGTCGGAAACTACATTTCCCGGCAGTGCCTCACTACCTCTCTGATTGTAATGTGGATGTTTCAGAAGGGGCAGAGCCAGTTTCCATACGTCACTAAGCCAAAGACCCGTGTCACTATTAACCACGTTATTATCCAGCCGTATTTCTAACGTTTCTTTGATAACTGACTCCCAGTAGAAAGAGAACTTTCCCAGCAACTTCACATTACCAAAGTCCATTTTGTGACCGTTTTCAATCACATGCTGGGTGGCTGCAGATTTCTCCATCTGGAACAAACGGATGTTGCGCTCATGCTCTGCCACACAAGCCTTGATGGTCCAGATTGTTCAGCTGCAGAAAGCTCGTTGTTTTTCTTCAACACCATACGGCGAAGAACCCGTGAAGACTTCATATCAATATATGCACGTTTTGACTCTATTCATGCCATGAACTGTGGAAAGTAGTGGTTATTCTCATATCCAAATGTTTAATATATATTGCTAGGAAATGAAGGCACTATAAGGCAGCACATATGGATAGGAGAGCAACAACTACTTACCAAAGCTGAAGGCTTGAAATGGTGTTGAAACTTGGTTAGATACATACATCTATTTAGCATTGTAATTTTCAGCTTTATGTCACATCTTCAACAGTATAATGAGGTGGCTGCTGCATGGCGAGTAACAGCTAACTAGAGACTAAGCCTGTTAATTGGTACCTTACGATGGGGGAAAAATTAAAATGTCAGGGAGTGTGGAGTTCAGAATGAAAAGCAAGAACCCATGGATTGTAAAAATGGAAAGTATATCACGGAAACTGTAAGCTACCTTTCGCTCTATTTTCGAGATTCAGTTAAAATCCGGCAAAGTTTGAGGTTAACATCAGTACACGATACCATAGTTGAAACCGAAATAACAACACTTTAAGTTCAGAAAAGTAAATAAACAACACATAGCAACCATAAATAAGAAGTTTCTAGTAAAATATAAACCATAAACTTACCTAAATGAGCGTAATCCATAATAATCCTGAAGCAAAATACACAGGTTTGTTTACCCGACCACAGAATTAATATTCCACTAAATTAAACACTGTAAAGCACTTTAATAATTAGAATTTCACCATCTGATATTAAATTCACTAATAACTCGCAGTTTCAGACCAATTTAAAGCAGTAAATATGATTTTTAAAGCATCTCAACATGGGAGTAAGTTCAATAATTAATTTCAGCACATCTAAGTAATTTCAGAGCTTTAAAAGTAGAGGTAACCAAGCAGAATAACCAGCCAGTTAATATTCTTTAAGTTTCCGATAACCATCAACTAATAAAAAGAAAATATAAGTAAATAATAGTCAACTCGGTAATGGCGTTGTAGCTACGAACTTTTAAAATTCAATAACTCACCAACTAACATATTTCACGAGCTAAAATCTTTTCTAAAGTACTTAAATTAAATAAAGGTTCGATTTAAATTTAGTTTTAGGCCACAACTGCCTTTAAATAAAAAGTGAAGTTTCGGTTGCACAAGTTAGGAAAACAGTAAAACTTAGAAATTCTATAACTTCGGATAGACTTAACCGATTTAAGAGATTTTTGCACCTCTGGACTCAGCAAAGGCTGGGGAACACTTTGAAAATAATATTAAATTGAGATTTTGAAGCTTTGCGCGGTCACAATTTTCATGTGACGTAGGATGACGTATCACAATACGCGAAACAAATGTGCTTTTAAATTAACCAACTTTCAAAATTCATTTTTATCGGTCTGGAAGCTCTAAAAACAAAACCCAACACATCACTACACTCTTTTCATTACGCTCTTCATCTTGTGATTTTCCGGTAGCACTCAGTTAACAGATTCTTTTTCCAGATAGACCATTGTCTAGGTCAGTAGGCCATTTTGATAAAAGTCAGCCATGACAGCTTTTTGGATCAGTCCATCAGATCGCTTTGACGAGATCACACGTATTTGATGTGTTCTTAAATTTGAGAAGACCGGCTCAGGCTCGCGGTGGCTTATGGGTAGACCGGCTTAGAGCAGTATGGCCGGCCGGCGCCATTTTAAAACCGGCATGACCAACGTAACATTCTAAAACTTTCCGACATGTGTTCATCTTAGATTTCAATTTCATTTGGGGTGGTGCGGTCTGTTCTGTTTCACGACTTGTGATCTTCGGCTAATGATTTTCTCCGATTGCCATTGCTAACTGTGACTTTTGTAACTTCTGTGAAAATTTTCAAGAATATATAATTCAGTTATCCGGATTCAGACTTTCATTTCTACTTTAGTACCTTTCTTACAGGAGGTTAATCTGTAAGTGGCGACTGTGGTCATCTTTACAGTTAGCATTCTACAAGGTTTAACACGGTTATAGAACTTTTACGAACTTTGACAACTTTTTGGATGACTTTAAGTTTAGGTGGAGAAGCCGATACTAACCCCGGTATGCAGCTTTGACCCTAACAAAACATGTCATGAGCTGATTGAAAGAAACAGTAACAAATATTGTATTGAAATCTCATGCATATATGGAAATAAATAAGATTGAGCTTTTTTTAAAATTAAAAAAAAAAAAAAAACAGTGAAACAAATCCAAAAATTTCAATGTTTAATGTGCGTACGTGTCTATCCATGTTTTGATGCCGCTCTAGCCTTCACCTTTGGTAACTGGCGATTATTCTTCTACACAATGTATCATACACCCACACCACCTAATCTAATCTTACCACAGAGCAAACTTTTTCAATTACTGGACATTCCACGTGCAACAAACGATATGTTCAGGTTTTTGGTTGCAATTTAAAACATCGTACGCTGAAAGTAAAATCAGTTTAGTGTGACCTCATTTAGAATAGTGTTCTTTTGTATGCCATCAAAAAGGATTAATGGAAGCACTGGTGAATATCCAAAGAAAAGTTCCCCCATTCATGACAGGTATATATAGAGAGAAAATGTGTGATAATGAAGGGGCTGGGTTGGGAAGATCTAAAATACCATAGGCGTTACTCTCATCAGAAACTAATTAAACAGCTCATGAAGATCTATTTTAAAATGAAAGCAAACACATTTAACTCCCAGATACACATATATCCAGAAATGACTGAGAAAATAAGAGAAATCAGAGCCAAAAGGACTCTTCTTCTATACTCATTTTATCCACTAGCAATTAGGAAATTGAATATGAAGAATTTATCAAGCAAGAAAACGGGATCTGACAAAATTATGTCTTGAGAAACAGCTCCACCTATCCTGGTCTGGAATTTTTTATATCACTCAAGGTGAATGCCAGGACAGATCAGTGGTATAGCCCATGGTCATTCCCAGCATATACCGTACATCCCTTCCCATGCACATATGTTTAGGCATTGGCACAGGTGGAATACAACCTTCACCTCCTACTTTGTAGTGAATCACAGAGTAATAGTAATAGAAGCAACTTCCCATCTGAATGAATGGCCTAATTGGACAAGCATCTTAAACCATCCAGTAGCAGCCCATGCTAGTACACATAATCTGAATAATTGGAATGATTTTAAAAAACTATTTTACAGTGAGAGCTGACAGAGTATTCCCAGAAATCACAACCTGGATCTGAACTTTACAGATGGAAACTAGCTTTTTTGTCAATTTTTATTTCTCCATAGACATTTCACTCCATTATCCAGAGCATCTTCACAATAATCCATATAAAATATGATAGACCTTTTCAGTTACATTTCAGTGAAGATATTAATTTGAAATAAAATGGACATTGTTACCTTCAGGTTTTTTTATTTATTTATATTTGGTTCATCTCAGCTTTTGCTCTGCAGCATTGTTTTGAATTTGGAGGTGAAATTCTTTCGATGTTTAGGACTAAGGACCGAGCATTTAAATGACACTGAACAAAGAGCACTTAGAGAATTGTGTATGGCGTACAGTGACTAATTTCATTTGCTGGAGAGCTCTTAATGTACACTACTACCATGCAGCACGAAATCAGATTAAAACCAGATGCTATAGGGAAGGTAATAAACTCCAGACAATATTGAATCCCTGAAAGCCAGAGAAAAGTGTCTACAGGAAGAAATAAATAGGCTATTAGAGGAAAATACCATTAAAGAAAGCGTGAGTGGATGGAATGCACCTCTGTCAGTAATAAAAAAAAATAAAAAACCACAGGATAGCGATGGCACTTGGAAATGGAGAATTATCATTGACTACCAGAAATTAAACGAGGCTACAGTAAAAAGCGTTTTACCATTGGCACTTATTTCAGAAATACTGGATCAGTTGGGGAAATCACAGTATTTATTGATGTTAGATCTTGCTAAGGCGTATCACCAGATATTACTGCGAGAAGAGAATCATGAGAAAACTGCATTTAGCACACCCAATGGTCATTTTCAGTTTTGGAGGCTCCCAATGGGATTAGCCTATGCACCGGCCTCCTTCCAGAGGCTTATATCCCTAGTGCCTTCTGGGCTGGAGGGAAGGAAAGCCATGACTTATTTGGAAGATATTGTTATGTTCAGCGCTACCCTAGAGGAGAATAATCGAGCAAGAACTTTTGTCAATAGTCTGGGCAGTGAAACAATTCTGACATTATCTATTCAAACGTAAATTTGTTATATGTACCAACCATAAACCATTGCAATGGCTATTTTCCATGAAAGAACCATTCTCACGGTTAATGAAATTTATATTGAAGCTGGAAGAGTATCAGTATACGATACAGTATTTAGCTGGTAAACACAATCATGTGGCCAATGAGTTATTGCGCATTAGCCACATGGAACCATTTCCAATAGCGGGCGGAGAAGAGAGCCCCGCAGTTAGGTAACCAACCGTGTGCTCCTGTTGTGCAGGATGTGAGTAAGGGGGCAAGCGGTGGCCTCTGAACTGCCGTGTATGGAAAAGATATCAACGGAAACAGATAAGAGTCATATTACAGGAAGTACATGATTCCTGCCTTGATGGCCATAACAGGGTGTCAAGAACAGTGAATAGACAGAGCATGATTGTCATGGCCAGGAATGTGAAAGTATGTGAAGTATATGACGCAGTGCAGGAAATGTCAGCTGAACAAAATTGTGCAACCAAGGATGCTCTTTAATAATTACGGAGACTCCCACACACATCTTTGAAAGATGTGACATGGATATCATTGGTCAAGCTCAAACCATTTCTAACGGAAACAAATACATCTTGACATTTCAGGATGCCCTCCCGAAGTATCTAACAGTCATCCCATTTATAAGACAGGATGCCAAAAGTGTCAGCAAAGCATTAGTAGAAGAGATAATACTTCATTATGCAATCCCTAATCTTCTGGTTAGTGACAATGGGATGAATTTTACAAGCAATGTAGGTAAGCACGTTTGCCAGCTGTTAAACATAAAGAGGGTATTTATCTCCCCCTATCACCCTTCTTCGACTGGGGCTATCGTGCATATGCATCGTACCCTGGCAGAATGCCTTAGGCATTATGTTAGCCAGACCCAGAATAACTGGGACGAGTTGTTGAAATTTGCAATCTTTATGTTCAACACGAGGCCAAATACGGCCACGAAATACGAACCACATGTCTTGTTCTATGGCAGACCTGCCAACATTCTGGGAGTATTGCAAAAGAAACCAGTCTCAAATCTGTACGATTATGATAGTTATGTAACCAGTCTGAAGCATAGAATACAATTCCAATATGAGGAAGCACGAAAATTCAATCTGACCAAGGAGAAAAATAAGCAGCTATATGATAAGAAGGAATATGCAGTAGAATTAAAACCACGAGACCAAGTGAAGTTAAACAATCCCACCCTAAGACGTGGGAGATCAAAGAAGTTACAGCCATCTTACAGTTCCAACACCCAACGTCATTATACGTGTGCAAAACAAGCATTTGATGGTTCACGCCAACCATTTAAAAATCTTTCCTTGAAGTGATTAGACAAGAATAGAGAGACAAAGAGAGGAAGTAGTTGTGTAGTTATAGGTTAGAAGATTAGTTGTAATAGCAAAAATATAGAAGAGTGAAATATTAGAAATACAAGTGTAGAGGGGACATATTATCAAATGTTGTCGTCAATCCTTCTTTGTACTTACATATGACATTACGAGCATATATGGGGATATTGGCTGTAGGAGTCGTCGTGGACCAAAACCATGAAATACAGACATTCCAGGTGACTCAAGGAATGTACTGCAAGGGAAAGGCCAAAGTACAGGTATTTAGTGCAACTTGGAGGCTGGTTAGTTACGTTAGTCTCCAAGACCTTTGGAAAAAAGTAGTTCAATCCAATGGGTTTGCAGATCAAACTATTTGCTATTGTAAAAATGAATTAAAGCGGTACAAGGAAGACTTTAGTGAGTGCGCTTAACTGAAACAGGAATTGCTTTGACAAAATGCAAAAATTTAACGCAGTCAGGAACTTCTCGGGCAGATTACCAAACAGAAGCATCAGATGAAATGAGCACCTCTTGCCTTCCTTGGGGAGGTCTGTCTGATATTATTTGTAACATTAACACAAAAATACATTCATGAGTTACGTACACACATAGATCCACTCGAAGCAGAGCAAGAGAAACTACTAAAGGTCAACAAGGAGCAGCTGACAATTTTCAGAAGCACAATGTATACCCTCAAAATGGAGCACATCGAGAGGAATGAGTGCATATTTGTTGATGGCATGAAATGTATAACCTCTTACCTTGCGGAGTATACTAACAGCACAATCGTAATGTTAAAGGAGTTAGCTGCTATTATTGCAATGAACGAATTTCTTGTTTGCTTAATGTCTCTTGTAATGGAAAACAAATCAACATTACAAGATTCTAATCACTGCCATTGTACAAGCCCAGAAAGGAATCCTAGAGCCCCATTTAATACACTCAGGGTACGTAATGCAATATCTTGACTGAATCCGTGAAAACATAGGTGATAAAAAAATCCTATTCGCATTAAATGAGGAAGCCAGATATCAACTACTTTGAGTTATATATCATTTTATGTTATGTTTTGTTGATTCCTTTGGTGGACAACCAAAGTTTCTAAAGGTACCAGGTTAGACCAGATGCGCCATATTTTCTGATACATACAGCCATCCTGGGAATATCTTATAACTGATGACTCAAAACGATAATACACACAAATTTGCAAGGATAAGCTAGACTCTAAGGCAATCACACCCACAGCCCAGATCTGTAAGCAGACTTTCGCGCTAATGTCCACACACATGCACGGAGTGTGCAAAACTCGGCTGTTACAGCTTGTCATCCCAAAGGACTGTGTCAAAAGTTAGTGAAAATAACCACAACCATATGGCCACAACTGAATGGGAGACAATGGCTTTATGTCAGTTCATCCCCAGAAGGACTCACCCTCCCATGCCGTGGATGTGCTGCTCTATGGAATGAGAAAACTTACACTTAGTCAGAACTGTAAGGGCTATGGTGCTTAGGTTTTGCTTTAATCTGAGAGAGTCATTGGGACAGACGTTGGATGTTTTACAGAACATTACCGCTAAGTTTGGTTGTTGTGACAGTGTGAACAAGGGATTGAATGCCACCAACCTTGGACTTTACTTACAGACCGAACCACAGCTAAGCCATCTTGAGGATCTGAGTAAACTAGAAAAGAGTCTCAAGGACCTGGAAGAGCAGATAGATGTCCAAAGACAGCTGCATGACAGTGATAACTCAGATGTTCACAGTGTTGGTTATGTCACATTTATTGCGACCGGAATGATTAGTATTGCTTTATGTTGCTCCTATGTCCTCTATAAGGGTTACAGGATAATCCACCCAAGGGTACGACAGGTCGTCGGAGAAATCGAGATTTACACAGCCTGTGAAGATGTCACCACCCAACAAAACCAGATTCTGCTGAACCAGTCTGCCTCAACCCCGACGCAGCTGCTGTGCTGGTGAGATCAACATGCTGACAGGGTAAGCTGACAACGCCATGGTCTGCTGGCATACTTCTGCCTGCATGTAGAACAGGCACCAGCAGACGCCTCACCACAGCCATTACAATAACAATTTGTAAATACACTGAACATCAAGAGCACACACCATTCCTATGTTAGTTGTAAGACCACTGTATGTACATATCTGCTATAATTAGACTTATGGATTAAGTTGGTAGTGGAGAACAAAGTATTTAAAAAAAAGAGGGGAGGTGTAATAAGTACGCCTATTTCAAAACCACAACTAGTGACGATGAGTGCAAATGCTTGCGAAACTTTGAGGCAATGGTCGCTTAGTAGACTGCTTAGCTTCCCTCATCTTTTCTGTGTAACTCACTGTTTGGCTTACAGCAATACTAACATTGAAATGTAACTAACAATAACTATAATGTGTCATATGGGTTATCACTGAAGATGCTACAGACAATGAAGTGAAATGGATATGGAGAAAATAAACCAACAACAAAATTCAATTCCATTGGCATAAAAACTGATTATCTATTCAAAAGGGATAACCTGTGGTTCCTTAAGGTACATTATAAATAATTACAAATGAAATCTGATACTGCACAGAGAGAGACACTGCTTACCATCAAAGGCAAATAAAATGAGAGAAAATAATGTTAAGAGTTTTGTAATCAAGCATTTACATGGTAGATTATTTTCAGTTTTAGACTTACAGACATCATCCTTAGCAGTTTTTAGCCTTAGGAAGGGCCTGCCAAGAACACAGTCCTTTCCAGCAGCTCCTGCCCTTTCTAAATTCCCCTACATTCCCTGTCTTGCACACTATTATATTCTTACACTCCACCTATTCCCTGCTCCTTCTCAAAGCCTCTTCCCTTCCAATTTCAAATTATACAGTCTTTGTGAAACTTGTCATCTTCATGTTTCCATACCAGTGCAAAGAACTGGTTCAAATCATTGCCTTCTTGTCTCTCAAATGTCAACCCTTTCCCCACGTGGTGAGAGTTAAGCAACACCATGAAATAGGGGATAGCCAGTAGGGGTGAGGTAACTTTTGCTCCTTGTGCTGCTATGGTAGCTGTAATTGTTCTAAAGGAACCCTTGGGGAGGGCAGGGGGGGGGGAAACAGCTCATGGGGCTGTTGAGGCTATGATAGTTTTAGCTAGCCATTATTGGATACAGTGCTTTGTCAGCGAACAAGCCTTGGAAAAAATAACCTAAGATCATGGTGGCAAAAAGAACTATTGTCTATACTATTATAAATAAGTGAGCTGTATGTGTCTTAAAGTTTGTAACAGCATCACATAAAAAATGCTGCAGCAATTTTTGTAATATTTTCAAGTTTTGACAGTTTATTGTTAAAATTAAAATCTGTGAAAATAGCTTATAATTCTTTGAAGATACAAGAAATATAGGCCATGGATCACTCTGTATTTGAGATAAAAACTCCTTTCAAGAAATACTGATAAAAGATCACACTATGAGTGTGCTTGAATTCTGTCTTTGAATTTTGACTTTGATTATTTAGTTCTTCAGTGTTGTATACTAAGATAAACAGAATAAAAAATTAATAGAAATTTTAAAATGAATAGTTCATTTACGAATTTTCATTAATAATTCACATTCTACAAACACCAAAGAACCTCCTTCTTCATAGCCGGTACTGTCACCTTTACTCGTTGCTTTTCACAGAGATCAAATACATCACTTTAAAGATATTACAGCAAGAACGTTACAACATTCACTGATGAATTCTACTTAAAAGCACAAAAATTAATGCACTTGATAAACTAAAGGTTCCAGAGTAGGATACAGCCATTCTTATTTTTTTTTTAAATTATATCTATGGAAAAAATGGTGATTGTATATCAACTAACTTTGAATCCCATCAGAAATGACAGGTTGATATTTTTAATTATTGCTTAGTTAAGTAAAATTGTTATTAAATAACTAGCCCCAAAGCTCGTCAAAAATGACTGGTTGAATGAAGTGTTTTGGCAATTCATTTTGTTTATTTGCATAACTAAATAGAACTGTTATAAAATAAAGCTCAATGTAATTCCTCGTCCCTTGTGCTGTTGCAAAACAGTTGTAAGCTTGGTCCAGGTTGCATTTCAGCCTAACCACAAACTACACTAATATTGATTCTACACGATCCAAAATCTTCAGTTTCTTACATCTTTTTATTATTTATGATGAAGATCAGTGTTTTAATGGCTGACAGCTTACATCCGGCTGAAATAATGACCCCAGTGAAAACGAAGGACGCTAAAAATAAATCTTAACAACTTATGTTATGCCATGTAATATTAGTTTTAATTGTGGTTTAGGCCGCATAGATCACAATCAATTTGGAACTACTTCCATTCAAACCAAGTAATGACTTCAGTAAAAAAGAAAACCTAGTAATTAAAATACCAATTTAAACAAAATTCATACTTTTCTATTATTGTTCTAGCAATACATTTCTTAGCAATTGCTTAAATAAATAGAATTGTTATAAAATAAAGCTCAATGCTATTCCTAGTGCCTTGTGCTGTAACAAAAGGTTTTCGTTGCTCTCCTGGACTAGGTTACATTTCAACCTAACCTTGTACAAAACTTGCCGCCAGAGAAACAATACTTCAATCACACGCATATTAATACATGTACTATATCACATTTTAGTGGTATTAATGCATCACGATATAAACTACGTCAAAAATCTTTATGGGTTCTTCCATTTTAATTTTTTTTTATATTCGTGATTCAGATATATAATACAGCTTCTGAATGGCTGACACAGTTACATGTGGCTGATATACGGCATCAGTAAAAGCAAAGGAAATTAAAAATAAATCTTAACAACTTACGTCATTCTATGCAATATTAGTTTCAATTTTAGTCTATGCTGTATAGATCACGATCAGTGTGGAACTACTTTCAAAGTAATGATTTAAGTAACAGAACACTCAAGAAAACAAATTAAATTATTTTAATAAAAAATTATTCACGCCCTCCACTGTAATGTCAAGTGCCAGTTCTAATAACAATCCATGTAAACTGCTGCTAACATTGCGAAAATTAAAGCTTTTATCTTACACATCTGTGGCCAAGGGTTTTAACGAATTCTTTTACATAAAACGAATATCAAATAAATCTAAGCAACTAATAGTTATTATGGCTATTTAAACACAATACACACTTTTATTTCAATGTTCTGACAGTTAATTTATTCACGGATGCTTAGAACTGTTATTAAATAACATGCATAACCTAGAAAGAAAAAAAAAGGCAGCGTAAAGCGTGACCTCACAGCCCGACATCATGGTGTGACAGATGATGTCATAGGCGACCAAAACATGCCTATTGAAAGTATAGATGCTCATAACTTTGGTTTTGTTCTGTATATTCACCATTTGAACGTATGTTGCCATAAAGTTGGAAATATGGTATGAATGAAATTAAACATTATGTAGGAATGCTGCAACATGTATATTATAAAACTAAATCCATCATGCCTTATGCTTTAACAAAGCATGGTATTGTCATTCTGGTCCAGGCTGCATTTCAACCTAACACAACTTCGCTGATATTGCCATTCGAAGAACATAGCATCATAACTTCTTTCACATGTGAATTAATACATTCACATTACTTACAAGTGCTGAAATAACAACATCAGTAATATGGAATCAATGAAAGCAAATTAAAATTAATTCTTAACAAACTTAAATGCATCTGAGTAAAATTAGTTTTAATTGTCATAAATTTCTATTTATTTTAAAGCAGAAATAATTGATTGAATCAAAATGTTAAAATAAATCTAATATCCAAATATCATTAATTTTACTTTTTTTGGAGGATTAATAATATTGAAATTTTGTTTTAGTGCATAAATAAGTTTTTATTATTGCAATATTAATTACCATTACTGTAATTATTAAAGAAAACTCTTATACTATAACACACTTCCAAGCAGATGAAGTTTTGGCAAAGAAAGAATACGCAAAGCCGTAGGATAACTTTATGGGTATATAGCAGAACACATTGTTCTGTTACACTGAAGTAATTTAAAACAATAAACAATCATTTGTTTATATATTTATGAATTTTCCCTACTGTGGAAGTTGTTTAGTAAAGAATACCTTCTCTAGATGAAATGTGTTACGCAATGTGAGAGTTGGTCGCTCCAAGCTAGGAATATCCTCAGGACTTGCATTCAATGATGAATGTCCAGGGTAAGAACTCCCACTTGCACTGAAGATACCAGACTCCAACTCAACACTGAATGCTCTAGCAAGAGTCCGCAGTCTAATATCCAGCTGTCGATTTTTCCTTGAGATTTTAATTCTAGGAGAGGAAGAGTCTTTGTCACCAGGTGTCGGATCTTCTGTGGCAACAGATTTCTCATTTTCACATCCCACTGTATGTCCCAAAACCACATTTTCGGCAGCATTCAAACCAGCATTTGTTTTCTCTTCACATTCAAGAGATGATTTGCTGCATGGCAGAAGTAAATGAGCAAATTCAGTGTGATCAGTGTATCCTTGATCATTACTGTCATATTTTCTTGAGCTGGCATGTTCTGTGTCACTATACCCCTAAAAACATGTTCATAAACCAGTATGTTACAATAAGATAAACTGCATTGTATAAAAAATAGTAATATGAAATTTTGATACTTAGAAACAGATACAATATACTCAAGCAATTAAATTACTTTAGTCCAAAGTTTTGTGCAAGTAATTGCAAAACAGCAATTAAAGTATAGCAATAATTTTAATTAAATGCACAAACAGGCATGTTGCTACCATGCTTCTGATTTTTTTTTTATATATGAAATAAAGCATAACTAACTGCATAATAATGTTGACACAGAGAAGCCATCACAAACTAACAAATAGTATATCAGAGAGAAAACAGATATATTATATATAACAACAAGAGTGAAAGTTTCAGGCAAAACCCTCCATGTAGGTCACATTATATCAAGAAGAATATGAAGGAACATTGACATACCATGTCACAGGATGTCAGGATATAAATATACATGTAGCACATGAAACACATCAAAAGTATATAAATAGGCATATTGTTGTTCTGTGATATATTTACTTATATGATAATGGTTATCTGAAGTGAATAACAGAAGTCTGAGTACAGAATGATAGTTGATGCCTGACAGATGAGCCACTGCATTTTTGACTTGGTTGTGAAATTTAGATCTCACATAACAAAGTGAGTTCCCCGAGTACCTAATGAATAATACTAATTTCCACATGGGATAACAAAGTACTTGCCTTGTCTGTTAAATCACAAACATGTAATGGATGAGCATATGAATTATTGTTAGATGATGAAAGTATGAGCAGTCAATAAGGAACACACTGTTTCGTCTGTGCAATGAAAAATGGCAGCAAAGGACTAATTAGTATCTCCACTACAGCTCAGAATTCTTATTAGCAGCTCAAATGGGCTCACAAACTTGTGTGATGGATACTAAAACAGTGGAAGAAGATAGACTGGTATGAATAGTACCATTTCTAGGCGATACATGCTGATCAGATTCAAGTGTGACATAAAACCCACGAAGGCAAAGAACATACTGACTGAGGTTATCAGTCCAAGACAGGACATTGATATACTCAGATAGTGTAAAATCTGTGTGGTATAACTCACACGATAAAGTGCATCTATTAAAAATTCCTGGTAACAGCAGTATTTGAACCTGGTGCTGTAAATTTTGAAAGCAAGCCCCTTAACTATTGAGTTACCAGATAGAAAATATCAAATTGGGTTTCTGGACCACTATCTAGCCCTCATGGGCGCCGGGAGGGGGGGTGCAAGGGGGTGCACTTGCACCCCCCCTGCCATGAAAGAAAATTCACAGAAAAGGATTAAAAAAAACAAAAATTTTATTATTAAATTCACTGGTTGAATAATAACTTAAGGTGCCTAGGTTGTTGTCCAAATTTGTTCAACACCTTGTCAATAAGTCCAGTGTCTTTAGTTAATAAATATTAAGTTTTATATATAATGTATTAAAAAAAAAAACACTAGATGCACCTCCCTTAAAGTAATCCTGCCGGCACCCATGCTAGCCCTTCATTTGGGTAATTGAATAATTGATGCAGAAACCCAATTTTATACTATTATAACTCTAAAATTAATTAGATTTTTTTTTTCAAAACTAAAATTTAATAGACCTAAATAAATCTAGCATGTTTTAAAACTGCTATGGCTTATTGCAAGGTATGTAACATGACCTGAGACTGAATATTTTGCATTTTTGATTATTTATTTAAAAATAGGTTTAGATTTTTTTTAAATGTAAATCTCTAAATATTATTAAGACAGACTAAAAAATTTAAACGTCATTTTGGCAGTTAAAATATTGTTAGCTGTTAATTTTTATCATTTAACATTAAAATTGATTTACTAATTTAATTAACAGACATTTATTATTATTATTCCGAATAACCCTTTTGGAGAGTACGATAAATCAACTTTGGCTATGTTTCTTTGTATTTAATTTTCTTTGCTTCCAAACTTCCTTCATTCTTTGAGAGTGTTGTTCCTTTTGTTCCTGGGTCCATTTCCTTCCCTTGATGTAGTACTGTCTCTCCTGAAAACCTGCCTTGTGAATAACTTCTCTAAAAAGTGTTCTGTTGTCTATTATATCTGCTTTCACTCCAGCATTTTTCATGTCCTTTTCAGTTTCAGTGAACCGTGTGGGTTTGGATTTGTATTTGTTCAGTAAGGTGAAGATCTGTTTTGTTAGTCTATTACTATCCATTCTGTATATGCGCCCGTAAAATTTCAGTCTTCTTTTCCTCATTATAACTGTTAATTTTTCTATTTTCGAATATAGTTCTTGGTTTGGTCTTAATTTGTATTCAGCATTACTACTAGGTTTGGGTCCCAGTATTTTTCTCAAGATTCTTCTTTCTACTTTTTCCAGACATTTATTATTTAATTTGCTAACAATTTAAATAACTGATTTAAAAATATGCGTTGACAAACTATTAGCGCCAATCCCGAGGGATTGGCACAAATCCCACAAAAATCCGGCGGGATTGAAAACACTGCGGGATTGAAAACACTATGGGATTGCAATCCTTACATGTGGTCGGAAGAAGTCAAACATAAAACCTTAAACAATTAGTTAATGAAAAAGGCCACATGAGAACTGTTAACACCAGCTGTAGTCAGCATCACCTAGCATGTTTTGAATGTAAAATTAATTGGGGAAAGTATAAGCAGGACTTTTAATTGAAAGAGAAAAAAAATAATCAAAATTTAAAATAAAGAAGGCAGAAACAGAAAATTAATTTTTGAGGGTAGATAAAATCAAGAGGGTTAAAATGATATATTGGTCTCATTGGAAATTTAAAGACTATTACAAGATAAATGAGATTTTCAAAATATATTGTCATAATATTATTGATGACTAGAGACTGGATTATATGCATTTGCGTGTTTGCATATTAAGTGCATTTTCACCGGTTTTGCATATTTTACCCAAAACCTAGGGATGATGCATATTTTTTTGGCAGTGTACCTAGTTAATAAATAAAATCTTACATTGTAGCCGGCCAAACCTACTAATAGCATGGCACTCAGCAGTCTTGCATCTATTGTTTTGATAGTTAATATTGTTATGCAGCCAAGTAAAACTAACTCGTGGGAGGACAAAAGCAGACGATGCCACTCTGCGTCACGCTTGCCTACTGTAGCACTCTTCCTACTAGACAAATCACGCATGCTCTTGTTCTCGGGCTCATTTAATGTTTAATTTTCATTTATTTGTACAAAGTTTAATATATACCATGCCTCCTGAAAAAAATTGGTCTTTTTGTGGATAGTAACTATCCTGGAACATTTATATACAATGGAAATGTATTATATCGTTGAATTTGTGATAAAAATATTTTGTACACAAAAAGTTTCAAATAGACCAGCATGTCAAGACAAGTCTTGCAAAAGAAAGACCCATGACAACAACTTTTAAAAGTGGCAAGTAGCAGTAGCAGCAAAGGCAAACAACAAAATCACTTAAGCATGAATCTGTATGTAACATTGTTTGTAAGTAATATTCCTCTTAACAAACTTACAAATCTTACCTTCAAAGATTTTCTGCAAAAATATTGCTTGAATCAGATAAAACATATCAATCAACATTTTGTAAAAATTAAATACCAACAATTTACCCACATGTTCTTGAAGAAATACGCAATGAACTCATGTATAGCATTATTTGGGTTTCAGTTGATGAAACTACCGACAGTTGTGGTCGTTGCATTCCAACTTTAACTGTCGGTGCATTTGAACTCCAAACTACTACTTTCTTTTTGTGCCTTGCAAAAAACTTGAAAAGGCAGATCATTCTACGACCACCAGATTGATGAATGAGAGTTTAAAAATATATTACTTCTGCAGATTAAAGAGTGTTTATATTTCTCTCAGATGCAGCTCCATATAAGATCAAGGCAGTCAAAGCCCTCCAAGTATTTTATCCCAATTTTATTCATGTGACTTGCTTTGCTCACGGAGTACGCCGACTAGCTGAAGAAGTACGACCCACTTTTGGGAATGTAAATAAACCAATTTCATCGACACAGAAAGTGTTTCTTAAGGCACATTCTCGTAATAATACCTAGATATATAAAAATTCCAAATGTGCCAGTGGTAATTCAAAGAATAACGTGGGTTGAAGCTGTACTGTTTTACAATGAATATTTCAAGGCCATTAAAGGTGTAGTAAATGACTTTGATAGTGCAGAGGCTATGACAGTTTGTCAACACAAGGAAGCATTTAACAATTCTACTATTAAAAACATAGTTGTGATTAGCATTCATTTGTCCCACATAATTAAAAAGCTTGAAATCTGAGGTTTGGTCTTGACTGAATCTATTCAGTTAATGAATAAATTCCGCCAAATGACCTCCGCATTGCCAGAGGTATTCCTGTGTAAACTCAAAGTGAAATTTGAAAATATTTTGAAAAATAACCCAGGTTTTGAACCTTTGTGTCAAATCAATAGTTTTATTAATGGGACAGGTAAACTTTTCTCAGAAACAATGACTGCTAACACAACACCCAAATATAAATACTGTCTAGTTACTTCAGTTAATGTAGAATGGTCCATTTCCACTTATAAAAATATTTTGAGAGATTGAAGAAACAATCTTACTATTGAACATTTGGAACAGGACCCGATTGTTTACGCTTACAAAAGAAAAAAAAGTTAAATAATTGTTAATTATTGAATTTACAAATATGTCCCTCAACTACTTAATTGCATACTGATTTTGAAATAAAAAATCTAAAACTTACTGTTTTTATATTATATAAAGTTGCATATTTTGACACTTTTTATGCATATTTTAAGCTTTTTTTATGCGTATTTGCATGCATAATTCTAGCTTTTTATATTGCATATAATCCGGTCTCTATTGATGACATGAAAGAACTTTTAATTAATGGGATAGATACGGTTATCAGGTTTCAAAAAATGATTTTTTCTTTTGATTCACAAGAATAGTTTTTACTTTTGACTTCATGTTGGTGAAAAAATTATTTAAATATCTTTGACAGTGTTGGAATTATTTATCACTAAGCAAAGCCCTGCACGATTGACAGTCATTTAAATCTTATTGCACTTGAAGGTAATCCAAATTTTAAACCTTTATCTCAAAACAGCAATCATCAGTTGATTTTAATGGTAACATTTTTCCACATGCATATATCCATTTCAAATTTGCAGGACATGTTCTACATAGTAATTACTACAGTCCCTACTGTTATTATTTATGCAGGTTTTCACAAATGCAAAATATGCCTAGACGTTTAAATAAAAACAAGAAAGAATTTTTATTAACAACAAATCTAAAGTTAAATGTGTTATATTATTGGTTTAACTTATTGCCTCGATATTAGTTTACAAGATTTAAAAAAATATTTCTGCAAAATTTCAAATATTATGCTTTCTATCATTAAAGACCTTAATGAAGAAAATTTTTTAACTGTCAATCGATAAATGAGGTATTGCTTAAAATATTAAAGTATCCGCTTTGGTCACATCATATTTTAAGAAATAACATTCTTCAAATATAACACTTAAGGGCAAAAATATCATCATTTCTAAAACTTTTTTTTTTTTTACCTCGCTTAATGCCTTACCGAAATTGATAAATGAGGTATTATTTTAAAGTCCAAGGTGTTCACTTTGGTCACACCATATTTTATAAAAGGAATTTTTTGGAATTCGACCCTTAAAGGGCAAAAGTACCAATATTATTTATATGTGGTTCCGTGTTATTATCTCCTTCAATACCTAACCAAAATCTATAAATGATATATCGTTTAAAAGAAGGTCTCCAATTAGGTAAAATCATAAATTAAGAAAGAATTTTTTTGATTTTGATGCTTAAAGTGGTCGCGTGTATGAGATAGTTCAGAGCCAAGTGCCTAGATCACAGCAGCAGGTTATCAGAGATGTCAATAAACTGTATAATAAGCAGCTTTTCGGATTATTTTCTGTTACGGAAACATTTTTATTTTGCTATACAATTCCAATGTAAACATTTTATTCACACAGCAACACATTTCATATAGATGTTGATATGCTGTGTGCATTTTGTTCAGGATGGTTGTATTCCTAACTGTTTCGTAATATGTTTTGATGCGTACCTATTACACTAAACAAATAAATATTTGCTACAAAGGTGCAGTTCTACTTTTCATTATATTACAAGCATTCAACCTCACTATTCATCGTATTTTACAAGTGAAATTTTCGCACGGGTTGTCTAGTTATAATAATTTTGTATTTGAGAACAAAAGTTGAACACTGGCCTGCTCAAACATTAATAACTTTTATAATAAGAAATCCCATGTTAAAAATACTGTTAAAGTTATCTTTACCTAATTCACATTAAAGATTACCTTTTTTTAATTTGCGTTGGGCTTTATGCTTTGTCAACAAGAAGATGGATAGAGGCAAGAGAGGGTTAAGGAATGGAATTTGGCCAGGCCTTTTGAAAGAATTATCCCAACACTTACCTCGAATGATTTCAGAAAAGCATGGACAACTGAAATCGGGTCAGACAGGTATTTGAAAATGCATCTTTCTGAATGTCAGTTCTGAGCACTACCAGTCACCCAGCAGGTTTGATAAAATTCAGTCTTAAACAGACCAACTTATTCATTTATTGTGATTGGTGAGGAATTTGTAACATACTTATGGTGATTATCTCAAAAGTCAGAATGTGGTCAATCTCTGTGGAAGAAGCTCATAGCAAAAATGTACCTTCAACACTCCAGAAACCGTATGTCAGTTTCTTCTACAAATTAAATCATCAACTTGTCTATGAAAGTCTCTATGCCTCAATCTCTGATGTTAATATTGTGCCACTAAGTAGTAAGTTTATAGTTTTAACTTTTTATATATTTATAATTTTCACAATGCCTTCCTTGAACTGTTTCATAGTCTTTCACCAAGAGATTAAAGAGACCGAGTCTTCTATTGTCACATGTCAATCCCAAGCAAAATTAAAAGAGAATTATAGACTATACATATGATTGCCTGCCCCATTAGCTCAGTTGGTTACAGGACTGGCACTGACAAGCGCTTAGCTGGTTTGAGTCCTGGGGATAGAAAAAATTGTTTTCGTCAGAACTTAGCCTGCACTATAAGAGGTGGTGGTACACTCCTAATCATCAAGTTGTGCACCAAAGTCCAAATTTAAATCCAAAAACTAGCCACAGCGTGTATGGAGTGAGGGCACATGACATTGGCACTCCCTAGTCTCTTTATCTTTTGGAAGAATAGGCCAGAATGGGCAGGCACAACATGGAGGGGCAATCATCTCCTACACTTCGACACAGGTGTGGCACTCTTTGAAAAAGAAAATAATTATTTTCTTGTGATTTTACTGGTTGTTAGAAGAGAAAACAGTCAGACAGAAAATGTAGTGTAAGAGACAGTTTCCATCATTCTATCAGAGATTAATAAATGCAACTTGAATATGTACACCCCAATGAACACTTTATTAGATCTGATCACCAAATGCATACTTATTTGTTAGATGATACTACTTACCACACTATGAAATACAAACTACAAATGTCTAATACTTCTTAGAGTATCCCAATATCACAATTACTTCACACTGTTCTATTGAAAATTGAATTTACAACTCATGTTCCATAATATACCCAATTCTCCCAATGATCAAAAACAGTAAAAATCTATTTCCCAACGTAAGTAGACAGAGAGAAAGGGAGGTGGTTATCTTTTTCTTTTTTTAACTGTTTTACGTCTCTTAACTGCGAAGTCTTTAGAGACGGGAAAGGATGGGGGGCAAGGAATGGGAATGAATTCGGCCATGACCTTTTGAAGGAAGCATCCCGGCATTTGCCTGGCGTGATTTGGGAAACCATGGAAAACCCAAATCTGGATGCCCGGACGGGGATTCGAACCGCTATACTCCCGAATGCGAGGCCAGAATGCTAACCGTTACACCACCACGCTCGGTGGGGAGTTGTCAACTACACTGCCGTTTCATTACTACTACTACTACTACTACTACTACTAATAATAATAATAATAATAATAATGGAGTGGAAGAAATGCTGTGATTTATATGGAAAGGATAGGTAAATTATACTAACACTTACCAAAATTGAAGGGTAAAGGGGGGGGGGAAGCAAATGAACATAGATACACAAAACATAATATTTCTAACTATTGTGTTTTTGTTTTTTACTCCTGCCCTTCTTTCTTTAACTTTTGTGAGTGGCAGGTAATTTTAGATTGGCAATAATAATTTTTACTTACTGTACTAACAGCATTCACTGTTTCAGGGGTTATATGCTTTTCTAATGTATGTTTGATGCTTTCTCTCACAAGTCGACGCGTCTTTTCCTTCAGAGCTTGCAGTTTTGCTTTCTTTAATTCCTCCTCTAGCTCTTTTTTCTTCTGTTCCATGATAAATCTCTCCCTTCTTTTCTGTTTCTGCTTAAGCATATATTCTCGTGCTTTATTGCGATCATGACTACACTTCTTTATTGGAGCTTCAGGACTACTTTGATTTGCTGAAATATAAAAGATCAATCAATAGTTTTTATATACTAATTCCTGTCACTGCCAGGCTATTTTACTAGCCTATATGGTAACTGCAGTGCACAAACAACAACTGGAAGAAAATTATGTAACTTGTATAAATCATAAATTAGTAAAATATCCTTATGACTTAAAACAACTTTATCAATAGGGGCAAAATAAAAATAACTGTTTAATTTTAAAATCTAAATAACAAGCAGTCCATGAGACAATGTATGAAACAGTAGCACAAGTAACTGCATTTTGGGCAAATTTGGTAAAACTTGTTAACAAAATCAGTATTTCTTCCATGGACGGTGGTAACATTAGACTACACTTAGTGCTGGTCTTTCTTGAAAATGAGTGGTGAAATTGACACAAAATATACTTTAAAAGTTTAAGTCATTAACTGAAAATTAACAGAACAAGTTGTAAAACTCTTAAAATCAACACCTTGTCAACCTACTGGAGAACCTTAAAATGATAATTTTCTCAGAATTAAAAGTTTCCTGAATTTACAACGTATGAAAACAGGATGAAAACACCAATTTTTCACAAGTATCACAGAATCCATCATAAACAAACTAATGGCAATTTTTAGTCATGGAATGATATGCACAGAACTCATTTAATTCTATGGTTTTTATGTTTTTCATATCTAGTACCGCATAAAGATTTCAACAGTCACATTTAATAAACTGACACATACATAAAGATATTTCAGATTACCTATCAATGCACACACAAAGTCTCCAACCATATCTTAGTTGCTTCTCACGCATTTGACAAATATAGGTGAGCAAGTTTTATACCTTTTAAGAAAAAGGTTCCCAATTAATTTTTCCCTAGTGCCACTTCAAGAAAGAGCTCGACCACACATACCCCCCTTATAGTTGAAATGATAAATAAAAAATGAAACCTATTTATCACGATTTTTAAAATTTGAATCCAATAACAAACATTACAAAATAATTCAACAAATGTCCAAAATATATATTTGGTGATACGGCAGTGATGGCTGTGTAATTCTTTTCTTAATTATCTTAGTAATTACCTCAGCCAATAGATTACCATGTGTAGCCCATGAAGCAACCTCATGTACTCCCAAATGTGAGGCCAGAATGTTACTGCTTACCCACCACATTTGGTGAAGATTACAAGGCAAATCAGTGGTAAGAAAACTGGTGGAGAGAATAATATGGAACCCCTTCAGAATGTCTGTGAGGAATTTAATTAATTACTTATACATCAGAATCACTCGTATACAACATGGACTAAACACTGTACGTTACACTCTCATAACATTTACCCAAGTGTATGACAACATGAGGAAGCAACAGTAAATCACCCCAACCAAAATTCTTCCCAGAGTGGCCAAGAGGGACTACATCCACCATGGTATTTGCCTCTGCTTGGTACTCCACTACAAGACCAGACCACTCAGATACATCGGTTACTTCACTGAAAATTACTGCATTGTGCAGTAACTGTGATAGTGAATACATAAGAAAGAAAAATAGATGGTAACCAATATTAATTATGATATTGAAAGGAACAAACAGACCAAAGGTAGCATAGCAATTATTAGCACATATGTTTTCTGTGTTCTCTCTTTGTATTCCCACATGAATAGCTGGTTTGCAAAGAAAATTCTTTTGTGTTTTTTTCTTATCACTATTTCATCGAATGAAAACAATGGCGAGAAATTCAAGGAAGACAAAGTCAATATTCTTGAATCTGTAACATTCTTTCTGAAAAATTTATGAGAAAATTTCTAAAGCAGCTCTAATATCTCAGAACTAATCCAATGACTATGACCTACCAGTATATTCTAGATTTCATATCAATTAATAATTTCAATGTGACAAATTTTTCCCTTATCATTGCATTTTAAAAAATTCAAATTACACTTTTACATTCAACACCAGTCCTACACGTATGACAGAAGATGCTTGCAGCACCACTTAATTTTTATCTACAAGCATGTGAAAGAAGGAATATCTCAAGTAACTGTATAATATTCTCTATAGTATTACTATTACCATTTCTTATCATACAAATTTTATGGTGACTTCCAGGCAAAACAACTGTATAAATAGTGCTCAGCCATACTGTCTTGTAGAAACTGCACATTCCTAATTTAAAATAGTATATGCGTAAGAGTAACCTCATGTTGACCACACTGTTTATGGCTGAAATTCTGTACAATATATGCAAGACCACTTGGCAGCATGCACATGAACCATTCATTAAAGTATATAATTCTTAATTAGCTGATATAAAGGGTTAGCCTAATTGATTTATCGGGTTTCAAAACACTGTGTATTGAAAAATATATAATCTACAAAGATAAGCATACATGAAAAAGATATTTAAACTAACCAAGTTTTTAAAGCTCCTTGGTGTCTGACATTCATGATGGATGGCACCAGTTGACAAGATGGCGGAAAAGCAGGAGAAGAGTTTTTGTATATTAAAATATGTGAAGTGTTCTTCAGTTACAAAAGTGCTGGGTGGAGTTGTAAAAAATATGGAAAAGCTGCACCTAGTCAGCAGAGCATTTTACGATTGTTTTGCCAGTTTTGCAGCACTCGTCTGTATAAATAGACCAGCATGGGGCCACCATGCGTCTCAGAGGAAACCGTGGAGCCCATGAGATAGAGCTATGTGCGCAGTCCACAGAAATCAACTGTTCATGCTGGCCTTGAACTTGGCATTCTGCAGAAAACAGTTTGGAATGTTTCGCGTCGGCATGTGCATTTCATACCCTACCGTTTGCAATTTGCACTACACCTGACCCCAGATGAGCACGGCAGCCGTTTTCATTTTCGTACCTGCATGCTGGAAGCTATGGAAAATGAGGATGACTTGGCGGGGAACTTTGTATTCAGTGACAAGATGACTTTTCATCTGTCTGAAAAGGTGAACCACCACAATGTGAGAGTGTGGAGTACTGAACTGCTGCATAGTTTTGTGGTGCTGGAAAGCGATTTGTCTAAAGTGGATGTATTTTGTGTCACATCAAAGCGAAAGCTGTATGGGACCTTTTTATTCATCGAGCAGACAGAGACAGGATCCATGTACCTGGATATGTTGCAGGTGTGGTTGTGTTCACAACTAACTACTAACTCCTCCACTTTCATCCCACAACAGGACAGGGTTCCACCTCAATGCGACTTTCTCAACAGAGTACTACCACATCGCTGGGTAGGGCACACAGGTCCGAGTGATGTTCCTGTCGTCACAGCCCAATAGGTCACCAGATGTGACCCATGTGATTTCTACTTGTGGGGGTTATGTGAAGGACAAAGTTTATGTACACCTCAATGCCAACAACACTGCAAGAATTACAGGAACAGTTCACTGCTGTTGTGACAGACACTGATAGAAACATGCAATCAAATATATAGACAGAACTGCATTGCCCTTTGGATGTATGCTGGGTGATGAACATTTATAGTATGTACCAGGAACTTGGTGAGTTTATGGATCTTTCCATGCATCACTCATCTATGTAGGTTGTATACTTTTCAGTACACCATATTTTGAAACCAGATGAATCATTTAGTCTAAGCCTGTATTTCCATTTATAACAATTACTGCAACAACGGAGACTGAGAGGAAACGTAAAAGTAGACCAATCACTTACCAAAGTTGAAGGAAAAAGGAAGGTGGGCTACAGCACAAAAAATATTACACAAACACAGTATTTCAGACTAGGTATTTGTCCCTATTGTAATTTTTTTCTGTTCCTACTCATTCTGGATACCTCACTCACATTGGGCCTCTATCTCAGATAATTCTCAGCTTGCTCTTTATTATCTCACCCTGCTAAACTTACCAATTGCATCTATAGTTTATTCATTTCTACAGTAATTATTTGATACTATTGATTTATTTTACACCGTTTTATAATAATTTTTTATCAATAATATATTTCCTTTATAATCATCTTTCTTTCCCATGTGTAACATTCCCATTGATACTGTTTTAGTCACCAACCCTTTATGTAACAGTCAAAAATTACCATTTGTGTGGCTGAGTAGACTGTGGGCACTCATATGAGCCATATGCTTAATTTTCTTCTATCATGAACGCCATAGCCCCAATATTGTGTTTTTATGGCTAGGTGGTTTTTATTTTTTGAAGCTGTAACCCTCCTTGCTTCAACTTTGTTAAATGATGGGTCTACTTTATATTTGATTTTGATATTGACCTTACAATTAAACACATGATAGTTATAATAGATGCAAAAACCAGTAATATGTCTAACTCTAATAATCACAGATCTGATATTTTCCATTATTTTTTCAATGACAGTTTTAACAGGATAGAATGAATGGGAAGCTAATTGTTGATTTTATATGTTAAACTTTTTTAATACATGGTGTACCAAAAATGAATAACGGGGTTTTAACGCTTTGTAGTATTTATTACATAAAATGTAAAATTATAATTAATGCATGAAATGAAAGAGTAACTCCAACAGTTCTGTTTGTTGGTACCTGTGAGCATGTGCAAGCAATGTTTCCTCCGTCATCCGTTAGAAAGTGCTAGTGGACAAAAAGCTTTCTGTGTTCTGCAGTTTCAAAGACGGAACCTGTAGTTCCGAATTAAGTTCAAATGTGATCTTCCAAACGATAATAACATCCGTAGATTGTATCATCAGTTTGAAAATACTGGCTACCTTTGCAAAGGAAAGAGTACGGGATGACCAAGGGTTAGTGATGAGTGTGTTGAGTGAGTGGGAAAATCTTTCACACTAGCCTGAAGAAATCCGTTCGGAAGGCTAATCGTGAATTAGCAGTTCCGGTGACGACTGTTTGGAAAGTTTTACGGAAACGCTTGCAACCATGTCCTTATCGTTTGCAGTTGTTACCAGCTCTAAAGCCTACAGACCACGGTTTATGTGCTAACTTTGCACATGAAATGTTGCGCGGCAATGAAGATTTTCTGGATCATGTTGTTTTCAGTGATGAATCGACATTTCAACTTAGTGAACATGTGAACACTCATAATGTGTGAATTTAGGGCTCAGAAAATCCTCAAGAGATGGTGCAGTTGCACCGAGACTCTCCTAAACTGAATGTTTTTCTTTGTGCCATATCTCGGCGAAAAGTTTATGGGCCTTTTTTCTTTGGAGAAACAACTGTAACTGGTACTTCCTACCTTGATGCTCTACAACTATGGCTATTTCCCCAGTTGGTAGAAGACAAACCAAATAACTTCATTTGGCAGCAAGATGGTGCACCGCCTCGATGGCGTAACGATGTACACGATTGGTTGAAAGTCACTGTACCTAACCGCAGGATTGGCCGCAAAGGGCCCAAAGACAGAGCTTGTTTTACTCTCCCAATCTGACGCCATATGATTTCTACCTGTGGGGGTTTATAAAAGATCGTGTGTATGTGCCTCCACTACCAGCTAAGGTACCTGACCTAAGAAACAGGATTGAGGCAGCTGTTGCGATAATTACACCACAAACACTAATCAACATTTGGGAAGAAATGGGCTATCGACTTTATGTGTGCTGTGTGACGAGAGGTGCTCGCACTGAACACTTGTAAGATTGTAGGTATAATTGTTTGAGTTGCTCTTTCATTTCATGCATTAATTATAACTAGTGATTGCCCAGCGGTCGAAATTCGACCGTAATTCATTAAGTTGTTTAGTTTCTTTCATGAAAGAGTAATAATCATTATTTGAATTTTTTCTATTGCGTTTGGTGCGAGCATAGATATATTATATACTGTATACCCTGACGTAGTTAGCTGCGAGCGTGTACCAATACGTTATTGTATTATTTGGCTTAATTCTCTGCATTACCTATAAAATTAAAACGATACACTGCAAGCGTGACTGTATGCTAAATTTGAGCTTCTGAACTAACCATAGCAAATGATGAAATGTGTTTATCGATGGTTCATTTGAATTTAAAATATTCATTTTGACTTAAGTCCGAAAAAATGCTTTAGCTTTATGTTTTTTTTTTTTTTTTTTTAAATTATTAACTGCTTTACGTCTCTCAACAGCGAGGTCTTTAGAGACGGGAAAGGATGGGGGGCAAGGAATGGGAAGGAATTCAGCCATGGCCTTTTGAAGGAAGCATCCCGGCATTTGCCTGGAGTGATTTGGGAAACCATGGAAAACCCAATTCTGGATGCCCGGACGGGGATTCGAACCGCCGTCCTCCCGAATGCGAGGCGAGAACGCTAACCGTTACACCGCCACGCTCGGTTTAGCTTTATGAAACATGAAGTAAATGCAGTCCTTTCACCTGAAGTGACTTCTGAATAGAAATGTTTTGCATTGCGAAACATGCATTGTAAGTTCGAAACAGTAATAGTTTCGTGGAATGACACTCAGTGCGCATTTAAATGTATCTATTGAAATAATTTCGTCATTTTGTGTGTTCGCTATTTAAAATTAGTCTATTATCATTTTGAATTTCACACAAATAAGTATTCCTTATTTATTGACTCTCTCTCTCTCTCTCTCTCTCTCTCTCTCTTTTATGAAATTACCGAAATTAAAAAATCAAAAGACACTTAACCAAAGTTTAGCATTTTAAATAATCAAATCCTTTTCGAAGTATTCCTTCTGTAACTTCAAAGATTAATCTCTACTTTATGCGAGTCTTTCGTTTTACCAAAGACTACACAGAGTGTATCAATGCTTGGCTCCGATCCTATATCACGCACACACACACGTTCGCAAGTTAATTTTTTATTTGAATAATCTATTTGTAACATGTATTAACTATGCTTATTATATTTTTTTATTTACTGCTGACTAAGATCACAGACATCGGCAGATTCACTTAAGAAAAAAAAAAAAAAAAAAAAAAAATGTAAACAACGAATTTTTTATTTAATTTAATTTGATATATCTGTAACACATTTTATACACAGATTTTAGCTTTCTGCACTTCTTCTCCATATAAAGATTAACTATTCCAAATCTCACACTTTTCCGTGCGCGATGCATTTCTTTAAGTTCCTCCGTTTGTGCAACATTCTAGCTGCTAGCTGCGCCATCAACCAGCTGTCAGCTCAAGCAGTGCCAGAACTCAGCAAAAGGTAAAGTGCTCTGGCGGCACTTATTCTTAAAAATGGATCTGAAATTTTCACTTAGAATATTAATATATAGGTTTGTAAAACATATTATATATAATTTTCGCTTTCTGTATTCCTTTAAGTTCCTCTGTTTGACCAATAATCTTGCCGCTAGCTGTGCTATCTACTAGCCATCAGGTGAAGCAGCGTGACAACTGGCGGCATCTGAGCGAACTACGTAGGGGAGCGAATGTTTTATTTTATTTAATTTGATGTATTTGTAACGCATATTATATATAGATTTTAGCTTCCTGCACTTCTTCTCCATATAAACTTTAACTATGACAAGTCTCACACTTCTCCGTGCACACAATATGCTTAAAAATGGATCTTCAGTTTTCGCTTAGCGTATTAACATATAGATTTTTACATTTTATGTAATAAAGACTACAAAGCGTTAGATTCATTTAGGTACATCCTGTACATTAGAGGGAGGAGAGTAGTAGGTAGGAATTAACCCATGAGCTTTTGAAGCAATAATCCTAGCATTTGCCTTGGAAAACCTAAATCTGGATGGCCATAGTGGTAATTAGCCTTGTCTCCTCCCTAGTTCACAGCCAAAATATTTACCACTAACCCACTAGGCTCACTGAATGAGCAAAAAGGTAAAGAAAGTAAAACCATCACTTAAACCACAGGGCAAGAGTTACCTATTCAAAAAGTTTAAAAATACCCTATTTTATGTTACTGTTTAACCATACCAGTGGACACGAGATGTACATATTAATGCTTTATGTCTGAGGTCATTAAGAGGCGGGAGAGGTTGGGAGCAAGGAGCAGGAGGGAATTCAGCGATGGCATTTTGAAGCAATTATCCTGGCATTCGCCTGGAGTGATTTCAGGAAACCATGGAAAACCAAAATCTGCATGGAGAGGAATCCACATCTTCCTGAATGCCTACTCTGAGTAGGTTAGCTGGAATTAAACATGTATGAGTGCAGAAATCTGCTTGAGTGAATATCACTGAAAACTTATGTGGGTAAAGCAGTCTAGTCAGTGAAACTGCAAAGTAAATAACAGTAATAATCAGTGCAATAATCTGATCTAAATCAAGTGAAATAAACCAAATAGAGTGAAAGTAATAAGAAAAATATATAAAATGTAAATTAATATTAAAAAATACAAATTCAATTTTAAAGAAAATAATAAACATCTGACTAGAAAGCTACTAGAAAGAATATAACATCTGTTCCTTAATTATTCAAAATCTTTCCCCTTAACCATTGAAAATACACCAAAAAATCTCATAATAAGCTTTTGTGTGTGTGTATATTTTTTTTAATCAAAATGATGTGTCATTAAAAACAGAGGTAAAATCAATATCATATTTGGTTATTAAAGATGTGGATAAAGAACAAAAATGCAACAATCTTAACAATGCAGAATAGAATATATGAATATCTGGCATGAAAGAGTAATTTAAAAGTTCAAAAAAAAAAACAGAATACATCTACAAAATAAATAGTCTTTAAAGAAGAAAAATTATAACAGATTGTGTGCTGCAATGGTTGAAAGATAAAAATAACATGCATGATATTTGTTTGATCAAAGTCAAGATCTGTGAGCTACTGGCTATAATATGTTTCGTATCAGCAGAAGGGAATATTAATATGTCTTTCTATCAACTGCTAATTTAGACAAAGCAAATTTAAATAAATTATTCTTTGTAAACATTAACACACCTTTAGTAGATGTTTTATCAGGGTAAGAATGTATATGACGTACTGCTGATCTGCTAGGAAAGTTATCAGTCTTTCTTCCTGAACAAGATGATGATGTAACTGTTGCAGGCGTTTGTCCTACTGAAGTGCTGACAGCAATATTTAATGCACTTGGTGTGTTTGCTTCAATCGGCTGCTGTTTTTGCCCATTTGAGTTCTGGTAGTGCACTGGACTGCCTTCTGGGTCACCTATAACTCGAGTCACATCTTCAGTATGAGACATTCCTGGAAAGGCAAGGGCAGCAGAGAGAGAAGTAATTGTCAAAACAGGGCCATTTGGACCAGCTGTAGTTTCACTACTGGTAATACCAGGTACTTTCTCGTTAGTGAAATTGGATTGAGAGCCATTATGTAGGATTAGCTCAGTGTCTGCAGTGTCTCCTTTAATTTTGATGGTCTCCTGTGCATTTTTAAGATTTTCGCAGTTAGAGACAGGATCTGAAGTAACTGCATTCATAGATGTCCCATGTGGCAAGTGATTGCTTTTCAAAGCATGATCTGATACAGAACCTTAAAAAAAAAAAAAAAAAACAGGTATTACAATAAAATTTCATTAACTTAGTCAATAGTTGTGCTCACAAGCATAGAAAACTTCAATTGACAAGAACTACGGTCATTTGATGAAACATTATAAAATGAAGGTTGCCACTATCCTCTATCCTATGTCAAGAAAGAATATTTTAAATGGTGGTTAAACTAAAAGATAGAGACACATTTAATGCCTTAAGTCATAATCTGCTGCAAGGGTAGGAGGCATAGGACTGTCCTATTGGAGTTTATGGATCAGGAATTGGCTTGTGTCCACTAAGAATAAATCGGACGCGTAGCAGTTTTTAATGATTAATCATGCTAAGGAGATAACAAAAAACTAAATTATTTATTATAAAAGAAAAATAAATTTGGCAAAATCAGGCATTCACATACGTGAATGCGAACGCCAATTAGAAAGCATTATGTCACACCTCCCGAGACACCAAAGTTGTTATTGACATTTCCGTGCAACAGAAAAGGTTACCTGGTAAATTATTCGTTTGTGGAACTTTTGCCACATTAATAGAGTTATTCTCAATTATACGCTGAAATACAAGTTTAATTCACTATGGAACCAGGATTCAGCAAAGCAAACAGTAGCAATTAGCACAAAATTGACGCCATAGCACTTCGAGATTTTTCGCGTCAAACAGACTTTTGCTCATCGGAATTCCGCAATGTTAAAACTTCGATGCAAGTATACACAAGTGTCAATTATACATTATAAGCTTAAATAGCATTATTTCATTTTTGTAAACAAGACATACGTTTTATAAATTAATTGATACTGGTATGAGATTACATTTGCGAAGTACAAGCAAGTGTCAAATAGCTAAACCAGAAGAAAGACCTGAGCGAAATACTAAAGACATATTATTTCATAAAATGGAAAATGTACTGCAGAATTAATTCAGCACTGAATTTATCATTACAGATATAGCTTACCTTTCAGTAGCAGGTATGTTGCTATATCTCAGACGTCAAAATCGGTCAGAAATTTTGTTAGAAACGTTTATCGGCATTCATCACCAAATTGAATATTGCCAGGAAAAACGAGAAACACAGATCTGTAGAAATAATGTAAGTTATAATCCCGCAAACAGCTTCAGTGATATTATATGCTGCAACCAACAATTGAACATTGCAGCGATTGTAACATACACTGTTCATCTGAGAATACGATTTCCAACGCAATCTAACAAAACAACTTAGATAACTGGCTTTATTTTCGTATGAATCGAAAATACATATTCACCACTGCCATGAACGCATAATTTTACAGCTTGGTCCAGGCCTCATTTCCACGTAAATGCTAACTCACTTTCTTTTGGTACGAATCAAAAATATATATGCGCCACTGCCAAGGATGTATAATTTTACTGCATGGTCCACAATGTATTTTCACATTAACACAGAGTGCAGTTGGTGAGCAGAAACATTGTCCCATAACCATCAACTTCGCCATAACACGTTGGCCTAAATGAGGATATTAACACACTATCTCAGTATCTGCAACACCTAACCGATACGAATATAAAAATGTCTGTGCAATATGCCTGGCAAAATGAATATTTTGTATTATTACCGGTGTCGTTACTTCTTCTTTACGTTTTATAAGGAAGTGGAATGCAGTTTCCTCTGCAACAATAAATCATAAGATACATCTGCAATGAACAGAAACAGGTAACAACATACATTTATCGCGTGCTAACTTGTAATGAACTACCCATATTTCAAACAACTTGATACATATTTCATATGTTTGACAGCTCCATTATGAAATAATATGTCTTTAGGATGTGCGTAGTATATTTCAGACCGACAGCACATTTCCTTCTTCAAACCCTGTCATTGGGTCCGAGCCTTTTTTGCAGTTATATACAACTTTTGTAGAAAAGTATATCCTCAAAAAACAGGTGTGGCAAATTTAGATTTAGAAATATAGAGTACACAAACACTTACATCAAAATAATCGTCACAAAAATAGATACTTGAATCTGCAGATAACCTATGAGCATCCTCCCTCCTTGCAAGTTTTAACCACTTTTTCCGCATTTGTTCATTGTTTGGAACATATATAAATAACTTGTCTGGCGTTTTTATTGTTGTACTTTTACACTGGGGCACTGCACAGTACTTATAAAATGAGGAATTCATGTTTAACAAAAGAACACTTGTCACCTGTGATATACATACACAACTGCTTTGTTTACGTTCGCAAGGTATGACGTCATTCAAGACGTCATGACAGTATTGAGCGTTTTCGTGGTAAATTATTATATTTTTTTAAATGTAAAATACATAATGTAAATGTTTGATTTATTTAAAAAAAGTACGTTTTTTGAAAAATAGAGTTACTACAGTAAACTATTAATCTATTTTTCAAATTTAGTCAACTAGCCAATTACCGGAGTTTAGAAGTGTACTGAATCCTGATTACATTAAGTCAATTTTGTAAATAAAGAAATAGCATGGAACACCTTTCTCATATGGCTGAAGAGACAGACTGGCACCTACACAAACATACTAGTGTTTTTGTAACCATGGTTCAGGTGGTCCACAGGCAGAATATTAAAAAAAAAAAAAAATAGATACCTTATTCATATCGTATAAGGCTATAACTAAGTATAAACTATAAGCGCAACTGTTTAAAAACCACCATTATTTCAACGAGAGGGCAAAAATTTGGCATTTCCACGGTAAGGATAGGATAGCATTGTTTCTACAGTAATCTATCCATTTCCAACTGGCATCAAAAAGAGCATTGTATGCTTAAGGATTAAGAAAATGATAGTTTTCTGAGGGTCTTGTGATAGGTGTGAGGGACCACGGTATTTGGTAGGGCTGGTAACTTAAGTCTTGGTGTAAGCATAACTAAAAAGTGAAAGGTCTAGTGTCTTATTTTCTACACGTAAGTCGGTGGTATATTGAAGCATCCAGCCTATATAAACATTGTTATTATTTGGTTACTACATATAACTCATCATTGCACAATTACCTTTTAATAATTCAGTGTGTTTCTGTAGGAATCCAAACTATGCTTTTACATTTATCATGTTATAATGGCGTAATGGAAAAGGAAGGCTATGGTGACATTGATGACAGGAGATCCTGTTTTGAGGACAGAATTTGATAGTGTTTTGAATGACTTGAAATCAATTAAGGCAGTTGGAACTGATGATATTCTTGCAGAACTTCTGAAATCCCCTGGAGAAGAAGGAATCCAAAGATTATTCGACCTGATATCAAAAAGTTGTGGAACAGGAGAGATTCCAACTAATTTTAATAAAAGTATCATCTTCACACTTCCAAAGAAACCAAAAGTCGACAAATGTGAGAGTTATTGCACTTCAAGTCTAACATCACATGCTTCAAAATTACTGACCAGAATAATATACAGAAGAATGGAAAGGGTAGTAGAAGAGATAGTAGGTGAACATCAATTTGGGTTTAGGAAAAACCGCAATACAGGGGAAGCAATTCTGGTTTCAAGACTAATCTTTGAAGACCAGATCAAGAAAAACAAAGATACTTTTGTGGTGTTTGTTGATTTAGAAAAAGCTTTTAATGTAAGGTGGGACAAGATATTCAAAATTTTAAAGAAGTCAGGCCTAAAATATCGAGATAGAAGAATATGTAGTGGTCATAATAAAAGTAGAGAGTCTTGACATATGATATGCATCAGTTAAAAAGGGTGTAAAACAAGTTTTTTAGTCCATCCCCATTAACATTTACTTTTATGTAAAGGAAGCAATAAAGGAAATGAAAGAAAAATTTGAGTGTGGCATAAGTGTTCAAGGAGAAAAAATCAGTATGCTACGATTTGCTGATGATATTGTCTTGTTAGCATAACAGGCTGAGGATATTGAGAAGTTATTGAATGGCATGAATGAAATATTGAATGAAGATTTTGGACTAAATATAAACCAAAGCAAGACAAAAGTGATGAAATGTAGTAGAAACGATAATAGTAATAGTATATAAAAATAGGATCGGATTTGGTAGAATTGTTTTCTGAAACTTGGAAAGTAAAATTACAACTAATGGTTCAAGCCTGAATGATGTTAACAGTGGAATAACACTAACAAAAAGAACCTTCATGGAAAAGAGAAATCTTTTAGATTCAAATATTGATCTAGAACTTAGAAAGTACTTTCTAAAATTCTATCTGTGGAGTAAGGCACTTCATGGTAGCGAAGTGTGGACTTTAGAATACCAGAAAGAAGGAAAATCAAAGCATTTAAAATGGGGTACTATAGAGGGATGCTGAAAATTAAGTGAACAGATAAAGTACAAAATGAATGTGTTTTGGAAATAATGGAACACAGAGAATAGAATATATGAAGCATACAACTGATGGTGTGGGTTATAAGTGGTATGTTGAGATGAAGAGGTTAGTGCAGGATAGGAAGGGATGGAAGATTGCATGAAACCAGTCAAAATACTGACAACAGCAAAAAAGAAAAGAAATGGCACAATAAAGAATTTCCCTGATGTTAATAACATACATACAGGAAAAAATTAAGCCCACATTATTCACATTATTTTTGACAATTAACTAGTCAACAGGTTGAAAAATGTTGAGAAACACAGGTCTAAGGTAATCGGTTGTGTCATTCAAAGCATGAGATATAACACTTCTGAATATTAATATTAACTTAGCAGAACATATAAGTTTGGAACAGCCATTCACACTATCTTACAGAGGCGTATCTGAAAGGTAACATTAGCCTATTAAAGAATTGCACACAATAGTAAACAGATAATTGCAGTAACAGATAGCTGCACGAGATTTTCTGTCAGCAAGACTTCAAAGCAAGGCTATACAGCTGGCATGACTAGTGCCAGTTTATTCAAGTCTTGCCCCATCCTGGTATAACATTATAACCCATTAAGAAGACTGTTTGAGAACAGAGTTCCATTAGTCAATATTCAAGACTGGCAACAATAGTAGTCATAGCCCATCAATTAAGTAATACATTATTATGCACACCTCCCACATTTCAGATAAGCCTCAAAAGCTTGATGACTCGTGTCTTATTATAGATCTGAGTGACACAAGTGGTTTTGATGCTATGTCCCTTTGTGCACTTCACTAACAGAAAGCTCTATGCTAGATCATTGCATTCAGCACATTAAAAAAATAGGTGAAGCTATCTTCTGCTTCTTCCCCCAGAAAAGTTTCATAAATAATTATTTTTGAGACCAGGAACCACCTCTTCCAATCCTGAGTTGTGACTGAGGATGCTTCATCCTAGGCAATATCAAATGCTCTGCAATGATTCCCTTATTAAAAGGTTAGTGGCCATGTCTTGTCCACCATGCCATGGAAAGTCACACAGGACTGGCAACAGTTAAGGCCCTTGGACACAAACTTTTGACTTCTAGCTAGGTACTACCATCTTACTTCTGCCATGGCACACTGAAAATAATACAAATGAAATGTCTTGACGACAGATAGTGCTAATTTCAGGTGACATAAATTGTTCAAAATTCACTGCAGAAAGTTACATAGGTGTCTATCTTCTCTGTAACTTCGAAACTTCTACCTTTAAATCTCAATTATACATACTAAAATGTATTTCTTGATGTAAATCTCCATCATTTTTCTAAAACACAAGTACTCTGCAGGAAACATAGAAGCTTTTAACTCATACTTCACAACCCCTGTATTACTATACAGGTAACGTTCGTTGTGTACACACGTTCCGAGCCTAATGGCCCATTTTTCTACTTGTGAACAAGGCAGATGCCGAAATATTGTGTAGTTGTTTGACAGCATAAGTGTTCCCTCTCATCGCATCCGTCCACTTTGGTATGTGGTGGGCTAATTTCCCTTTCTTTTCTTATTTATAAATATCTTCAATATTTTTCCACATAAATGTAAGAGAGGGATCCTTGTCAACTAAGTATTGTGTGGTACTGCAGAATATGATAGACATCACATGATCAAAATGATAATTTATTAACCTGATCCAAGTGAGGAGTAACAGGGAAATGTAATTTAGAAAAGACATTTCAAGACAGCCCGCAGGTATGTGACAGGAACATAATGGGATGTATGGGCGCTGAGAGAAAAGTGGCTACTATTAAGAGTAATGTACACAAGAGAAGTGAGAAAAGCAATGCCATGGAGACTGCCTGGAGAGCTATGGTAAAGGGAATGCTAGTTGCAGGCGGTGAGGAAAGTTAATGCAATGGAATGTGGCATGAATGATGATTATATTGGAATCAACAGGGTTTGTATCAAATAAAAGTTACAAACTAATAATAAACTCTGCAACAATTGAATCAAAGAAATACAGTGAGGCACTATTTATATTTATTTATTTGTGTTGGCTTTCGGCCTGGAAAGGAAAGGTAAGATATAACCATCATTTACCAAAGCCATGTAAAAATACTGTACACTTGATGGCCTTTTTGTTTGGCCATTATAGAAGCAGTGAAAACTGATATTCTTTTCACTTCTTATTAAAGAAGTATGTTTGTTTGTTAGTTGAATTGGTTGCCATCAACTAAATTTTTGGGAAAAGTTAATATAGAAAATATTAATTAGCACAATAAATCAAAATTGTGAAATGTAATTTTAAATGAAAGTCACTGTTATCCAAACAAGTTCTATTTTTGTTTATGCAACAGAACAGTGAACATAATGATAGGTACCATGCCTCAACTGAGTATATAGCATACTAGCATTTGGAGGCTGCTTCACAGACCCAGGTGTGTGTGTGTGTGTGTGTGTGTGTGTGTGTGTGTGTGTGTGTGTGTAGAAGCTGTTTCCCAAATTTTTCTGTTGCTGAAACCATTAAGTTACATTACCATGCACTTTTACAAAGTGTGCACACAACATTACAAATATATCCCAAGGATATTACAAGTGAACTAAAGAAGCTAAAATACCACAAGAGGCCAATATGGATAACAACACTACAGAAATATTAAACACAGGACGATACATCATTGAACTAAACCTTTAAATATTGTTTAGACTAGATCTCAAGATTTGATGGTTACCAGATGGCTGACATAGTAGCACTAGCTCAATAACAGGTGAGGGATGAATAGGGTTCAAATTTACAGGGCTATTAGTATACCTTTAGTGACAGTTATGTTGAAGGACACCTTGACAGTACCACAAAAAAAAAAGTCTGATGAAATAAAGTGGTTTGTAAATCAGCTAACACAGGTTTAAGAAGGGACATTAGTGGGTATTTCAAAATTAAAGAAGGAAAACCCAACACTCACTATAGATGAAGACAAATGGACGGGAACATATTTAACAGAATTTTTTGGTACTGAACCTTATTCTTGTAAACACTTAATGATGAGAATATATATTATAAAAAAAAAACTGATGCACACTGAGCACTTTCAATAAACGACCATCAGTGTGACTACCTCACTATGTGTCTCATCTACTTTCAAGAATAAGATTCAATACCAAAATAATATGATATATGCATTTATCTTGTTTGCGTTCATCAATCCCAGCCTCCTTCATCAATGGCAAGTGTTTGGTTTACTTCCCCACCATTCCTTACTTTCACTGCCTTGACATATTTTATGTTTCATTATTATTGTTAGTAAATAATAAAGGAAAGGGAATTTAACCCACCACATACCAAAGTGGACGGCTGCGATGAGAGGGAACACTTATGTTGACAAACAAATATACAATATTTCGGCACTGGGTCATTGGGCGACGTTCTTTGTGTACACACATACGGAGCCTAATGGCCCGTTTATCCGGCACTGAAGAAGGCATATGCCGAAATACTGTGTATTTGTTTGTCAACATATGTGTTCCCTCTCATCGCAGCCATCCACTATGCGGTCGGTTAAATTCCCTTTCCTTTATTATTTATATTGCCTAGAAGCTGCTTCCATTTTCCTTAGTTTAATTACTATCGTTAGTAAGTATCTTGGTAGAAATATTAAGAAGTTAGATTATCTGCAGATAATTTTATACAGTAGGATTGAAACAGAATAGTGCTATGAGCAACTCCAGAGGGACCTGGACCATATATCTAACTGGGTAGGTCAGCACTTAATGAAGATAAAGTACACAGATAAAAGAAAATAGAGGTTTTCTATAACAAGGTGGAAAAGGGCTTGTTTAAGACACAAAATAAAAAATAGCAAAAAAATAAATAATAATAAATTCAGCTGGTCCCAACACATTGGGGAGGTGGTAGGAAGAGGTTTCAAAATCCTGCCATTAATTAAACAAGTACCATAAAAGTGTGGAAATTGGGAAACAAAAGCTTGGTCAAACCACTGCTCTATTATGGTGAAGAAGTATGGGATCAACATTATGGGAATCAAAGGAGTTTGTGGGGGGTGCAAAGGATAGATTTATTTGTGGAAATTACCACAGAATAAAATCAATAACTTATATGACAAAGTAGGTGGACTGAGTGTTATTGGAAGACAGGAAACTGGTGAAGAGATTTCTGTGATTGTTAAAGGCTGTTCTGACAATAAGGCCTGGGTAGATATCGGCAGAAGAATTAATAGTACATGAAGTGCTGAGATGATGATGCTCACAAAAGGGCACTTGATTTCAGATGTAAGGTAGTGGGAAAATTTTATTTAGTTGGTAAGAGGGTGAGGCAATGGTATAAATTACTGAGCAGAATGCTAAACAATCAACTGCAAACTGTATAGGAATTTGGGATAAAAATTCATGAAATGTGAAAGTGGGGTCATATGGGAGTGCCATTCTCAAATTAAGTAAAGTAAATACTCTCAATTCATATATAAAAAACATGAAGTTATACACAGACCTATATTTTTCACCTGGTTTGAGGGTTTTAGAATGTCTGAAGACACAGGGTGTGATCTATTAGAATCCACTCCTGGAACTTGTTTTGCACTTGCATCCTCCTCCTTCATTAATTTCACCTGTTCTCGCCACGTTCGTGGTGTAATCAATTCTACAACAGTGAAACATTCATAAACAGTCATAACATACTTGTCTTGAATAGTTTTTATAGAATTTATTCAATAAGTGAAAGAATAATTAAGTTGCCTCAACCATTTAAATATACTTAAATATTCAAATATACTTAAACCATGAAACAATAAAGAAAAAGACAATGAAATTTTATGAACTAAAATAATAATTGTGTGAACAGAGATTTTCCCAGCCTGTCAATATGATGTTTTCATCAGTTTGGATCCTGATGGCTTTATAACAACATACTCAGTCATCTTCAAGACATGAACGTAGTTCTAAATGACCAGAAATCAACAACACGTAAATACTTATATGACGTACTCTCCGTCACCGCTGAGTAGCCTGCTGCCAGCTAAATCTGTTACGATACTACAGGGCCTTTAATATTATTAGATAGTGACATGGTTAGTTTTCATATTGCATCATTGTTCACTAGAATTCCACAATAAAGATACTCTGCAGCTGCTGCATCACTATCTCTCTGACCATGTTGATAATAATGTGCATTTTACATACAGAAGAGTCTATGGCCAAAATGACAATGTATCCAGCAGTGCCCAATTTGCAAATGCAGGACTTTGAGCGACCACTGGAAGACAGGGCCGTGAAATCCAAGTGTATCTACCATTACATGGATGATATAATTGTCATTTGGCCCAACAGAAGCTGAGCATTGAATGAAATCCAACAGCATCTTTTAAGGATTTCACCTTAACCTTAATTTCACTTTGGAATTAGAGGAAAATGGCTGCATTCCCTTCCTCATTATCCTTATTAGATTTAGCCCAGAAGGAACTTGCAGGGCAACAACTTACAGCTGCTTTTTATTTAAAATTGTAGGTAGATAATTTTTTTTATAATAGATATCCTTTAAGTGTAGGAAGCAAGCATAAGATGACTGCAGAAACCAAAGGAGAGTGTTCGCAGGCATAGGCTCTGTGAAAGGAGACACATTGGATAGAGAGGAGAGAGAGAGAGAGAGAGAGAGAGAGAGAGAGAGAGAGAGAGGGAGAGAGGGAGAGAGAGAGGGGCTTATGTGCGTGTTGTATGATAGTCTGAAGCAGATCGAAAGACAAGCAAGATGTGAAATGTGTTGAAAGATTATTGTATCAAGATTATTAAAATATTTTGGTTTTAAAAAACAATTCAAGTAAAGGAATTCTATCATTCAGTAACATAAATGCTTAAGTGTAGCGAAACAAAAGAATTTTTTTTTTAAGTGCAAATTTGTTTCCCTTGGGTTATGGTAATGTTGAATTTGACAACTGGGCAAAACAAAACAGATGTTTATTAAATAAATGAGTGGTCTGGAGGTTCAGTGGTTAAGGTGTGAAAAGTCCCCGGTTCAAATCCCAGCCGAAACAGAGTGCGGGAAGTAAAGAGATAAAAGTCAGTAAAGAAGGAGCTAAAGGAAAGAGTGAATGATATGTATGAGGGTAGTAAGAGCTGTGTCAAAGTGGGAAATGATAAGAGCAGATGGTTCCATTTGAAAAATGGACTCAAATAAGGAAGTACCCCATCACCCCTGTTAATTATAGTGGTAATGGATGAAATATTGAATGTAGTGCAGAGCACTGGGCAAATAAGAACAAAAGCAATACTATTTGTGGATGACCTAGTTTGGGGAGAAGATGAAAGAGGTACAGGATCAGCTGAATGTGTGGGAGAGAGTAGCTACAGCAAATGGCATAAAGTTCTCTGCAAGAAAGAGTAATAACAAGGAATAAGAACAGGACAGACATAGGCAAATCACTTGGAGGAGAGCTATTAAATAAAATGTTTCAAATATTTGGGAAGGTGGATTAAAGAAAATGGAGGAAACAGGATGGAGATAGAGTAGGAATAACAAGGAGAGAATAAGGAATGAGAGAATCAGAGAGATGATCAAGGAGGAACCACTATAACAAAGAATACAAAAAAAATCTAGGTTACAGTGGTGTGGGCAGTAAAAAGGAATGGAAGAGAAGATACCAAGCAAGATGCTGGGCATGGAGCTGAAAGCAAAAAGGCACAGACGAAGACCAAGGGACAGATGGATGAAAAATGTTGAAAAATGTGAGGAAGAAAGAGGAGGAAATTGGGTGACCATGGAAGAAAAGATATAATCATTGGACAGAAAGCGCTGGCAAGACTTTTGTTCCTAGCAGACTCGGCCAATAGCTGGAAGCTGCTTTAGATGGTGTTGATTACAACAATATCACACACTATGTGATATACATATATAAAAAAGTAACTTCTACGTTTTTTTATTTGGCTATAGAGTTGTTTTGAAGCCAATAAAACACATCTTTCGAAATTTCATCACAAGGCATTGGGATTCCAAGGCTGTGACATACAAATGGACGGATGCGATAAAATTATAATGGTTCCATCTTTGTCATTTTTGTTATGGAATTCTTAAACTTACCGAGATAAGCAACAACAGGTGAAAAAATAATCTTAACACAAAATTTAATAATACTCACTCTTTGGTTTACATGTTGCCTGATTAGATTCTTCTCGCTGCAAATGACCTGTTGGCAACGGTTGCCTCCTCGCTGAAATATGTTCCCATGGCTTACGTTTCTCCTGGCTCAGTTTCTCAACTGCACAAAACCCTGGGAACGCAGGCACTGCTTCTGCTGGTATCACTGCTGCATACGTAGAAGGGGTAGTCTGTTGTGTGGGCTCAATAAGTGGCGAATCTCTAACACTAGATGCTTCACTGAGTGAGCAGACATAGCGAGTGACCACTGGCTCATTACAGTTAACATTCTCCCAATAAGCGAGTGTTTTATGTCCTAACGAGTCTGCTGAAACAGAATTTCAATTTAAGGAATCATACTTTACAAGTTTTAAATCTATGTTACTAATGAAAGCAAGTATTGTACTAGAAAATTAAGGACAAACAAACTCCTTTATGCATCAAAACTTTTTGAGGGGGTAGCTCAAGCCCATTGTGGACTAGTTTAGAAAGATTTCTAGACACAGATGTGTGAAGAAAAAGTGTTGCTACTCACAATATTAGAATTTACCTGACAGAATTCTTGTGCTAAAAAAACTCAAACAAGATCTACAACAAAATGTATGGTTTTTAAACAGGATTAACCATCATACATCAAAGATCTGGCACATCAACAGGTTGATAGATTGGATACATCAACCGCTTTGAGAAAGTTTATAACATGAAGCATTTTATTCTGAACAGGGCTATTACCCAGTTTTATTGAACAAGGTGTAGCAATGGCTACAAAACAATTGAGGAGGATGGTTTCAGTATACAAGGTAAGCAGAGGCATCATGTATTAAACCATGAAATTGGACAGCATATAATGTGCTTAAAAATTATTTTAGTTCCACCCATCCATGGGTAATAAATTTATAGGCTACATAGATAATGAAGTGTTCAGTAAAATTCAATATATTAATGATTCAATTTAAGAAAAATAATCCCTAAAAAAAAAGTTTTAATATCATTTACTGGACTGTAACATTGATCCATACATACAATAAAATTGTAATCAGGAAAAATCTATAAATTTAAGACTTTTAAAAACAATAAAATGGATTGTATGTACTATTAATAAGCAACAGGGAAGAAAAATACATTTTCTTAAAATAAAATAAAAATGTATCCATCAATCTGTAAGTTGGGGTGAACAAGATTAACACAGTTAAAATAGGACATGTGATTTTGCTACAATGTCTAAAAGCAGAGAAATTTAACAATTTCTCACTGAACTAAATTCATTCAAAAACTAATGGTCAGAATTTGATGGGGGTTTCATTTAATGTATTGTGGTCCCATGGATAAAATAAGGTATGTATCATTTTAACAAGATTTCAAAAAGCTTAGAGAAATTTAATGAATTAATATGATTTTTTTTGTTGAGTGCAGTAAAACAGATGTGCAGATTTTGATGGGGTGTAAGGTAACCTAAAAATTTTGTAACTTCGTAATAATTCAGAACAATGAGTTCAGTTAAATGACATTACAGATCACTTTTATAGACGTTTGTTGACATAATTCAAACCACAAATCAGATTAAACAGTTATAGAAAGTCAGAACGTAATTTTAGCCCTCCAGAAAACTAGACTTGACCACATAAAGAATGATGAAATTAGATCAAACCTAGAGCTAAGGGAATCCATGGAAGAGAGACTTAGGTCATCAAGACTAAAGTGGTTTGGCCATGTGAAGAGAATGACTAGTACAAGACTGCCAAAAACTTATTTGGAAAAAAGGATAGTGGGCAAAAGACTAGTGGGAAGACCAAGAAGAAGATGGACAGACCAACTGAAGGAGGACGTAGAGAGAAGAGGCAGGAATTGGGAGTACATCACAGACAGAGAAACTTTTCTGGACAGGAAAAGGTGGAAAACAATTGTCTACAACAACCAAGGCTCGTAAACCACACCCGGGAAACTGGAGATGGTCCCCAACGATAATGATGATGATAGGTAGAAGGTTTCCCTGAAGGGATATGAGACTTCAAAATTTGGAATTAGCAGGAAAGTTACGGAATATTAGTCAAACTTAGGAGATAATTAATTCAAAGGAGATATTATGTTTAAAATAAAGGAGAATATTTTCTAGGAATGACGCTACTATTGGTGCAATATTTTGGCTGATATCTGAAATATAAAATTATGCATAAACTAATTAATATGGCTTCTTCCAGTAGCGGTAATGTGAGAATTTGAATGTAGAAGAAAATTTTCTGATTTAGAAATAATAATAACAAAAACCATTGAATAGCTGTTATTACAGTTAGAAAGTAATGATTTATTATTGAAAAGGGGACGTAGAATCGTTTAAAATATGTTTCAGAGCTGTCAGTTAAATATTTAAAAAAATATCGATTTTGAGATATTAAAAATTTTGGTTCAACCATTAGAAAACAGTAAGCAAGGCGATCTTAGTACCAAATGAAAGAGCAATAAAGTAAAAACTGATTAAAACTTATTTCAGCTTTGTAGCTTTAAAACTGAGGAAGTTATAAACATTTTTTGGAATTTCAGAAAATAATTTTTTAGGGCCAAACTACTGCAGTTACAATTTTTTAATAAGGATTCAAATCAATATTTATCAGTCAACCCAACTACTGTCAAAATTTCAGGCAGATAGAAATCAGATGACGAAATCCAGGGATTCATTTGATCAGAAGTTGGAACCTCTTTTACGTGAACAGGAAAATGAAGCATTCCCACAAGCTTTCTATAAATAGCAGCCCTAGGCTCCTCTCACCCCCCCCCCCCCCCCAGTCTTTGAAAATCAATTGAAGCATGACCATGCTACTTTGCGGCGAGATCAGGGCGTGAAGCGAGGCAGAAGTAGGTGCCTGGCAGGCATGTTGAACTTCGAGGCTATCGTGTGGCGAAATTAACATACCTCATGTGACTTTAAATTCAGTTAGGGGTTGTGAGGTTGGCCTATCTCGAATGTGTTACTCGTTCCTGCAATTAAAATTCTTTAATGATGATTTCCGATACCATCTGTTTGTGACTATAATTTTTGGAAGAATATATGGTTTAACAGTTTAAATTGTAACAGTGACTTCTAATGACTACCCCTAAGTTGGGGTTGGATCAATTTAGGTCGCAGCCAAGTTGCGGTAATCTGTTTATCCAAAGGCAACAGCACACAGTTGGAGTTAAGGCTGAATAGTTTATGGTTACTCCCCCACTAAACTTTACTCCTTACAGGGATCGCGTGTGTAAAATAGGACATGTTTTATTTTGATGTTACATCAAAAAGATGACAAATTTAACAATTTTTCATCGATTTTGCACAATTAACATAAAAATTATTGATCAGATTTTGATGAGGTGTTAATTAATGTATAGCCCATAGTGTCAAGAGTAGCATAATGTATGTTTTATTTTGTTGTGATGCCAAGCTAAGTATCCATTTAAAGGTAAGTTTCTTTTTTACAGTTGAAATATACATCCTGGCTTCAGTGAACGAGCGGCTACACATTATTCAGAGGAAAGAAGTTAAAGTGTGTTGAGGAAATTCTTCATGCAAAAAGAATGTGTGTTCAGTAAACCACAGGTGCCATGAATCATGTAGCTCATAGCATGTTGGTTTATGAGAGAGGGCTGTATATTAACTGTCACTACAAAGTTGTAAAAAACACCTGGTTATATAATATGCTTAAAACTCGAACCAAAATAAAGAATAAGGAATGGTGCCAAAATATAAAACACATTTCACAAAATAATTTATGTAAGAGAAAAAGGAAAAAAGTAAATTTAATTTTCCTGACTTAATTGTATCAAAAACATAGAATAAGCATTCCACACACACAGAAAACCTGAAACATCAGAAAAAATACTACACTACTCATAAATCCTTTAACACAAATAGGCTGCAATGATATACATGCTGAAGGAAATTATCAGACAAAACTCAACACCATGAACAAAACTAATACTAAAACACAAATATGGTGCATTTCTTGCGTTTGTTCTTTTTTGTGTTCGTCATTCCCAGCTGCCTTCATCTGTGGTAAGTATTTGTAAGACCGTAGGCCGATACTGGGGTTATAGCATCGCCTAAGTGCCTTAACTTAAACACTTGATAGCTCACAATTCTCAGTACATCTGCTAAATAATTTTGATTTGATTTGACCATGTAGCCAGGATAACTCAACTAAATGCCTAGGTCGCCACGAAATTTGTTACCCACAAATTAAGAAAAGGGTTTTATGCTACCTACTGAAGCACACAAGTTCACTGTTAGAAAAATCCAAAATTTTATTGTTCAAAGTCAAAAGTTCAAAAGTGCATTTACAGTTGAGCAGGCATATCGAATTATCTTTTCCAAAGTTACAGATTGTGGAGAGAAATCTAACCGACCGAAACCCCTTTAGTAAATTTAAAAGTTTTTAACAGTCATTGAAGTTACGATTTAACACGACACGATCCCACATGGTTGAACTAGCCCACATGGCGAGTTACAACTAGCGCGACTAAAGACAGACCGAAACAGACAACCGACAGGAACAGACCACAGGCAGGAACAGACAAACCATAATGGCGGTGGGGTCTTTTTTATAGACATGGCTAGAACCAGTGACGTCAGCAACTGTATCACATCTTTTTGCTTCCGCGTAGCTCAAAGTATGTGTAATTTATTTGACGATCCCGACTATTAGAAATGTTCAAACTTTGATAGTATCTGGACTTATCTACTAGAAGTCCAGCGGCAGTCTCTTGAGAAATTTAGAGTAATTAATTTTAATGTTTTAGCTGTTTAAGACTCCGCGTAGTGATACATTCAAATTTGGGTAAAATCCCGGAGTGTTCTAGAACTTTTTACGCGCGTGCACAACAATCCGCGACAATCTATTTTACAAAAACTTAATTTCCGGACAAATGCTTAAACTTTTGATGAAAACCCATATATGTATGAACTCGTCTTAATTAGGGCTATCTGCTAGTATAATTTTTAATTGATATCTCTTTTAATAAAAAAGCTTATTATTTTCTCTTAATTAAAATCGCTAATTAGACTTGGCCGAATTACTTAATTTTATTGCCAAAATATCGGGGATAGTGCTGACTACAGCTGGTGATACAAGATCGGTTGTAGCTTTACTGGATTTAAAGTTATTACAAATCTTAGGATTTCTACTTTTACGATCGCGTGCTTCAAAACTTGAACAAAGCGGAATATCTCTTAAACTAAACGTTTCCCGATATGATAATTACACTTTAAAATGATTAATATAACGAATTACAACTGTGAGCAAGGTTACAGGGAAATTCCTTAAAGTTGAAAACTGTACTTCTCGAAATTTCTAAGTCCCGCCAAAGCAAAACTAGAATTTGCCAAAATTATAAGGTTCTTACATATTGGGTCATATTTACCTATCCTTCCTTAGTTTTATTGCCTTAAAGCATTTTCCTGTTCATTGCTGTTATTGTAATAGTTGATTAGTTAGTATAAACTAGATTAAAAAAGAGAAGATAGACAATAATAACCATATCGCAGCCTTTCTGAAATAAAGAGACAGACACACCACACAAACACTCAAAAAACTTCAAACATGCTCCACAGTATTAATCATGGCAAGCAAAAGAGAAATTATGAAATTGCAAAATAATTTTAATAAGGGAATGAGGGCTGTTCTAAATAAAAGATGAACTGAAAATGTCAGTAATATGCTTAAGCACTTAGGATATTTACATATTGAAAAGGAAATAATTAGAGATGTACTGACTTTTGTACATAGGTTGGAAAGTAGATTATTACCAAGATATATGACTAGATTAGTACAAAAGAATAATGATGTACATAATTATAAGACAAGGCAGGCAAATCATTTCCATTTGACTTTTAATAAAAGTAGTAAAGCACAGAAAACTGTGTTACACAAAGGTTTAAAAATATTTAACAAATTACCTGATGAAATAAAAAGGACCAGAACTGTTGCAAGTTTTAGAGAAAAGGTTGGTAAATGGTTAGAGGAAACAGATTGTAATATTTTCTCGTGAAGGAGTTCATTGAAATTAACACTTTGTTTATATTTGTTTTTTGTGTTTAATATGATGTATGAATTGTAACTGTATATACAGGGTGGTCAGAAATTCACTCATCGGCGGGTAAGGGCAGTGTTCGGGACGTTGCACTAACGAAATAAATACGAAAAAAATCTAGTAAAAGTTGTACCGTTTTTGAGTTATTCGCAGCTAAAGTTGGCCAATAAGAGCGCTGCGCGGGCGAATTCAAACAGCCTTCCACAGGCGGTGTTGCCAAGCGTACTCGAGGCGTGGGACTGCCAAAGAAAACGAAAATAAAAATTTTCTTCGGAAGTGGGGATCGAACCCACAACCTTCAGATTGAGAGTTTGCCATTTTACCCACTACGCTGCCAAGGCACTAGAATTTCCTTCTTTTTAGAAGCCACTAGGGCGGACTGTTTGTTCGTAATCGGAATTGATCGGTAATCCGCGACATTTTTCGGGAAGTCGGTGGTGGGGCTAAAGGATTTTTTTATGGGAATTGATTTTTAATTAGTTGATCTGCTTGCTAGATTAATCTTTAATTTTTGTACAAAAATCGTATAGTTACTGGCACAAAAAAAAAAAAAAAAAAATTCTGCAAGCATAATTTATTCGTTGCAAAGAAGTTTCTTTTATTCCATGTAATCGTATTTCACTAGATTTCAATCACAACATTTTGATTGATTAACGTGAATGTCCTTGCTATTATTTTGCAACAGGTACCACTGTGCAAACTGAACTCGAAGTGGAAAATCGTCTTCCTCCAAATCTTGAACCTTTTGAAAGTGAAAGGGATGTAACCCTTCGTCGTGAAGGACGTCCAAAACAGTGGCAAGTGAGGCCTGGTAATTAAAAAACAACAAAAATGACCCTCTTGAAAGGCTGCATTTAACGGAGAATTTGAGGGATCACTTAGACTGGACGTACCTGCAATGCGTTGGCAATAACCCTAGAGCTTGTCCTCGGATTATCAGCAGTCATTTCCAGGACATTGTCTTCAAATCCTACACCGATTTTGTCTGCCGTCGGGCCTGTGGACAACAATACTTCCCGTCTCCCTCAACCTTCTAACAGAAAAGTGTTGGCTGATGGAATCACATGGTTAGGAAATCGAGTCGTGTAAATCTTAACTTCTTCGGACCTGTTTTGTCCAGCGCCAAATGCATATCGGCGTACTCTTCAAACGAAAATTGATCAGTAAGTTGCGTTCGACTGCGAGACTTCTTCTGGCATGGTCTTTTAGCCCCACCACCGACTTCCCGAAAAATGTCGCGGATTACCGATCAATTCCGATTACGAACAAACAGTTCGCTCTAGTGGCTTCTAAAAACAAAGAAATTCAAGTGCCTTGGCAGCGTAATCGGTAAGATGGCAAACTCTCAATCTGAAGGTTGCGTGTTCCATCCCCACTTCTGAAGAAAGTTTTTATTTTAGTTTTCTTTGGCAGTCCCATTCCTCGAGTACACTTGGCAACACCGCCTGTGGAAGGCTGTTTGAAATCGCCCGCGCAGCGCTCTTATTGGCCAACTTTAGTTGCGAATAACTCAAAAACGGTACGACTTTTACCAGGTTTTTTTTTTTTTTGTATTTCCTTCTTTAGTGCAACGTTCCGAACACTGCCCTTACCCGCCGATGACTGAATTTCTGACCACCCTGTATATATTAGCCATAGGCTATTTGAAAATAAATAAATCAGTGAAAACTAAAGTGAGAAATTGTACACTATGACATAAAAATACTTGAGAAACAAGTGATTTCATTCAAAACAGATAACTCAGTACACAAATAAAAATTCTTAACCATAATTTAAATATCTCGGGCATCTATCAATTAGAATTTCAAAATAAGGACAGATATGAAAAGTAGCAACATTATTTACCAGAGATGAAGGCATAAAAGCAGCTACACACACACCTAAGCATATTTTAGCTTAAAATCTTATTTATGCAGAGAGACAAGACTTATAAGCAGACTGTACACAGTGAGAGTTACCACACGACTCAGTAGGAAGTAGCTATTTATCAAAAATGACTAAATTTGTTATGGTCACCATAACTTGCACCACATCTGCCTAATCAATTACAGGTAAAACCATTCCTTGTGGATAACAAACTCCCTCTAGTCATGGACTGGCTAGGACAGTTAGGGGCTTCAAATACTAAGGTAGAAGCTGTCAGATTCCACCACCAAACACGAAGTTAGGATGTTGATGACAATCACAAAAATTCAAACACATTTCACAACATTCTATGTATAGAACAACCCATATGGCAAGCATATCCAAAGCAGCCACTGACACTGGTTCCAGTACCATAATAACCAAGTTACCAAATAAACCTTGGATTTTTGTGCACAATGTGGTGTGCAATTCATTGCTCCCAACCTGCTGGCCAAGATCATTGTAAGTATTGGTGCCAACTTCAAAAGGTGTCATTGCATAAAGAAAACGTAATATGAAAAATACAAAACAAAGAATGATAATAATAATAATATTATAAATAATACAAATAATAATTAGTATAGTTAATGCAATATTTTGATAGAAAAATGATTATTTTGGTTTTTATGGCCTTGGAAGATTCTGCATAGCATTTTTGAATTTGATTTTCTTTTTGTAAAATTTTCCTACACAGAAATTGGCCCAAAAACTAAAGATTATTCTAATTAGAAAGGAGTGATAAAATGACTCACAATTGTTGGCTAGTCTTACAGTCATATAGTAAGAATAGGGGATGGGAAGAAGCGTATGGTGTTTACAAATTAGGCAGCATTGAATATGTAACAAAAACCGCATCTTAGGGAAAGGGAAAATTGAAGAAAAAAATTGTAGGAGTGTAAGTGATACGCCCCACCCCAACTGCAAATTTCAGGATTGATTTTAAACCACCTATAACAACCAATTATATATAATTACTAGCTGGTGCCCATGACTTTGTTCATGTTTATAAAGGATTTAGATTGACTGCCAGTGAAATGTAACCACCATAGCACATGATGGAAGACTCTAGGTTAATCCCACACACAAACATCAGTGATCTCCGCAGGGTATTTATGGCTACAAAGTGAAATATAGTGACTCACATGTATTTGGTCGAAATATGAAAACACCCTCCCTTGACCAGTTTCAACCATCATATCTCTCACACCACCATGGTGCATGTTGGGATACTCGACATTAATGCCACACACAATCATCAGTGGACTGCACTAGGTAGTTTTTGCCTGTGGAGGGAAATATAGGGACACACATGCTTATTTTTATATCAGGTACACCACTTTCAACCACCATATCTACCGCATTCCCACAGCTACTGACATGCAATCACCATAGTGCACAGTGAAAGACTCCAGGCTACTAGCACACACAAATGCCCATGGTCTGCACTTGGTAGTTTCGGTTGCAATTTGAAAAATAGGGACACACACGTCTTTGGTGGAAATACGAAAATGGTAGGTCGACCGCTTTCAACCACTGTATCTCCCACACCGCCATAGCTACCAACATCTAACCACCATAATGCACAATGGGAGCCTCAAGGCCACTAGCAAACACAAACACCAGTGGTCTGTGCTATGTACTTGAGGCAGTGAAGTGAAACATATGGACACACGTCTTTGGTCAAAATACGAAACTGTACCTCTAACACATCCCCACAGCTACCGACATTTGCCCAACATTGAGCATGATGGGAGACTCAATACTAATACCACACACAAAAACCGGTGATATGCTCTATGCACTTGAGGCAGCAAACTGAAATACTCAGACACATATGTCTTTGGTCGAAATATGAAAATGGTCCTAGTCGACCATTTTCAACCACCATATCTCCCAATCTCCACAGCTAACGAAATTCGGTCAACATTGTGCATGATCAATGACTCTATGCTACTACCACACAAACACCAATGATCTATGCTAGTTAGTTTTGGCTGAAAAATGACACATAGGGTAGCAATATGAAAGTGCACCAGGTCGATCACTATCAACCACCATATTCTCCCACACCTCTATTGCTACTGACATCTAACCAACATAGTGCATGATGGGACACTCGATGCTAATACCACACACAAACACCAGTCGTTTGTGCTATACAGTTGTGGCAGCAAAGTGAAATATATGGATACATACACCTTTGGTCAAAATACGAAAAAATCCTTGATCAACCACCGTATCTCCCACAGTTACCAAAATTCGGCCAACGTTGTGCATGATCGGTGAATGTATGATACTACCACACACAAACACCAGTGATCTGCACTAGATAGTTTTGGCTAAAAAGTGAAACATAGGGGCACATATGTCTTTGGTCAATATATGAAAGTGTCCCAGGTCGACCATTATCAACCACCATATCTCCCACAACCAGTGCTCAAAATGTTACTTATTGCTTTACGCTTCGTTGACGGCTAAGGTCATTAGAGGCGGGATGGGACTGGGGACAGGGAACGGGAAGGAATTTGGCCATGGCCTTTTTTAAGGAAGCATCCCGGCACTCGCCAGGAGTGATTTGGGGAAACCATGGAAAACCCAAATCTGGATGGCCGGACAGGGATTCGAACCCGCATCTGCCGTGAGGCCAGAATGTTAACCTTTCGCCCACCACGCTTGGTGACTGCTCAAAATTGACCGGAAGCGTAATTACGCCTGAATTTTTTCGTGTTATGCATGCAATCTCTGCCAAAGGCGTAGAAAATATGCCCAGGCAACAAAACTTAATTTAAAAAAAATTACATTTGAGAATTTTGTTTTCAATTTTGCGTGTTCAAGGTTTAATTCTAATAATTAATTTCAATTATAATTCTTCTTGTATTGTTGATCTATAATACATTTCTGAAGTTGAGAAGATGTGGCAACAGTGTAGGGGAAGTACCACGAAGTAAAAAACAATTCTAGTGTGTGCGTTATTAGTTTAACGAAGAAGTGAAGATGTCTCATAAAATTACTGACTTTATACCAGTTGTAAAGACAAGTATATACGGTATATTAAATAAACTGAATGTTTTTGTTTCAGCGATCTTGCTGATAAATTGAGCTACAAAACTATGAAATAAAATTATTCTTAGAATTTGTACAGTAAGGAAAATATTTTTCAATTTTTAGTTTACATGTTTATTTATTTGTATTTAAAAATAAATAACCCTCTGAAAATGAAGTGAAAAATATTTGAAAATATTTAGGAATTGAACAAATTACCTCTGAAGATGAAGATCAGTGTGTAAGATTCAATAATTGTATTAACCTATTTCACAATTTTGGTATATAATATATTGCCATACCATACTTTTTTTCTAGACCTTTTTACAATTTTAAATTGTGTTGGTTGTAAGCTATAAAATCTGTATTTCCATAATTTTAATATAATGATGCCTGAACATTTTCATTTTACGCCTGAGTCTGTAAGTTAGGAGTAACAAATACTCCTGGATGTATAAACGAATTTCTAGTACTGCAGACAACCCCATAACTACAGACAGCTAACCACCAAAGTGCACTATGGGAGACCTGATGCTACATCACATACAAATACCAGTGATCTGTGTGTTATGTCATTGTGGCAGAAAAGTGAAATATATAGACAAATATATGTCTTTGGTTGAAATATGAAAATATCCTTGTTCAACCACTTTCAACAACCAAGTCTCCCACAACCCCCACAGTTAACAAAATTGGGCCAATGTTGTGCATGACTGATGAATGTATATTACTACCACACACAAACACCAGTGATTGTGCTAGATAGTTTTGCCTTATAAATGAAACTATGGAACACAAACGTCTTTCGTTGAAATGCAAAATTGCCCCAGGGCAACTACTTAAAACCACCATATCTCCAACACCCCCATAGCCACCGACATGCAACCACCATTCTGCACACTGGATGACTCGATGCTACCAACACACACAAACACCAATGGTCTACATTATGTAGTTGTGGCAGGAAAGAGAAGTATAGGGTCACACAAGTTTATGGTCAAAATATGAAAATGCCCTACATCGACCACCTTTAACCACCATATCTCCCACGCCCCCACAGCTATCAACATTTGGCCAATGTTGTGTACGATTGGAAACTCCTTGCTACTACCACATACAAACACCATTGATCTGTGCTTGGTAGTGGTGGTTGAAAAGTGGAATACAGGGACTCACACGTGTCTATATATGTATATAGATTAAGTTGATGCATAAGTTCATAGTGTTCTATTTCGCATGATATTCTGGTTGTCTTTAGTTTATTTACTTATTGTGATTTATTGGAAGTTTAACTGTTGTGCTTCAGTTTACATGTTGGATTATTAATTGTTGCAGATAATGAGTGGAGCCATGGATGCTAGAAAATGCAGTGTCAGGCAGAGAAATATTTGTGATAGATTCTTCGGTTTGAGATCAATAGAAGTATGACAGCAGCAGAGACGATCAGAAAAAATTGTGTATTGGGACGAAGCCACTGGGGACAGCACAACAAGAAAATGGTTTTCTCATTTTAAGGAAGGTAGTGACACTACATTCAGAAAGTTAATAAACAATGTCTAAATACATTAATCTAAAATGATCTAAGATAGCGTTCGGCAAAGATTATAAGCCAAGGAGCAAATTTCACCATTAAAATATTTAGAAGAGCCATAGTTACATTCTGATAAACATTTTTAATATAATTTATTGAATAATCAATAAACAATCATTTCTAAATGTATGTAAATAATAAATAATTCAAATGTAAGTAGTAAGCATTTTAATTAATGAAGACAATGTGCTTGCATTTCTTTAGAAACTTTTATAATATTAAGTGTGTAACTTGTTGATTTTAATTTCAAACAAGAAACCAAGTTTGGTTTCTCAATTTATTTTTAATAAGCTTCACATTAGAAAACATTAGTTCACACATGTATGTCTAGCCAAATATACTAAGACAACAAATGCAAACTTCTTTAACTCGTATGGATCTGGCAAGCTCTTCCAGGTACTGAAGATAATTTCATCTGTCTTTTGTAAATTTTTAATAGCAGATAACATGTTCTTCGAAAGGAAAGAACATTTTTCTCTTTCTAGATTCTCAATTTCAGTAACAAGACACATAAATTTTGATTTCCATAAATTTGTACTAGCCAAGTCTATCAATTGCATTTCAAAAACTGCTGTTTCAATTCTGAATGGATGCAATCTTAATTCAATTATTTTTGCTTTGAGAGGATCTATAATAAAGGCCACAATTTCTTTTACTTGTCGAAAGTCTTGAAATTTCTTTAGAAAAGATTCATTCATGATTAAAATTGTGGTTTTGAAAAATTCCTTATCAATTTTAACATTGGTTTGTTTTTGATACTGCGATAAACTTGAAAAATGCAATAAAGTTTTCCTTTCCATGTCATTAGCCAAAAGAACCATTTTTCTTTCAAAATAAATAACTTCTTGAAGAAGCAGATACATGATATTGCCTCTACCTTGAAGTTTAATATTGAGTTGATTAAAATGTGTCGTTACATCCACCACAAAATAACTTTTGCAACCACTGATGATCTTTTAATTCTGAATAATGTACACCTTTGTTACCAAGGATAGTTCAATACCTTTAAGCAAGAAGCAAAATCATTCTAGCATATTACCTTTTGAAAGCCATCACATCTTTAAAAGGAGAAGATCTGAATTTTTGCTATTCCTTTCACTAAGAAGTTGACGATGATGATGCATTTGTGCAGTAATTTTGTTAATCTTAATTATTAAATTCATAACATGACCAAGTTCATTTGGAAATGTTTTATGCACAAAGAGTTTCTTGGTGGACTATGCAGTGAAAAGTATGATTATGATTGCTTTCAAAATGGAAACAAATCTCTTTTCGGAAATCAACAAACTCTTGGCTCATCTGTCGCTATTGACAAAATTTTAGTGAGTGGAATGTGATTTTTTCCCCCCATACAACTGACAATAACTTCTGCAGTATCCACTCCTCAGGTCTGGTATTTGAGTGGCAATAATCCTAAAAGTTCTTCTTTTGGACCTCTGGACAAAATATAGAGCACAAAAGGCAAACTTGTGATGTATCTTGTGTGTTGCAAGACTCATCTACTGTAATTAATATGGCTGAAGTTGATGTAATATCTTCCACTTGTTGGCCAGTTATGTTAGAATTCATCTTCGCCACTTTATCCACTACTGTTTTAGCAGACATTGGAATACTTTCAAATTTAAGATGTCAGCTTTATTTTTAAAATCTGCAAAAAGTTCTTTAGATACATTTATAAAGCACTCTTAATGTACTCCCCATCTGTAAAAGATTTTCGTCTCTTAGCAATTTCCTGGCTCAATATGAAGCTGGCAATGTTAATGGTATTAGCAGATTGCAATCAACTATTTAATGTACTGGTTGATATTTTAAAATTTTCTCAAGTTCTTCCAATGCTTTCTTTCATAAATCACCAAGGGGATATTGTAATCTACCTTACAATTTCGTAAATTTGCATAACGAAATTTGTTTACAGTATAATGGGCTCAGGTGAACCACACGATACAGCTTTAGAGTCATTTTTGGAGGTAATTCAGGCAATAGAGCAAACTAAACAGATCATTCAGGCAATAAATAGTAAATTCAAATTCTAAATCTAACTAAACAGCTGTAGAAGGACACAACATAACGTCTGCATATGCAATATTTGGTCTTGATATAATTTCGCTAAAGTCAATATTATCTTCACTTTGAAAGATATTCAGGATAAGAAACAGTCAAAAGATAATAAATTTTGTAACAAGGAAGTCATACTAAAAAGTTTAAAGACTTTAAAAGATAAAAAGCCGATATGAAAAATTTAACATGTAACTACACACTTTAAAATTCAAGAAGTCGTATTTTGGAAAGACATAGGAAGACAGCTTATAGCAAGAGAGAAACCAATTTTTTGCTTATATAACATACAAAAGTTTAGGAAAGCTTGGTACAGTTTAAAGGTTTTTTTAAACATTATGTAGTTAAGTCAGACACATGGCACAAAGAAAACTTAATCGGTTTACTAATACACATAAATTCAAGGGAAGAAATTGTATTCAAAATAAAGTTTAATCAAATACAAAGCGTTTCCAGTAAGTTTCAATTAAATTAACGAAGTCATTAGGTGAAGATAAAAGAAAGTAAATTTTGGCGGCAATGATACTTTGATATAATGGCCAGGCAAGATAGCCTTCAAGGGAACGATATTTCAGAAATTAATAATAAATTGGAGAAAACAATAGCGACTTCAGAAACGTGCCATTGGCATTTAAGAACATGTAGAATTATTCAGAGTCATTTTCAAAGTCATCATAAAGGTATTAGTGGGGTCGAAAATAAGCAATTGCATCATAATTCATATTTTTCTGTGGAATAATAAACATGGCTTGGTTAGTATCAAATGAAAGAAAATTCAATTATTAGGTGAAAAAAAAAAAAAAAAACTGTCTGAGCCTCGTAGATGAAAAATTGTAAAAGATATAAACAAATTTCGGAATCACATGGAAATGATTTTTTACAGCTAAACTGTTGAAGATACAGATATTTTTTATTTACTTAATCAATTATCATGATTATAATTCAATTAGTTATGGATTGGCTTTTGACCCTATATCTTTTATAATGATTTTATTGAGTTTATGAATTTAAGGATCAAAATTGACATTTACCTCAAATCCTAGCTACTGGCAAAATTTCAGATCGATAGGAGTATGAGAGCCAAAAATGAAGAGCTATTTGCAATTTCGGCACATGAATACACAGTTTTCATACTAGTTGACCTTGGAGAGCGGAGCGATTTGTCGAGAAAACGGTGATTCTAAATATATGGTGGTCTACGGGCACTTCCTCCGGTTTTTCGCTGGTGACCACTGGAGCAGTAATGTTGTTGGGCTGGGCTGTGTTTGACGCAAAATGGTGGTGGCGCCTCATAGGGAGGCTAGGCCATGGGTAGCCATTTTGGAATTTTGTAGTACAACAGAACAGTTTCGGTTTATTACTATGTGACTTTTAAAATTTTACAACGGGGTTTGGTCTGGTCTTATCGCTTTTCATGACTTGCAATCTACAAACTTGGTGAAGAATTTCCGATAGCCATCGATTGTTTGGACTTGTACTATTTTTCTGAGAATATAGTGACCTTTGAATTTGAACTACTAGCAATGACTTTCATTATGAGGTGAACCTTACATTTCCTAACTTGGGGTTTAATCAAGCTAGGAGGCGGCCACAAGAATTTTAGAACAATCGATAATCCAGATGGCATGGTTGGAGATAAGGTGATAAACTGTTTATCTTAACCCCGGTAATCGTTTACGTCTTTCAATATGTTGTGGCAAATGAGCCATGTGTTATTTGATAGTGTCTTTCTACATTTGACTTATTATTTGCAAGTTGTTCTTTGCAAATAAGACGTATCGGAAGTGCATTTGAGTTCGCAATGAAGGCAAAAGAATCAGTCCATTCACTTTTGGATTCACTAGGTTCATCTATTTTTCGCATTTTTACTTACAACCATTTAATGGTATCTATAAAGGAAGGTTAAAATTTTATTTTAATGCTTAAATAAGAAAACAAACAAATAGAACACCAACCTAATATAATGATAACAGAGATACCAATATTTTAAAATCACAAACAATTGTGGAACCAGACAACACGATAATAGTTAAGATAAGGGAAGTAACCAGTGTGATCACACGTTAACAGTTGGCTTAAAAATACTGCTGTATTCTATGCAATTCATTGTTATTGTTGGTAAAGGTTTGCAAAATAACTTGCTTACAGCGAGATCTGGTGGCCTGCCTGGTCTTTAGATTTCACCAACGTTAGTACTATCATTACCTTTGGTAAAGTCAAGTGGACAAAAATTTTATCAAAGAGCTAAAGTATTAACTTCAAAAAGCCGCTGTTTGCCGACCCCTGATCTAAGTCATTTACTCAAGAACTGGAAGTGTGATGAACTATGACCATTCCACCATCATCCAACATTTGTATTCAATTTGCAGGGTTAAAAAAATTGGGTGCATGAGTACTGCATGTTTTAAATCAAAAGCACAAAGATCAGCAGATACATCTCTCCTTGCTTATCATCGACTGGCTTATGAATAACATGAAATATGTATCTACCAAATATTGTTATGGTGACAAGAAATGGAGTCTTTATGCTAACAAAGAATAGAAAGGAACAGAAACCTCAAATAAAAAAATCAACTACCTGTACAAAGGCCAGCACACATACAAAAAAGATAACATTTGCATCTGATGTAACAGCAAGGGTGTGCCATAATGTAAATTGCTTTTCTGAGATGCAACCATCACAGACAACATCTATTCCACGAATTGAGATGTCTAGCCAACATAATGCAAGGAAAACAACCAGTAAGATTGTGTGAAGTGATGCTACTGCACGACACTACCTGCCCACACTCTGCTAACCTGATAAAATTGGGTTGCCCTAAGATTTTTACCTTTCCTGCTCTTTATCAAGCAATCTTCAAGGAGATTCATTTAGGGATAAAAATTCACTCCAAACTTCTTTAACTCACAACCAAATGATTTTTACAAGCATGGAATTGTAAACAACTCAGGTGTTGGTATATTGCTGTACATTGTGAAAGAGAATATATTGTTGATGACTTACTTGACTGTTGTATGTATCTGGAATGTTTAATGAACTTACGAAAAAGGCTACAAGCTTGTGCACGAATCTAATAAATTAAACTGCTACAACTGATGAATATTAAAATGTGGAAAAAAAATTCACTCTATTTCTGGTAATATAAACACAAATTTTACTTACCACAGCTTGTTGTGCATACATATCGAGTGATTGCAGCTGGTTTGGGTTGCTTTGTTATAATCTTCTTAGATTTATTCTCAACTGGATCACTAGCTGTATTTTCAGCCACTGATGATTTTGGCATTGATTTTGTGGCTATCCACTGTGCTGAAGAAAGAAAATTTTAATGAAATTTTACTACTCTATGTAGTTGTAACTATTCTGAAAATAAATATCAAAATAATGCCTACTTAACAACTTTTCCATAGTGGTAAATTAAAACTGTTATCATTGAACAAATACATTGTAAGCACCTCAGAATTTGTTAAATTCTACACCTCGTCACTACAAGATGTGGGGGACGGGTATCATACAGAAGCCGATACTGCAGCTCATAGCCGAATATAGGGCGATTTAAAATCAGAAAAGTAAATCAACATATATTAACAGCTCTAAACAGACAGTTAATAATAGAAAACAACTTTTAAACTTGCCTAAATCATTGAAATCCTGAATAGTTCAAATGGTAAACACTTGATTTTTGTTACGAGACCATATCGTCATTTTTACACTTCTCAATGCAATACAAATTGTTTATAATAATAAAGAAATTCACTGTAAATCAATCATTTCGGGCAGAATAAATAAAGAAAACAAAATTTTAAAACTTTGTCAAACAAACTCGCATTTTCAACATCAAATAATAACATGTTTTCAGTAATTTTTGGAGCTAAAAATTTTTATGTAATAATAAAGAACACAGCATAATATATAAAAGTTTCAAAGCATTCCACATAGTTAAACAAGCATGAAATCAGTTTAAACCAAATTACGCAGGAGGAAAAAATGCCTTCAACTAAAGATCCCAATTGTGGGTGATTTATCACATGTCAGTAAACCAAATCACTTTCAGATTGTGGAATGAATAAAGCAGGAGGCCGTGAGGGGAAACTACCCCTCCAAATAAACATTCTTTCTAATCGTAATTTCAATAAAATAGTAAATTGACCTAATGACGTCTTCTGTCTCTCCACATCGATTTTTGCAAGAGTAATAACTTCTATAATACACCACTTACAGCAGAAAGATAACCCACCCCGTAAACTGGAATGATCATAGAACACTGTGACATAGGTTTAAAAATCCAAAATTGAAAAAATCATAAAAAATTCTCAAAAATGTGGAACCGAACGGCCAGTTCGGAGAAAACCCTTTGCTCACAAGAAAGTTGTATCACTCGCCGTTTCACATTTCAATTATTTACAGTAAACTGAATAACTTTAGAGGCATAACCATCATAAACAAGATCAATCAACAGAACACAAACAATACACTGTAAAATTTTAAACACTTGAGATCACAGAATTTTTCCAAACTATTTTTTAGTAGCATGAAGCTGCAGGCGTCATGGGTCCATGGGTATATAACGGCCAGCGGGCATGAGGATGCCATCATTGGATTAAAAGTCTTGGAAGCACACTGTTCCACGGGGAGCACGCTGCCGCCTGAGAAATTCTGGGTAGTCTTGTTAGTCGCACATAACACCATGCTGGTTTGGCACACATGATGGATTTTTCGAAACGTGTAACTTTTCAATAGTAAAAATGTGATACTTTGAAAAATTTTAACAAGGGTAGTCAGTTTTTATTCCTCTTCATGACTTGCAGTTTTGGAAATGATTTGTTCGATAGCCAATTTCAACTGAAATTGTGACTTTTGATGTGACTTTGAAGAATATATTGAAATTTTTTATTTAAACAGACCTAATGGAAAGATTAATATACATGTGAGGAACGTAAGTGGTTTTCAAGCAGGCAACATGGGTTTAGGCAAGGATATTCATGCGAATCTCAGTTGGTGGGATATATGCAAGATATTTCAGATGAAATGGTCAAGGGAGGCCAAATTGATAGTGTAGCACTATATCTGTCAAAGGCGTTTGACAGAGTAAGCCACAAAATGGTAGTAAATAAAGTAAAAATTATTGGAGTGGATGAGAAAGTGATTTGCTGGGTAGAAGAATTTTTAAAAGGTAGAAAACAGAAAGTTAGGGTACGAAATGTATTATCAAAAGAAGTGGAAGTAAAAAAGGGAGTGCTGCACTGTAGTGTATTGGGACCACTGCTGTTAATTATTCTAATGAATAATTGTGTTGATTGTTTACTAGCTGAAATTAAATTGTTTGGCGATGACATAATGCTATATTATAGAATCAAAACGATAGAGGATTGTAAACAGTTGCAGGGTGATCTGGACAGGATATCTAGTTGGGTTGGTAAACATGGGGTGAAGATACATGCAAAGAAGAGTCAGCTTATTAGATACACAAATAAAAAACAAAAGGTTAATTATCAATATAAGGTTTTCATTGTTGTCCGCACTGTTTATCTTATTCTCTCATTAACATGGCATAAATACCTTGCATTTCTTGCCTAGAAAGGAATTTTTTGTTCTTTGTCACCACCTAAATTTCTTTTACTATTTCAGTGTCATGTAAGCACAGTCACTTAAATCTTTCTCATCCTGTGATGTTTTAAATGCTTTGACAATTCAAACAAAAATAATGACATTCAATAGTACATCAGTGTACACAAGTATCAAGCAGGTTTTGATAGTTGTGTATACTGATATAAATGAAAGGTACATACTCATACGAATCAACGAAAGCCTTAGATAAGTTTCGATACATGTGCCGATACAAGTTCTGATATAAATCCCAATACATGTTCTGAATTTGTGCCAGACATAAATGTAGCTTTATGAAGCAATATGGCTTCATCTTCACACATTTCTTCTTGTGGCATTTCAGCTCAACACGCACTATACACCTCGATATTTAGGATTTTCACAGGTGAACCAGGAAATGTCAAATAGTGTTACAGCTATGTGATAAACAAAAACTGCACATATATTTTAATTCCTCTTGAAATGCCCCTTTTAATTTCTGCTTATAGCTTGACACCTCGATGACTTCATTAGTGGTGGGAAAGGATGTAGGGCAAGGAATTTGGCTATGACCTTTTTTTTAAGAAACCATCACAGCATTCACCGAGTGATGTAGAGAAACCACATAAAACCCAAATCTGATAGTTGGACTGGGATTCTAACACGTGTCCTCCTGAGCACTATAGGCTAACACAAAAGAAATGCTGTCAGAATCTAAAAATTTAAAATTTTCAAAAATTAATTTTAACTCCATTAACAGGTAGAATTGCTGTAAAATCACCTGGCAAAATATAAAAATGGGATGATAGTGTATTCATTATTAAATAATTTAAAACTTGCTTTTCATTAATTCACTGTATTCAGCTGAGTAATACAAAGAATATAACATTCACACTTCTGTGAAAATAAATATGATCACTACAGAAGTACAGTAATTAGTACAACTTTTAATTGAGTAGTGGGATATGTTTATCACTTGAAATTTGAAAAAGCCACATATATATTACATTCATCATGTGAAAGCGGAACCTAACTTCTTCCAGTGGGCATCACAGCATTTATCTTTGTCACAAAGTCAACTACTTGCACCCACAGAACATCAGCTTTTATTGGATATGACAATGCTGTAGATGGTCCAGAAGAATGAACAAACATTTTCACTTCATCCTATCCAGTTCTACATTTTTGTATAAAACATATCCAAACCACCACTTTCCTTCACAGACAGTGGTGATGTAACAGGACATCTTCTATTTTAAATTTATCTAGAGATTATTACACTTCATTTTCCAAACCCTTCCAATCACAAATCTGAAACATCTTTTACTAATTATTTTGAAGTCATTTTCGAAATGAACACACAGTATTGACATGTTCCTTGGCTACTCAATATCTCATCAAAGTGAATTTTTAATAACAAATCTGATTCAACATATTTCTCATATGTTCGGAAGGCAAAGTCTACCTTGGTTATGTTTTCTACTGACCATTTATATTCCCTACAAAAATGGGGGTACCAAGTCATTATTAATTTTTATTTGCTATGGAGCTATCACTATGGCAATTCCCACAGTCCTCTAATTACCCATTTTTATTTTTTAAATTATCTTTTATAATTGCAGTGTTAAATTCCTCAAGTGTTTTTGGTAAATTATTCATCACTTCATTTGGTAATTTGTTGCAATCCCTGGCACCCTTACCAACAACAGAAAATTTTAAAAACCCCTTATGCATGAAATCGAGTGCCAGCTTGTTTTCGTGGTCATGGTTCCCCTTCCATGCACCATTCCTAATTCCTTGACCAATATCCCTCCAGGTCCCATCACCAAAATATGACATATACATTCCCAGTACTCTCTTCACCTTCCTCCAATAACTCCCAATCCAGCTCCTTTATCATATCAGTTACTGACTGGGTCCTGCGATAATCTGCACAAACAAATCTAGCTGCTCTTCTTTGGACACCCTCCAACTGTTATACATATTTGATAACCAAAATGAGGGTGTGAAACAACACCACCATATTCAACCAATGGTCTGACCAAATGTAAGGTACCTTTTAGATCACCAAAAGCATATCCACTAGCTATTCCCAGCAGTAATATATTCTATAGTTCAATTTTGAAGTCGCTTATGCAGAACATAAAATTTCACGTAAAGTAATTTTCAACTTGAATGGATTTTCCTCACCATAAGAATCATTTTTAAGTGTATTCATTATGTCCAGAAAAATTTAATTCAAGAGATAATTTGGTTTGTTTATGTTTTAACTCAAGCGACTAGGAAAGCTAGAATTAAGATTTGAAATAACTCTGAATCGAGTCACAGACGATCTTTTATCACCAGCTCTAGTTAGCATTGTCTAGTGTATTTTAAAAGTAAAATTAACTAATTTGGGAAAGTTTAATTAGTGGTTTTAATTAAAAGAAAAATAAAGTTTTTAACTAAAAGGAATATAATTGAGAAATTCATATCAGTAGATTCCCTAAATGGAGAGGATTACAAATATATAGTGCTTTTGGTAAAATTTTTTAGTAAGAATATTAAAGTTGTGAAGATAGATTGTCGTTAATTGTTATTGAAGTGTGAAAAATTGCGCCAAGCTAATGACATAACAGGCTTCAAGGTTACTCTTATAGAAACCCTTTCAAATATTGAATTAAAATAGATTGAATATGATATCAGGAAGCCCTTGTAGTAATTGCAAGTTATTGGGAGATATTAATTTTTGAAGGAATTTGCTCATGGCTACAGGTACTTTTATCAACTTTTCCGTTCCTATGACATCTTAGAATTGCCCAGTCTTTTAATAGTTATCAAAGAGGTAACTTTGTGTCACTATGTAGCCCAGTCTTTCAGTGGATTTGAAACAGTCAACTTTTGTGTCGGTTCGCGGAGCGAACTGCTCCACGCGATAGTTGTTGCAGCACATTGTAACTTGCCGTAATCTTATCCTCACTAAAGTTAGGGGGGCTTAGTGAGTTTGTCTTCTCATGAGAATGAGCTTTTTTTACTGGGGGAGCCCCCAAAAACCCACTCCTCCAAGCATGGCGGCCTTTCTGTTATCTACTGCTCGCCTCTGCACATGCATTATGTTAGTAATTCTATAGGTGATCACAGGAACGGGATTGTGATGTATTCCATGGATCCAGGCGTCTACCCATTTACATGGGTCCATCGGATAAGATAGACAGAAACAAATAGGCTTAGCCTGTCAATATTTTATGGAACTGCTGTCCGATGTCTTATTTGCAATTCTGGTACCGATAATAAAAGAGTGAACTTTATCAAGAATATAAGTGTTTTGTGATCCTAGAACTTATTTAATTATTCCCTTCATGTTTGAGGTTTATAAAACAAACTCGTGGTGACCGTATTATTAGATGTTAAGGTACCACAAGGCTAGACAGGTAATGAACTTATGCTCACAGTTTAGGCAAAGTGTTGCTAGTCCCCAGTATATGCTTTCTGCCTAACACAAAGTTTTTTAACCCAATTCCCTAACTTCTATGGTACATCATCACCCTCTCCAGTAAATAAAAGATTTTTTTTAACCTTTTCCTACCATCTGCCCAGTGGAGTTTATTGTCAAACATTATGACAAATTTATTTTTCAAGCCTTCAACAAGGAATTCTCACCACATCTTATAATCATAATTAACCTTCAGTTTTTATATGTGTACCTAATAACCTGACTCTTCTTGGCATTTATCTTCATTCCATGCTGACCTACCCATTTATACATTCTATACAGGTCACCCTACAGTTGATCACAGTCTTCACCTGTTTTGATCCTATTCTATACCATTATATCATTTGCAAACAACCTAAATTCTGACCGTAATCCATTAACACAATCATTCATTACAATAAAGAACAGAAATGGTCCAAAAACACTACTCTGTGTAGCTCAATGCAGCTAAAAAATTTAAGGGCTTTAATCCATTAACATGAGGTACACCAGTATGCATCATTGTTCATATTACACAAAAACCTTCAAATTTTGCCACAAAATAAATGGTATCAGAGCCAAATCAAAACTGTCCCTTGGCAGCCGAACATCCCTGTGGAGTCTCACCATCAATAATCCCATTACATTTACTTTATAAAATAATTGTTTAAAAAAACATAAAAAACCGCCTTCAAAAAAGGGCACTAAAAATTTTAAAATAACTTTATACCTTGCTTAGAAGAAAGTAAATTTAAATGGACAATATTTTACATTACTGTCATTGAAATTTTTACATTAATTAGTTATTTTTGGAGTCGGTGCCAGCTGTCAGATCGCGCAGATTGAATTACTGAACTTTATTTGGTGTTCGAGGCGAACCGTGAGTACGAACAAAAATTCCAAATATTTTACAGCATGTCGTGAGGAAGATAGTTTTATTGCGGGAGACAGCTTAGGGAAATAAATTAACGGTATGTCATCTGTGGCTCGGCTTCGTTGGTTATCCAGGCATATCTCTGGCGCTACGGTGTCCTTTGGTAGGCTGCATCATGCAGTAAATACTTTATAGTTAGTATAATACCGGTGTATCATCTATATGTTTCAGTTTTGTTGAAACATGTTTCTAGAATTAATTGTAGGTAAGTAGTAATATAATTTTTTATGTATTATTGTTTTTATCTTTTTGTTTTTCTTGCTTTGGCTGGCACCGACTCCAAAAATAACTAATTAATGTAAAAATTTCAATAACAGTAATGTAAAATATTGTCCATTTAAATTTACTTTCTTCTAAGCAAGGTATAAAGTTATTTTAAAATTTTTAGTGCCCTTTTTTGAAGGCGGTTTTTATGTTTTTTAAACAATTATTTTATTTTTAAATTTTTAGTGGTATGAAAGTTAATTTGTATTTAAATATACCGCAGCAGTTCTCATTTTGCGAACTTCCTGGTAGCTCAGTGGTTAAAGCGAATGCTTTCAAAAAAAAAAAAAATCTGGCGTTACAATAACTTTCAGAATGGGGTGAATTGGATGCTGTGTTAAGGAATGTCAGTTTACATTTTGATCCAGGCTGTGTTTCGATCTAATCATAACATCTGTTTAAGCTGCTGCTCGATAACCGAAACTTGTAACATCTGGACATTAATACATACCACATACACAAATCTGTCTCTGGAATATATCTGTTCGTTCTGGCATCACACAGAAAATATAGATATTTAATTGGTTTTCACAACATAAAAGCTCGGGGTCCAATTTGAAATCTGAAGTACATGTTGAGACATTAGGGCACATACATTTTATATATATTCTGCAATGACTTAAAAATAGCTTAACTGATTTTACCGGTACTTAAAACTGTGGATTTTGTAAAGAACATTGGAAATTATAAACGATGGGGGTAAAGGAGAAGAGGGATTGGGCTTTTGTATACCAAATGTAAACTGTCTTTTCTGATTGATTTAAAGTATACGTTTGTATATTTCTATTGATATCATATAGAAATTTTATGTTTGTGTAAAAAAATAATTAAGGGGTTTGGAGGTGAAGAGTGGTTTGGTTTTTGTTAAGGTAGTGTGGACAGTATTTTTCTCTTTGTTTTAAAGTATACATGTGCAAAGTTCCATCGAAACCAGATAAAAACTGTAGCTTTGTGTAAAGAACATTTACAAAAATTAAATGGGGTAATGGAGTGAGTGGTTGGGTTTTGTAAACAGAATGTTTCTCTTTGTTCTTAAGTATACATCTGCAGTGTTCCATCGAAATCTGATGAAACCGGTAGGTATCTAAAAAGAACATTGGAAATTAGGAGGGGTGGGGGTAGAAGGGAAGAGGGGTTGGGCTTCTGCAACCTAATTTAAACGTAATTGTTATGTATTTTTTAAAGTATACGTGTGCAAATTTTCTTCAGAATCAGAAAGAAACTGTGCATTGTGTAGATTAAAGGGTTGGAAAGGGGGAGAGAGGTTTGGCTTCTCTAAACCAAAAGCAGACAGTATTTTTCTGTTTGTTTTGAAGTATACATCAAACAAATATAAACGGTAACTTTATATAATGAACATTGACAGTAATTAAAGGGGTAGAAAGGGGAACAGGGTTTGTGTTTTTGTCAAAGTAATATGAGTAGTATGTTTCTTTTTCTATTTGCTTTAAAGTATACACATGCAAAGTTCCACCGAAATCGGATTAAAATGTGGGTTTGTACAAACATTAACCCTTTCAATTATATATTTGTATAAAGGTACTTGAAATTAAACACACGTTTTTTTTTCAAATTTTTTTTGGAACTCTAAGTGCTAATTACTAAGCCGGTACTTACAAGTACCAGTCAGGGACTTTGTGTATCACATGATGTACAGAAATGGCAATTGAAATCAATTATGTTCATATTGGTATGAAATATTTGCCCCCGATATTAAAAAAAAAAAAACAATTCTTTTTGCTCATTCAGACACAAAAGACATTGTAGTGCAACATTTGGAATGATGTTTTTACTGTATTTTCTTCGTTCTACATACTTCACATCTTCATCAGATTTTTACAATTTAGGGACAGTTTCCAAATCTTACATTGTATTCATTGTAATGTACCACTTGTTTTTTTGGTCTGTATGCTGAAAACTTAGAAAATTAATTTTTCGGCAATTTCACGCAGAAATTTAAAAATAAATGTTGTCATTGTCTGACTTAATCATACAACAATACATCAACAGACTTATCAATGCAGTGGACACTGGTATCGTCGAATTATATGGTGGTAAATACAGTGGTACTTATAAGTACCGTCAGGGAGGAAAGGGTTAAGGGATGTAAAAGGGGAGCTAGGGTAGTTTTTTTATTTTTTGGTCAGAAATCGTCTCCATATAAAAATACATATATGTGCCAACTTTCATACAGATCGGTCAAATGGTGTCAACTGTAGCTTTTCAAAAAGAAAACTGACAAAAGTCAAGGGGCGGAAACGGGGAAAAGGGTTCAGTTATTGCAAACCAAAAGCTGACATTATTTTTTTCTTTGTTTTACAGTAAAAGTTTCCTAAGTTCTATCTAAACTGGATAAAAACTATGGGTTTGTATAAAAATTAAACGGTTTAATGGGGAGTGGGGGTGTTTTTTTTTTTATTTTTTGGTCAGAAACCTTCCTCGTGAAAAAATACATATAAGCGCCCACTCTCATGGTAATAGGTCAAACTTTGGTGACTGTAGCTTTTTATATATATATATATATATATATAAAAATGACAAAAATTTAGGGGTTGAGCTTTGGCAGACCAAATGTTGACAAGATTTTTCTGTTTGTTTGAAAGTATACATTGGCAAAGTTCAATCAAAATCAGATATGAAATATAGGTTTCTATAAAATTAAGGGGTGTAAAGGGGGAGATGGGGTGGCCTTTTTTATTTTTTGGTCAGAAACCCAGTCCATGAAATATTACAGGTATATGACAACTTTAATGTCGACTACAGTTTTATATAAATAACATTGGTAAAAATTAAGGGATGGATAGGGTGAGAGGGGTTCAGTTTTTTCAAACAAAATGTTGACAGCATTTTTCTCTTTATTTTTGACTATATATGTCCAAAGTTCCATTGAAATTGGATAAAAAATGTTGGTTTGTTTAAAAATTAAGGGGTGTAAAGGGAGAGAGGGTTTATTTTTTTATTTTTTTTGGCTCAGAAACCTTTTCCATGAAAATTTACATGTATATGCCAACTTTAATAGTGTTCAGTTAAATGGTGTCGACTTTAGCTTTGTATAAAGAACATTGGCAAAAATTAAGGGGTGGATAGGGGGAGAAGGGTTTGGTTTTTTCAAACCAAAAGTTGACAGTATTTCTCTGTTTATTTTTACTATACATTTCCAAAGTTCCATCAAAATCGGATAAAAAGTGTGGGTTGGTATAAAAGTTAAGGGGTGTAAATGGGTAGAAGGGGTGGTTTCTCAATGAAATCATATGGGACCACTTTGGAGCGAAGATATCGCTGAATATACATAAAAAAAAATCAGACGAATTGAGAACCTCCTCCTTTTTTGAAGTCGGTTTAAAATCAAATTGAAACTCCACTGAGTGAGCAGTACAAAATATTACCAAGGTAGAGTTTGCCTACTCAGCTCAAGAGGAATATAACGAAATTTATTCTCAAAAAGTTGCTTTGACGAAGCATCGATTATCGAAGGAACACAACAATACCATTGGTTCATTCCCAAAATTATTTCAACATTGATGAAAAATTTCTCAGTTCATTTGAATGTTTGGGGAAGAAAACGTCAAAATAACAAGTTAAACCTGAAACAGAAGCCATATCACACTATGTTTGCTGTTTAAGAAATAAACTGATGGTTCGGATATGTTTTACAGGAAAATGAAGATCTTGATGAAGCAAAAACAATACTTCTTTGGGTCTACTAGAGATCGCAATTCCACTATAACAATGTTCACCGACGTCATAATTAGGGTTCGAATCTTTATGACCAAAAAAATACAGAAATATGGAGGCAAATATATCCTTAAAAACAGGTAAATAATTATGACCTAAAAATTACAAAATATGACCAAACATTTAAATTTACTATACATCAAAACATGCTCAATTACACATCATTTATTTTATCTAGTAGGGTCGCTTTCAAGTAGAGAGCATAATTTGTTTCCATGCACTCACGCCACCATTAGGAAATTGAATTTTAAATCACTTTGTTGAAGTCATTTTAATTTCACATAATTTACATAAAATAACTCAGGTAATATCTAGATCGCGATACCGCTGCAACCACTTACCGCCTAAACACTTCCCGATGGAGAGAGTTTGACATAACTGTTTTTCCATGTGTGACGTGTTCAGCCTTCCATTGATTTGAGAATACACGTTAGACTGTAGAACGTAACCAGTAGTAATAATAATAATAAAAAATTACGGATTGAAAAAGTTAAAGAAAATTACTACTTGCACAATTAATAATATTATTAAAATATGATATCGTTCATTACCGTTAACGATATTAGTCACAATTCCATTGATTTCTATTTGATTCCGTTCTTCTATATTTCCTCGCATGGCTGATATTGCTATTAAAATCATTCATACGAAATACAATATTTATAAAAACAAGATTTCGTCAATAATCGTTTGCGTTTAACGCAGCCTGGACCATACTAACAGCGATAGATTTGAAAAGAAAATTGGGTTTCAGCAATATCGTGTGCGACGGCTATGTTTCACTATGGTCCAGGCTGCATTGAGATGTAAACAGTGATAGATACGACATAGAAATTAGGTATCCGTAATAAGGTGTTCGATAGTTACGTTTCAGTGTGGTCCAGGCTGCATCAAAACCTCATGTCTAATGAATTTATCCCTGTACTACTGGTGCACAATTAATGATTTCTCGATATGAGACGTATTAGTGATGGACTACTTTCCGTGGAAGGCCCCGTTAGTGGCATTTGAAGCTGTGCGTGGAACGTATACAACACATTCAGCAAGGTAGTGATGTCATACTCTCTCCATCCGGCAGTGTTTGCATCGTGAGGCGGTAAGTGGTTGCAGCAGTATCGCGATCTAGATATTACCCAATAACTCTTTCATCTGTACTAAAATACTTCTATCCAAATACCCTTACGTAACTGTAACTTTGCACTTTCAGTAAATATTGTTTTCAGCATGTCGGTACTCACTGATCCATTACAGATTTTACACTGACTGGGGATTATTTTCAAAAGTATTTGATTGAGATGTTGATTGATGTGGATACACACAGGCATGCTGCTGCTGCATTGTCGAGATTAAAAGGCGGGTGGACAACTAATGTACAACATTAATTCTAGACTGGTGAATTCTGACCAATTCAGAGACAATTAGTTCAGTTTTTCCTCCAATGTGTAATAGGAGTAGGACTACAGGTCATGAATAATTATCTTAATTTCTTCTCATCTACATCTAGCGAGTTACCCATACTATTAAAAATTATCAGATTTTTCCTCAAAATATGACTGTAAATATTACTGTAATATGACCAAAACTAGGAAAATGGTCTAAATATGCATTTATATGCTATACAAATTAAACAGATGTACAGTACAGCCAACCAGTTGCATCGATAATTCTAATAGTCTTTACCGGTTTCGACCAACATAAGCTGGTCTTCTTCAGAAGCACCTACTATCATGCTATAAAAGAGAGTAAAAAACTCTTGTAAAATTCATGCCTGCCGAGGTAACAAAAACTGCAAATAAAATACAAGAGTTTTTTACTCTCTTTTATAGCATGATAGTAGGTGCTTCTGAAGAAGACCAGCTTATGTTGGTCGAAACCGGTAAAGACTATTAGAATTATCGATGCAACTGGTTGGCTGTACTGTACATCTGTTCAACTATTTACCGTTGCTGCAAGCAGTATGTTCAAAAAAAAAAAAAAAAAAAAACTATACAAATTACATTTAAATGTTCAATCAGTGTTTAATTCAGCATTACAGCTCAAAAAGAAGAGAGGAAAAAAATATGACTTGTCCTAAAGATCCGAACCCTAGTCATAATACTGCTGTGGTCACTCACATGTCATTATTTTTAAGCAGTAAATCAGTTGTAATTGTGTTAGTGAATAGTATGTTATATTACAGGAAAGGGCATCAAAAATTCTGTAAAATTACACCTCTCTCAGCTCTCTTGCAGGATTAGGAGAGCTTCTAGAGCACATTAAAAATGTTAATTTGCAGTTTTTTGAGAAAATTTTTGAAAACTTTACTGAGTAGTGGTATTATTCCAGGTGTTATATGCATAGTGGCAGTTCTATCATTACCGTGGCGCCAAAATCTGATGATGAATTCTTGGAGAACTCGACGAAATAAATCGAAAATAAAGAATAAAAATTTTTGATATCTCGCTTGGTTTTAGAGATATAGCATGTTAAAAATCAGCCATAGGTATAGTTCCTTCTGCTTTTGATGGTTTTTCTTCTGGTCCAGGCCGTATTTCAACCTAACAACAATCACTAGGAAGAAAATAAAACACCTATAGTGCATTTCCACGATGTTGATATGGTGGTTTTGGTGAAAAAAATTTTTTGGTCCAGGCCGGATCTCACCCTAACCTCATCACTTTTGAGATACAATATCTCGAGAACTAAGCGAGATATCAAAAAACTTTATTGTTTATTTTCCATTTGTCTCATCGAGTTACGTAAGAATTCATCATCAAATTTGGCTATAGCGAAATTTTTCTTCTGGTCCAGGCCGTATTTCAACGTAACTACGTCAATTTTGAGATACGATATCTCGAGAACCAAGCGAGATATCAAAAAAATTTATTCTTTATTTTCGAATTGTTTTGTCGAGTTCTATAAGAATCAATCATCATATTGTGGCGGCACGGTAATGATAGAATCCCCTGCATAGTGCATCTATGCCAAATTTCATGAAAATCTGAAATGGTGAGATTTAGAGTGTGTGTTGAGGAAGCCGTTAATCCAAATTTCAATAGGTTAGTATCAGTTTCGGGAAGTTAGGCAAAGTGCTAACATCACTGTAGTTCCGATGGTACAATTACACTCCAAGTAACATTAATTTTTAAGAAACTGGTGAAATAATTAACCTAATTAATACATACCCAAAGGCAGAACAAAGTTCAACTTCACAGATGACCCGCATTCATCTGCAACAAAATAAAATGAACAAATTTCTAAACAAGAGATACTCCACCACTGTGTATCACTAAAGGGTAGCCAGACAGTGCAATCAAGGACTGTTTATGGTACCTAAAATATAAAGGAACAAAAAATACTTCAATATTGATCTTGTTTTAAGTGAAGTAAGTAAAACCATATAACTTATTACTGTTTATACAATAACCTACAAGCAACTGTCAAATAAAATATCACAGTAAATTTAATAAATCTAAGAAAATCATTTCTTCGTCTGGTGCTTACCTAAAACTTGCAAGTGTTAGATGTTATATGAAATTTAAAACTATCTGAGTTATTAGTTAGATAAAACTAAAACATTTTGCGTACGCAAAATAAGAAATATATCTGCATAAGTTTCTTAATAACAATTCTTCTTATGTCAGTTTGAACATTCGGATGATTAAAAAAAATACTTGCTTACAGAAAAAGCTACCAATAAAATCTTTTCACACGATTCTAAATAAATTTATGAACACAAAAACCGGACAGCTTGACTACTGTTCTCATATATATTTCACTTTCACGACCCTAAAACAACAAAGCCCATCACACACTAGTTAAATTCAAATACTGCTACAAAACTTGAAACAAAGATACTACAATGATTAGCTTCAAAATTATCAATGTCTGTGGTCAAAGACTACTATTACGGGTACCTCATTTTAAAAATACATAAACCTCATTGTCTCTGTCATGGATTTTGTAAATTGTTCAGAATATAGATTAACGAATGTTACCTGACATAATTAAAAGAAGAAGAATATTTTGTTCGAATTTCGGTATAATTTCATATCGCAGCAAGAAAGGAAGTAGGCCTACTTACATGAGGCTTTCTAATGATAAATGGTAATGTAAATCCGCCTCAAATTAACGTGAATGAATACTTAAGATCTAGAATCATCGATCTTTATGATGCACAGTGGAATTTCACTTATACTTCTGCTCAGTCGTGTACTGTTAATTTGTAGTTAAAATTTAAATTTTGTTAGTAATAGTTACAGACGACAGTAAACTGACTAAAAAAAAAACCACCTAACAGTAATCTATAATTTTAATGCAATGAAATATTTAGTGAAATTTCGGTTACTAGTTTCAGACAAAATCATTAAAATGATTAATACTATTAATTTTTATTTGCAATGGAGCTAATACTCCGGTGGGAAATCCTCTAGTCATCCTTTTACCACTTTGACATACTTAAAAGAAGAAGAATATTAATTGCAAAAAAGATCGTGTCTCTGTTTGTGCCTTCTAAACTGGGAAGGACTGACTAGTTGTTCGAATTTCGGTATAATTTCATATCGCAGCAAGAAAGGAAGTAGGCCTACTTACATGAGGCTTTCTAATGATAAATGGTAATGTAAATCCGCCTCAAATTAACGTGAATGAATACTTAAGATCTAGAATCATCGATCTTTATGATGCACAGTGGAATTTCACTTATACTTCTGCTCAGTCGTGTACTGTTAATTTGTAGTTAAAATTTAAATTTTGTTAGTAATAGTTACAGACGACAGTAAACTGACTAAAAAAAAAACCACCTAACAGTAATCTATAATTTAATGCAAATGAAATATTTAGTGAAATTTCGGTTACTAGTTTCAGACAAAATCATTAAAATGATTAATACTATTAATTTTTATTTGCAATGGAGCTAATACTCCGGTGGGAAATCCTCTAGTCATCCTTTTACCACTTTACCTGACATAATTAAAAGAAGAAGAATATTAATTGCAAAAAAGATCGTGTCTCTGTTTGTGCCTTCTAAACTGGGAAGGACTGACTAGTTGTTCGAATTTCGGTATAATTTCATATCGCAGCAAGAAAGGAAGTAGGCCTACTTACATGAGGCTTTCTAATGATAAATGGTAATGTAAATCCGCCTCAAATTAACGTGAATGAATACTTAAGATCTAGAATCATCGATCTTTATGATGCACCGTGGAATTTCACTTATACTTCTGCTCAGTCGTGTACTGTTAATTTGTAGTTAAAATTTAAATTTTGTTAGTAATAGCTACAGACGACAGTAAACTGACTAAAAAAAAAAACCACCTAACAGTAATCTATAATTTAATGCAAATGAAATATTTAGTGAAATTCGGTTACTAGTTTCAGACAAAATCATTAAAATGATTAATACTATTAATTTTTATTTGCAATGGAGCTAATACTCCGGTGGGAAATCCTCTAGTCATCCTTTTACCACTTTACCTGACATAATTAAAAGAAGAAGAATATTAATTGCAAAAAAGATCGTGTCTCTGTTTGTGCCTTCTAAACTGGGAAGGACTGACTAGTTGTTCGAATTTCGGTATAATTTCATATCGCAGCAAGAAAGGAAGTAGGCCTACTTACATGAGGCTTTCTAATGATAAATGGTAATGTAAATCCGCCTCAAATTAACGTGAATGAATACTTAAGATCTAGAATCATCGATCTTTATGATGCACCGTGGAATTTCACTTATACTTCTGCTCAGTCGTGTACTGTTAATTTGTAGTTAAAATTTAAATTTTGTTAGTAATAGCTACAGACGACAGTAAACTGACTAAAAAAAAAAAACCACCTAACAGTAATCTATAATTTAATGCAAATGAAATATTTAGTGAAATTCGGTTACTAGTTTCAGACAAAATCATTAAAATGATTAATACTATTAATTTTTATTTGCAATGGAGCTAATACTCCGGTGGGAAATCCTCTAGTCATCCTTTTACCACTTTACCTGACATAATTAAAAGAAGAAGAATATTAATTGCAAAAAAGATCGTGTCTCTGTTTGTGCCTTCTAAACTGGGAAGGACTGACTAGTTGTTCGAATTTCGGTATAATTTCATATCGCAGCAAGAAAGGAAGTAGGCCTACTTACATGAGGCTTTCTAATGATAAATGGTAATGTAAATCCGCCTCAAATTAACGTGAATGAATACTTAAGATCTAGAATCATCGATCTTTATGATGCACCGTGGAATTTCACTTATACTTCTGCTCAGTCGTGTACTGTTAATTTGTAGTTAAAATTTAAATTTTGTTAGTAATAGTTACTGACGACAGTAAACTGACTAAAAAAAAAAAACACCTAACAGTAATCTATAATTTAATGCAAATGAAATATTTAGTGAAATTCGGTTACTAGTTTCAGACAAAATCATTAAAATGATTAATACTATTAATTTTTATTTGCAATGGAGCTAATACTCCGGTGGGAAATCCTCTAGTCATCCTTTTACCACTTTACCTGACATAATTAAAAGAAGAAGAATATTAATTGCAAAAAAGATCGTGTCTCTGTTTGTGCCTTCTAAACTGGGAAGGACTGACTAGTTGTTCGAATTTCGGTATAATTTCATATCGCAGCAAGAAAGGAAGTAGGCCTACTTACATGAGGCTTTCTAATGATAAATGGTAATGTAAATCCGCCTCAAATTAACGTGAATGAATACTTAAGATCTAGAATCATCGATCTTTATGATGCACCGTGGAATTTCACTTATACTTCTGCTCAGTCGTGTACTGTTAATTTGTAGTTAAAATTTAAATTTTGTTAGTAATAGTTACAGACGACAGTAAACTGACTAAAAAAAAAACCACCTAACAGTAATCTATAATTTAATGCAAATGAAATATTTAGTGAAATTCGGTTACTAGTTTCAGACAAAATCATTAAAATGATTAATACTATTAATTTTTATTTGCAATGGAGCTAATACTCCGGTGGGAAATCCTCTAGTCATCCTTTTACCACTTTACCTGACATAATTAAAAGAAGAAGAATATTAATTGCAAAAAAGATCGTGTCTCTGTTTGTGCCTTCTAAACTGGGAAGGACTGACTAGTTGTTCGAATTTCGGTATAATTTCATATCGCAGCAAGAAAGGAAGTAGGCCTACTTACATGAGGCTTTCTAATGATAAATGGTAATGTAAATCCGCCTCAAATTAACGTGAATGAATACTTAAGATCTAGAATCATCGATCTTTATGATGCACCGTGGAATTTCACTTATACTTCTGCTCAGTCGTGTACTGTTAATTTGTAGTTAAAATTTAAATTTTGTTAGTAATAGTTACAGACGACAGTAAACTGACTAAAAAAAAAACCACCTAACAGTAATCTATAATTTAATGCAAATGAAATATTTAGTGAAATTCGGTTACTAGTTTCAGACAAAATCATTAAAATGATTAATACTATTAATTTTTATTTGCAATGGAGCTAATACTCCGGTGGGAAATCCTCTAGTCATCCTTTTACCACTTTACCTGACATAATTAAAAGAAGAAGAATATTAATTGCAAAAAAGATCGTGTCTCTGTTTGTGCCTTCTAAACTGGGAAGGACTGACTAGTTGTTCGAATTTCGGTATAATTTCATATCGCAGCAAGAAAGGAAGTAGGCCTACTTACATGAGGCTTTCTAATGATAAATGGTAATGTAAATCCGCCTCAAATTAACGTGAATGAATACTTAAGATCTAGAATCATCGATCTTTATGATGCACCGTGGAATTTCACTTATACTTCTGCTCAGTCGTGTACTGTTAATTTGTAGTTAAAATTTAAATTTTGTTAGTAATAGTTACAGACGACAGTAAACTGACTAAAAAAAAAAACCACCTAACAGTAATCTATAATTTAATGCAAATGAAATATTTAGTGAAATTTCGGTTACTAGTTTCAGACAAAATCATTAAAATGATTAATACTATTAATTTTTATTTGCAATGGAGCTAATACTCCGGTGGGAAATCCTCTAGTCATCCTTTTACCACTTTTTTTAAAAAAATTCCTCCCCCCCATTTACTTTGTGATAAAAAATTTAAATTCCTTAAGCGTTTTCGTAAACTATTCATCACTCCAATTGGTTATTTGTTCTAATTCCTGTACCCTCATCAACAAAAGAAAATTTTCCCCCTCCCTTATGCGTGAAATCTAGCGCCAACTTGTGGTCATGGTCGTCTCCAGCACTGGATTAGCCATGTAGCAAGAGTTATCAAAAGCTACGGGCCCCACGCCTTCTAGAGACCTGGTGCCAGAGCCGGGCTGGCGCAAGGTGTCTCGGAACCCGGCGTATGGGGATCCCCTTCTTCCCCCACCCCTCATACCAGTTTTCTACCATTACCCATGGAGGAAGGAAATATATGGAGGAGAAGTGACGTTAAATCTGTGAAGCCGGCTCTAAACTCTCGCGCATGCGCAGTGGCGGCAGCGGCGATATTGCGAACCCAAACAAATGCGAAGTTCACATTGTGTTAGATGCTGTGATTATTTCATTTTGTAATGTGTATAATGCCATCTTGAGTTGCGTACGGTTGCACAAATAGGCAAGAGATGAAAGAACCTGGAATAGCATTTTATAAGTAAGTTGCATTCTAATAATTGTTCTTGAAGTGGGCGGTAGGAATTGCAAACTTCGGTGCCTGTCTATAAATATTTAGTCATTGCTCTCAATGGGATGACTTTGTTCTCAAATTTTTGTTGGTGTAGTGTAGAAAATCAGCATACCTTGCTATTTTGCACATAATAAACTAGCATTACTTTTTAACGAGTGTTGAAAATGAGATTTAAAGGGGTGTGTTTTACATCGCGATTCAGTGAATTTAGTACTGCGCTTCCTTTCGTCATGTTGCAGCTTATACTGACAGTGTATGATGAAATTAAATGTATTAAATTATGCTATGCAATCTAAAAATCTTGATGAAGCAAACGATGTTGTTACCGCAAATACGATTCAAATACGCGTGTGTGACTGTGTCTACATAGTTTGATTCTGTAGCGGCAATTTAATGGAGAATGTGGTTAGGTCTAAATGCAGTCTGTACCAGAATGGTTTTGTTGTTTCATAAGGGACAAAGAATTTATCTATTACTGTTAGTAATTTCATGAGAACCAATTTAGTGATGTAAACTACTTTCAGCTATTACCAGTTAAGCTTACGATGTATGGTAACAAGATAACTATTTTTATTCTGGTCTAGGCCGCATTTCAACCTAACCACAAGTGGTAGTAAAAAGACTGAGATATCCATTCTGCATGTCCACCATGTAATTCATTGTGGCTTTGGCAGAATTGATTTTTGGTCCAGGCCGCATATCAACCCAATTCCAGTATCCCGAAAACTAAGCAAGATATCGAAAAATTTTATTCTTTATTTTCGATTTGTCTCGTCGTGTTACTTAAGAATCGATCATTAAATTTGACTTTTGCGAAATGTTTCTTCAGTATTTCAACTCAAGACACCTCACTTTTGATATAGTAGATCTCGAGAACTAGGCGAGATATCGAATATTTTTATTCTTTATTTTTTATTTGTCTCGTCTTTTTAAATAAGAATCCATCATCAAATTTTACTTTGACCAATTTCTTCTTCTGAATTTCAACCAAAAACAGTTAACATATCTCGAAAACTAAGCAGGATATCAAAAAATTTTATTCTTAATTTTTTATTTTTCTCATCTAGTTACATAATAATCCATCACCAGATTGCGGCGTTACGTTTATCCTAGAGTCCCCTTGAGGTTTTTGTACATATAACCCATGTCTGTATGGGTACGGCCTAGCCCCCACCCCCACTCCTCCTCCTCCTCCACCTGGCGTCACTTCAATGCGTGCTGAAGGTCTCTTGCGTCGTCTCCATATATTTCTTTCCCCCATGCCATTACCCTGAATGGCGACAACAGACAACAGGGACTCTTGTTCACATTTGCTACAGGTCCCGCAATGTTTTACTCTGGCTCTGGTCGTGTTTCCCCTTCCATGCACTGTTCCTAATTCATTGACCAATTTCCCTCCAAGCCCCATCACCAACATATACCCTGTACATTCCCAGCCCTCTCTTCACCCTCCCCCTTTTCTTTAATGACTCCCAATCCAGCTCGATTGTCATATCAGTTATTGACTGGTTCCGCGATAATTTGCACAAACAAATCTAGCTGCTTTTCTTTGCACCCTCCAACTCCCTTATATATTTGATAACCAAAATGTGGGTACCAAACTACACCGCCATATTCAACCAGTGGACTGACCAAAGTTTTGTACCTAAGTTCTATAATTTCTTTGGCACATCCTCTCATCACCCTCTCCAGTAAATGAAGGATTTTGTAACCCTTACCTACCACCTGCCCAATGTGCTCTGCACAGTTCAGTTTGTTATCAAACATTATGCCAAGATATTTATACTTCAATCCTTCAATAAGTTATTCACCACAGAATTTACATATGAACTATAACAATTCTTGGAAACAAAGGTTATAAAATTTCTTGGCAACCAAATAGATGAGAAGCTTAGTTGGCAAGAACATTTCTGCTGAAGAATTTTAGTAGTGCCTCCTTTGTAGTGAGCAAACGTCCTCTAATAGCAGAGCTATAATTAACAAAAGAGATATACTCCTCTTTTTTCCATTTAGTCGTATTGTATGGGATAATTTTCTGGGAAAACTTTTCACAAAATAAAATTTCATTGCATCGAAAAGAACCATTATGATACTGAGAAGGATAAAACCAAGAACTTCTTACAGACAACTCTTTAAAAAGCTGAATAATCTTACTTCTCAGTATATACTAGTTCTCTCATTTGCTTTATCATTTACATTTTTCTTTTAACATTTACAGGTACACAAATAATTTGCGCATAACAAACATTATTGTAATTAGTACAAAGAGGAGTTAATTATTGTGGGACACATTTGTTTAACAAACTCCCTAAATGTTTATAACAGTTTGTTGAATTGAAGATGTATTCAAAGACAAACGGATTGTCTTATTAATTATTTAATTCCAATTGAGCAAAAACTCCGGTGGAAATTTTATTCATTCATTACTATTTATTTTTTAACAAAAGTGGTTATTTACGTAAAATTCAACTTTCAAATTTAAAGTGTTTAAAAACCTGCAAAAATACCTAAGAATTTGGCTAAAGATGGCTTTATGAAGAGTACTGTTATTGCAGAGGGAACATTGACTGATACATCAAGAAATTTCTATGGCTATCTTAGAAAACTGAAGGGAAGGCAGGGTGTTGAGACGCTTATAGGTAAGGATGGAAAAGAAGTTACTGAGGATTTTAAAAAGGCAGAGATTTTAAGTAACTGGTACAGTGAGACAATTTACGGACAATGAATTAGATACGGGATGGTTTAAATCGAAAAAAGAGCTTAACAACACAATTACAAATAAGCTGACCAAAAGATCTGAAATTCATCCTGAGGATATCATGAAGGAACTAAGAAAGCTGAAGAAACATAAAGTGGCTGATGTAAATAATGTTACTACGGGTGTCTTAAGGATAGCAGAATATGACATTGAACCTTATGTTGAAATATTATTTAAATTGAGTACGGATACTTGCTACTTACCAGAGGACTGGAAAAGTGTGATAGTAGTACTGGTACATAAAGGAGGGATGAGAAATAGAGTAAAAAAAATTGGTCAATCAGTTTGACATCAGTGGTAGTTAAATTAATGGAGAAATTGATATGCAACCATATCAGAAATATATGTGAGAAGCGTAAGTGGTTTTCAAGTCAGCAACATGGCTTTAGACATGGATATTTATGCGAATCTCAGTTGGTAGGATATATGCAAGATATTTCGGATGAAATGTAGAAGAGAAACAAAATTTACGGACAATGAATTAGATACGGGACGGTTTAAATCGGAAAAAGAGCTTAACAACACAATTACAAATAAGCTGACCAAAAGAAGACTTTCGAAAGTTTTTGGCAAGTGAGCCATAAAACGGTAGTAAATAAAGTAAAAACTATTGGAGCGGATGAGAAAGAGATTTGCTGGATAGAAGAATTTTCAAAAGGTAGAAAACAAAACGTTAGGGTAGGAAATACAGCATCAAAAGAAGTGGAAGTAAAAATGGGGGTGCCATAGGATAATGCAAATATCTCGACATTACATATGATAACAAGCAGGACACATTGGACAGCTAGTAGGAAAAGGTTTTAAAATTCTGCACTTGTTGGAGAGAGTATTTGATAAAAGTAAATGTAATGTTAAGGTCCCTAGTGCTTTAGTAGAATCTTAAAACCTATGATATCCTAGAATTAATCGGTAGAGATAGCGTTAAACATCATTATTACGTAAGCAGAATCGCAATTGCAACAGCATTTATGAGGCGGAAGTAATTAAACATAGTTGAATATCTGTAATTAGTGAGAAGGAAAAAATAACTTTCTAAATTAGGAATCATACATGACGATTATGTTTTGATGATACTTTTTGTTCCCTATTCGAAAATTTTAAGGTTACTGCATAGGATTTGTTCTTCTAAATCAGTGTAGGCATACATTCAAGCTTCGCACAGGGCCGAGGAACAAATATTTCAACGTCCTGCTGTGGAAACTGACACACAAAGTAGGATGCTTGTAGTCGGTTTCTATCAGTAACTGAAAGGGAAAAGTCCAGTGGTATATGGAAATATCATGACTGAAGAAACCGGCTTAGGACGCCGACAACATTTACCTAGCCATACAATGAATGAATAGTATCCTATAAAAATTTTGATATAAGTACTTTTACGGTCTACCTCTTCAACAGTGAATAATCTGTAGCTGAGTCCCAGCAACTTTCAGACTAACTCGTATGTAACTGTGCGACAGCTCGTTAATGTTACAGCACTTGGGTACTAAGGCAAGACGGACGTAATAAAATTTTTGTTCGCAGATGCGTTCAGCTCCCATTTGCTGCGTGGCAGATCACGTCTCAGAGATGTGCTGATATTACCTTCTTTTCCGCTATCGACTGATCGTGCTTGCCAGCTATTAGATGCCTCTAATTACCGACAGGTGTTCTGTCTGACGTTAACGTGCTGAGCAAGCAGGAAGGGCATTAAACTTGAATGAAGAAAAGCTACAGCAACAATGGCATCAACGGGTACCTAATACAAACTGTGTTGTTTTACTTTCTAAACATATATAACATACCAAAACTGTAGTAAATTTCTTAAGAAACCGAATCATTTAAAAGTTGTACCTTTAGTTCTTACCAAAAATAAATTTTTAATATAGCAAAATCACTCTAAACTGGACTATCTCTAAAAACACAAAGCTAATGAGCAATTTCTGAATATTCATTCTTGAGCATTAGCTTCTTAATTCTGTTATTACTTGGGATTTACTCAGTAAAACATAACTTACTATCGGGCTTATTCAATTAGAATTTTGAGCTCAGAAGTTGAACCAAATTCGTGTGAAAGGTGAAATGTCTCCTTGTGTGGACAGGCGTTGGCATCATTGTATGTTGCTTTCATTATTGGTAATAAATAACTGTGATCGTAGGAGGCGTTTATATTATTTCTGATGTACTGTGTCTCCAATCAAGGGAAAATTTCTGACTTTAATTGTGGGTCGAATTCTGGTATAAATAAAGTATTAAATAATATATAAAAGACCATAATGATGCGTCGGTTAGTACGGAAGTCCATTCACCATTATAATAATTCGCGTAACACATAAGCAACTTCTTATTATAATTTTGTTAGAAATTTTTCATTAAAAATAGCACAACATTGCCAATAGGTAGGATAATCTATAACCTCAACACTACCATAGTTGCAAACGGTTTCCAAGAAACTTAATGTCGAACACAAATAAGAAAGATGAATGAGCAGGTATCTACTTGAAAGATGGGTTGATTTTAAAATGGGGAGGTGGATACCTGCACATACATATCGACGTGACTCCATAGTTTTGCCAATACATCATTAGTAGAAACGAAATAGTACGAGAGCCGACATAAAATTTATAGAACACAATCAAAGATGACAGAATCAATGAGAAGTATCTCGAAAGAACGGGGGCTATCCCAGTTTTATAAAAAATTCCTTGGCCTCCCACCGGAGAAGAGCTTCAATTTGATGCGACGTTTCGAAGTCGCATTCCAACTGGCGATTTCGCCAGAAGTCACTTTGCCAGAAGATGAAGTCAGATAACGATGTCGAAACGTCGTATTAAATTGATGCGCTTCCCCGATGGGAGGACCAAGGATTCTTTGTTACGAGAAATATCCCTCGTCTGCCTGCCACCAATAGATTTGTGCTAAAAGTCTTCTCATTGCAACGAATTTTTTTCCTTATTAATAGCTCTTATCATTGACTTTCTATAAGAGTATAAATCGCCTAATTCTTTGTTATGACCCAAGGGAAGCATTAGGGGAGGATAGTAAATATTTGTTACAAAATTGGCTGAAGAACAACAACAAAAAAGTGAATCTTCTTGGGAGCAATTTTCAGCTCCATTTTTTAGTAGAATAATACTCGTGAGAAAATAATAAACACTGTGCTGCAGGTTCACCAGATTCTTGTCACACTGAAGGTATTTGGAAACACATACACACGAAGCATAAATGCGCTACTGTCAACAATATGAAAAAAATAACAATATGTTTTTTGATTAATAGATTTTCGGGGAATACCGCGTTGTATCCTGTTCATAACCCGAACTTTCGGCTGGCATCCTGTAGGAAGGATCAGGTTATGAAAGAAACAACCCGACATACCCCGAAAATCTATTAATCATGAACAAAGATGGCCGCGGAAGTATTACGGAATCAGTATGTTTTTTTTTGTTTTTTTTTTGACAACAATTCCTTCGAAACTGAACTCTGTAATTTAATTTCACATTGGATTGAATCTAATTGCGATGGAGCACACGCTCCGGTGGAAATTTCCCTAGCACTTCTCACGAAAAATGCGGCGAATGTAATATTACGTTCCTTAACATATCACGATTTTCTTTGGCTAAAAAACGTAACGGTACGTTCGTAGCGTGACTCAGACATGACTCAGATGGCTTCTATGTGGATTTTAGTTCATAAGCCCGCCACCAGAGTTCACCACCTTCCTGAAAGCTGTGGCGGAGCCTTGCCCAGCCTAAAGTACAAATCTTCGCCACCAGTCGGCGTTGCAATCGACCACGCCATGGTTCATCTCTTTGCCAACAGCCGGCGCCCTGATCGAGCCGACGGGAGCGCCAACTAGACCAGGTGGGAGACAACCGTACTACTTGGAGCCAGTCGGCTGCTAGCCACGTGCCGCGTATGAACTTGTTATCTGTTTCGCGCTACCGCGTGTTCTGTTTTTGTGTATGCAACCTCTTGCATAATAAATAGCTGTGCTTAAGTACACCTCAGCTTTCATTTATTACTGTGTAGAGTGTAGTTACTCCATAACTGGTGACCCCGACGTGATTTCGTGCGTGCTTCGTTGTAGCATAGAACACATGCTTCGTGCTTCAGCTTACGCGTGACTATATCGAATGTTGTACTCAGTGTTAAACTGTGTGTTGTGAAGTTTTAAGTGCTTTACCGAAGCGTTCTCCGACGAGGAAATCACTCGAAACACGCGCTCCAGAAACCATCATGAATGCAAACACAGATACTTTGCTTGAAACGGACAACAATGACAAGCCCACACCGCCTCAGCTAACGGACGCTGCCCCGACTGTGTTGTCTGCCGGCGCTATGAAGTTGCCGCCGTTCTGGAAACATTGCCCGCATATGTGGTTTATTCAAGTTGAGGCCCAGTTTTACACACACCGCATTACTTCCGACGCTGCGAGGTATAATCTTCTTGTTGGCGCACTTGACTCTGAAATCATGATGGAGGTAGCAGACCTGCTGTCTAATCCGCCTAAGGAGAACAGATATGATCGCCTAAAAACCGAGATTATCAGCCGGCTGACAGATTCAGCCGACCGCCAACTTCACAAGGCCCTCACCGAGTTGGAGCTCGGCGACAAAAAACCAACACAGCTCCTCAGGCAAATGACTACCCTGGCCGGCGGCAGAGCAACTCCGGACGTCATCAGGGTTCGCTGGCTTGCCTTGCTGCCCCCGTCAATCCAACGCTGTTTGAAGCTGGTGAAAGGCATCTCCCTTGACGAACAGGCGAAGATCGCGGACGAGCTACATGAGATGCAGTCTCCTCCAACCGTTATGGCCGCTGGCTACACGCGTTCCAAGTCACGATCTCCGGACCGCCTGCCTGCCGATCCGCTCGAATCGCTCACAGAAGAAATCTCCAACTTGAAGCTGGCCGTGGCTGAGCTGTGCAAGATCAATGCCACGCTCATCAGCAGCTTCAATGAACGTGGCCGCGCACGTGAGCCTAGCAGTGTTCGCAGCAGCTCTCGCTACCGCAGACGATCCCCATCAAGTGCCACAGTCTGTTTCTATCACCGCCGCTTTGGAGAAGACGCTAGGAGCTGCGAGCCGCCCTGCTCTTACGCATCCAGACAGTCGTCGGAAAACTAGAGGCGCTGTCGATCGTTCAGGCGGCCGGCGACAGCACCACAAACGCCCGCCTCACCAAGGAATACCGACTGCACCTCTACGACCGTACAACGAACATGAGGTTCTTGGTCGACTCTGGCTCGGTTGTTTCACTGGTACCTAAGGCCTCCATTTCCGGATGTTGCAAGAAGGATGACTTCCAGCTGTACGCCGCCAACGGAACCGTCATTCACACCTATGGACAAAAACTCCTGGCGCTGGATCTTAACTTACGCCGAGCATTCAAATGGTCCTTCATTATTGCAGATGTCAAGGCAGCCATCATTGGAGCGGATTTCCTAGTTCACCACTCTCTGCTCCTGGACCTGAAGGGGAGATGCCTCATCGATCCTCTTACATCTCTGACGACCACGGGCCAACTCTGTGAAGCCACCATCCACACAGTCTCAACCATCAACCAGAACGCCTGTATGGGTGACCAGGACAAGATCTATGCCGACCTGCTCACACGCTACATAGACATCACGAGGCCTAACACTGTTCCTGTCACCCAGTCTGACAATGTTGTGGTTCACCACATTGAGACCACTGGCCCTCCTGTCTTTGATCGCCCTCGCCGACTTACTGGCGAGAAATTGAAGGCCGCCAAGGAGGATTTCGACCTGCTGCTGCATCACGGCGTGATACGACCCTCAAACAGTCAGTGGGCCAGCCCGATTCACATGGTTCCGAAGAAACTCGGTGGTTGGCGAACTACCGGCGACTACAGGCGGCTGAACGGGATCACTGTTCCTGACCGTTATCCTGTCCCTCACGGAGACAGCATCCTTCAGCGTCTCCATGGCTGCTCAGTGTTCTCCACAATCGACTTGGTCCGTGCCTACCACCAGATTCCGGTTGCCAAGTCAGACATTCCAAAGACCGCAGTGACGACGCCCTTCGGACTTTTTGAGTTCGTCGGCATGCCGCCCGGGCTACGCAATGCCTACACAGACCTTTCAACGCCACATGGACAATCTGCTTCGAGGTCTGGACTTTGTTGACTGTTTCATCGATGACTTGATCATTTTCTCCAAATCACACGAGGAGCACTTAAAGCACCTCACCACGGTGTTCGACATCCTTCGTGCAAACAGACTAACAATCAATCAGAAGAAGTGCCAGTTCGGGAAGTCAGAGGTCATCTACCTGGGATACACAGTCAACGCTTCCGGTTACAAACCCCCGGTGGAGAGAGTCCAAGCCATCGCGTCGTATGCGCAACCTCAGACCATCTCCGATCTCCGTCGGTTCCTGGGAATGGTCAACTACTACAGGAGGTGCATCCCTGGCGCTGCACAGATGCAGGCCCCACTTAACGACCTGCTGAAAGACTCTAAACGAAACGACAAACGCCCAGTTCCTTGGACTCCCGCTACTGAGCAAGCGTTTGCTGCCTGCAAACGTGGTGTTGCCCACGCTGTACAAACGACTTTCCTCTCGCCGACAGCGAGCCTTTGTCTGAGGACTGATGCATCGGACACGGCCATCGGAGCCGTTCTTGAACAGCTTCAGGATGGGACCTGGAGACCACTGGGGTTTTTCTCACGGAAGCTCATCCCAGCCGAAACCCGTTACAGCACATACGACCGAGAGCTTCTCGCAATCTATGCGGCCATTCGTTTCTTTCAGCACATTCTTGAGGGCCGACACTTCGTCATCCAGACAGACCATAAACCCATCACGTATGCCTTTTCGCAGCGACCGGAGAAGGCATCTCCACGCCAGTTACGCCACCTGGACTATATCTCACAGTTCACCACTGAGATTGTCCACACACGGGGTGAAGACAATGTCGTGGCCGATGCACTCTCCCGCATAAACTCCATCTCCATGCCAACGACGATCAGCCACGAGGAGATCCACCAGGCGCAGATGGCCGATGAAGAGCTGCCAACACTCCGGGAATCAACACTACTCAACTTGCAGTCTCTGCGTATTGACGGCCTCGATATAATTTGCAACGTTCTGGAAAATCGAGTGAGGCCCTACATCCCACAGAATCTCAGGCGACGGGCATTCGACGCCGTTCATGGGCTTTCGCATCCTAGTGGCAGAGTCACCGCCCGGATGCTGAAGGAACGCTACGTGTGGCCAGGTATCAGACGGGATGCACTCCTATGGACTCGAAGATGCATACCGTGTCAGCGAGCTAAAATTCACCGTCACAACCGACTGACACCACTCAACATTGCTGTTCCCAATAACCGGTTCGACCACATCCACCTGGACCTCATCGAGCTGCCGCAGGTCGCAAGTTTCTGGTACTGCCTTACCATTATTGACCGTTTCACCAGATGGCCAATGGCCATCCCGCTCAGCAACATACTGGCTGATACAGTTGCCTCAGCCTTCTATACACAATGGATCTGTCTATTCGGCACTCCACTTACGATCTCCACGGATCAAGGTCCACAATTTGAGTCAGCTCTCTTCACCGCACTATCGCGCCTGATAGGAGCTCAGCGAATTCGCACCACGCCGTACCATCCGCAGTCCAATGGACTCGTCGAACGCTGGCACCGTTCGTTAAAGGCCGCTTTGATGTGCAATACTCATCTACGTTGGCCAGACATACTGCCAACCATTCTCCTCGGCCTACGCACCGCCTACAAGGAGGATCTGAAGGCCTCTCCAGCTGAACTGCTCTTTGGGACGCCGCTTCGACTGCCTGGCGAATTCTTCATCTCTGAAGACACTCCAGCTGATCCACAGTTCTTCCTGGAGAAGTTTCGAGAGCACATCCGCGCCGCCAGGCCCACACCAACGGCTCACCACACCAAGGCTCGCCTGTTTCTACTGAAAAACCTATACACCTGTACCCACGTCTTCAAACGTGTAGACTCTGTGAAGAAGCCTCTTGAACCACCTTACACAGGGCCGCATGAGGTCGTTAGGCGCATCAGTGACAGAGTGTTCGTGATTAAAATCAACGGGGAGGACAAGGCAGTCTCAGTGGACATGTTGAAGCCTGCCTTCATCGCGAAAACAGACCACGACCAGACCGACACCCCCCGGGCAGAACATCCACCAGCACTGACGCACACATCTACATCAATGGACCGACCCATGAGAACCTACGCGAGGGGTTCCCGTGCAGACACCAGCACCGGTGGCAAGAAGCGAGTCTCGTTCCTTACTCTCCCTGAGTAAGTCACTGGGGGGAGAGTGGTTGTGGCGGAGCCTTGCCCAGCCTAAAGTACAAATCTTCGCCACCAGTCGGCGTTGCAATCGACCACGCCATGGTTCATCTCTTTGCCAACAGCCGGCGCCCTGATCGAGCCGACGGGAGCGCCAACTAGACCAGGTGGGAGACAACCGTACTACTTGGAGCCAGTCGGCTGCTAGCCACGTGCCGCGTATGAACTTGTTATCTGTTTCGCGCTACCGCGTGTTCTGTTTTTGTGTATGCAACCTCTTGCATAATAAATAGCTGTGCTTAAGTACACCTCAGCTTTCATTTATTACTGTGTAGAGTGTAGTTACTCCATAAAGCTTCGAATATCTGGGAATAGATTACAACAAGCTCAAGACAGGTGTAGGTTTCTTCAATCTGCGGTTGTCCTACACAAGACAGTGAACTGGTGGAAGAAACTTGCTTTTCACTTGACAATTATGAGTTTATCAAATGCATGCTTTTTGAACAACACAATATCAAGTAAGAAGATCATAACAACACACTTCATTCAGGAGATATGTTCGGCCTTGGTGCTCTCTGCGCACCAATGATGTGACTAGAGGCAATAAAAATCTTGCAAGACTGACACAGAAGCACTTTCCAGAAAGAATGCCTATGCCAGCTGGAAAGAAGAAAGACCAAAAAAGGTGCACTGTGTGCAGTAGACTTGCGCATTATAGTTCGCGAAGAAGAGCGCTCAGTTTAGTTCGCAGCTCCATCGCGAACTAGTTTGCTCTTTTAGTTCGTTAGTTCGCGTCTCGAATTCAGAGAAACAGATCGTTCGCTCGCCTTGCTACCGCTACTGCACGCGCTATTTTGTTTGTTATATCAGTTTTATTAGGACATAATCATTTTTTTGTCGTTTCTAAATGGAATTTAATATGACCTTCTTAACAAAAGTTATTGCTTAATACTAGCCCTTTCAAATCACATTAGCATGATCAGTTGCCACCGATAAACCAAAGTGCTCATTGTCCTTTGCACAAATAGGTAATCTGAATAACTGTGCTGTTTTTACTATTTACTTTACATGCATTCGTAGATTATTAATTTTTTAAATGGATTTATTTATTAGTTCATGGAAGAAACATTACTTATAAAAGGCGCTAATGACCCCGCCGTCGACGCGCCATAACACAACATTACTTATAAAATATTATAAATGCGTTTATTTTGATGAATTAAAATACCCGTTTATAAGTAATCGGCTTTTTTTATATAAATATAGTTTCGGAAATCACGAACAAAATATAATTCTACTATTGGCTACAAGTTAAGTACTATATGACAGAAACAATATTACCTATATTATTAAGAAAAGTAACAGTAATACTTCCAATGTGATACCTAACAATTAGACATATAAAAATGACAGTGACCCTTGAATGAGAAAGTGGTAACAATAACGAAAGTCATTGAGCTATTTTTTTTTTATTAGTGTAGAGGAGGATAATCCAGCACACATTCACAATATTTTGGCGACGAATGAAACTGATGAAGACACAAAAGTTAAAATCTTTTTTGAATTTCGCAAGTCATTTCTTTACATAACTTTCACAAATCTGTTAACCAACAGACTGAGATAAGTATTATATTATGTCAGCTTTAAAATCAGCGCTAGAAAAATGTAAAAGATACTGTTTCTTTGGTTAAGAAAACAAGAAAAAGCCATTAGAAGCCAAATTATCCACAGAAAGTGATAATATTAAGGATAATGCTCTAGTATTCGTTGATAAAAGTCTGGAGTATCTGAGTAAATAGTTAGATTTTAATGAAAGCAATTGGCTATAGAAAATCCAAAAATTAATTTTAAAACACGATGTTTCATTTGATGGCTGTGAGACAATATTAGAGGTTCTAAATTTATGAGAAAAATGAGTATCAAAGTGAACGAACTTTACTCTGAAATAACAATATTGCACGAAATCTAGGTAAAAGTACAGTAAGAGCAGTATTTCATTAGTAAAAATGAGCTTTTGATCGACATTAATTTAACAACTGAAAGCGATAAAGCATATTACAATTATACTGTAGACAGAAAATTGTTAAAGATGCAAGAAGTGCAAAAAAATATAGCTTAAAAAATAAATTAGTAAAAAAACATATCCTTTGTCCTTTTCTACTGTTTCGTAAAATATTATATTTTTGAAGTGTACTATATTTTTATAGGTTATTCTAAAAAAACATTCTACCACTAACCTAAAAACTGTTGGTAATCCTAGCGGCGTATGGTAACAGTTCGCGACCGGGAATGCTCAGTTTAGTTCGCGAACGGTACCGCTCAGTTTAGTTCGCGAGCGGTAGCGCTCAATTTAGTTCGCGAACGGTACCGCTCAGTTTAGTTCGCAAACTATACCGCTCAGTTTAGTTCGCGAGCGGTAGCGCTGTGTTTAGTTCACGAACTAGGTCGCTCCGCTCTGGAATTCCAAAAAGACAGCTCGTTCGCTCGCTTTGCTAGCGCTACTTCAAGCACTCTCTTCTTTGTTATAATTGTTGTGGTTACTGATTGTTGTCTTTTAAGTGTTAATGGGATCAAAGTGTGTTTTGTTTTCACATTTCATGTTAAATTTCCGTTTTTGACTTCTGCAATAATTATTAATGTTTAACAGTTACATTTCTTTTTTTATATCTGTCTATTCAGTGAAATGTGTTCACAGCGAACTGTGTTACCTTTTAAATAATAAACTAAAACAAAAGTTGGTCTTCGGGAAACGATCGAACGAACTAAGGAGCGAGAGATCTGGGAACTAGTTCGCGTAGTTCGCTCGTGGGAGCGCTCTTCAGAACTAGTTCGTTCGCGAACTACACAAGACTAGTGTGCAGTGATAAAAAGAAGTATTCCACTGGCAAACCAGCAAGAAAGGACTCTTCCTACCAGTGTGGCGACCGTGATGTTAATGCTTTGTATCGAACCATGTTTTAGACTCTACCAAACAGTTGTACACTATGAGAAATAAATGTTTCTACTTACCATCTTATGCTAAACACTTTAGAATACATTTGTTTTAAATATCTAATAATAAATGGCATAATGCAAAAAGTTAATCTATTTTATAATTTTTTTGGTGTGATTTGTCTCTGTAAAACATGCCAAATCATAAATCAACATAACCTGTGGAAAAGAAAGATAGCAACTCTCAAAACTGACATAAATATTGCCTACTTTCAGACAAATAAAATACAGTTTTATTTGTTTTCCTAGCATCCAACAATTTTATTTTATGTTCAGATTACTGTAACATAACGAAAAGCAGCCAGCATACAAGGAGGGAATTGTGCCCATCGGGCCAGCAATGTAAGTGCTAGACATCTAATTCCCCCTTTCTTGTTAATTTTATTGTTATCTCGTATACTTTGAGTGTTAAATTCCTCCACCCATCTACTTTTGCCATTTGCGAATTTTAATTTTAAATTCTTTTTGGGTTTTTGATAAATTATTCATCACTTCCTTTGGTAATATCCCTGCCACATTTACCATCAAGAGAAAATTTCCCACTCCCCTATGCTTGAAATCGAGTGCCAACTTGTGCCCATGCTCATCTTGTCCTTTCCATATATTACTCCTAATTTTTTGAACAATATCCCTCCATTCCCCACACCAACCTTCTACACTCCCAGCACACTCTTCACCCTTCTCCTGTCTTCCAATCCAGCTCTTTTATTCTATCAGTTACATTTAATTTACAAACCAATAATTAATGTGGCACAATAAATAATAAAATTAGTTCTTCGTGTACTTGGTGACGGATAGGAACTGCGATCGAAAAATGAAATATTGCATACAGCATATCTGTAAAAGTGAGTCAATGCTTGAAAAACCCACCACTCACGGAAGCTTATCACGTAGTAGCGATCTGCGCTGTCGCCTTCACCGTGTACAGCCCTGACCTAACTGCACTAAAGTAACTCATGTTCCAACCAACGAACGTTATACCTTGCACTGGTTTTGTTATCGTGGTTGTCAGAATATTTCCGTAATTGCAGTTTTTGCAACGGCAGGTTCAGGATTTTACCCAATATCAGTGAACGCGCATGTAAAAGTATGATGTCATAAGATCGATATCCTTAAGTCATTTGTGAGTGAGTTTCACTTTTAAAGGAACAAATAATATGCCGTAACGCATTGCAGAACTCCACTAGCGATTTTTATATGCGATGATGGAAATCACAACATCGAAATTTATAACCACTACTTGCTAAATTATTACTTACGGTTTGGCTTTATTCACTGTGCAATTTTTCATGTACTTAGATCAACAAAAGAAAAATATTAAAAAAAAAATTAACCGTAACGTTACCTTAAAATGCTTTTATTGATACCGAGAGCATATCATTAATTTAATTGAACAAGGTTTTAGCTACTAAAATGATTCCACGTAAAGTATGCAGTGCGACAAATTGTGTAACAAGACTGGTTTTGCTGAATCTACTGGAAACAAAGAGATAGAGCATATTTTGTATTTTATTAAAACTATACCATCCTACAATCAGTTGCACATATAATCTAAGACATCCCGCATTTGTTCTGGTAGTGTTCAGAGACTCGATATCAAAGATCGTAAAAATCTTTAAGAAATGAAGATACAATAAAAAGGACTAAGATTTTATTGAAGAACTACAGTATTAAATCAAAATCATTCCCATGAAAAAAATTAAAAATAACAAAAACTTCCTAAAACTTTAATTCCTAGATATAGAGCTTCAAGTTGCAGCAGAATCCACCTTTGTCGCTGTATAACTTGATTGGAAAATCGTTGCGGTTGACGTGAATCTTCAGCTTAACATGAAGCATCCGAAAACGCTACAATTGTCGCACGCACAGGCATCCCGTGACACAACTTTCAATAATGCGGTTTGGTAGTTATTAGAAAGTGAAAAACATAGGTGAGAATTTATTTCACAGGACGAAATAAAAAAAATGTTTTGTAACCAAGAAGATCTGTTCAAATACGAAAGCGATTTTTGAAATCGACACGGGATACTTCGCTGCTCGTTAACGTGGCAATGGCGCCTATTTAATTTGCAAGAATACTACACACTTTTGTCCGCAGTTGATTGCTTACTTCTTCCCTAAGTTGAGTGGACAAGAAATATATGTATCAATTCCGCACCCTACAATTATTAAAATTTTAATGCACGCAGGTGTTAACAGTCTTTTTCTGACCACGAATTATGAGGTACGGTGTCATCAAATGTTACCTGCAGTCAGGCAAAATGTCCGCTGTTTCACGAGAGATGTCTTACTCAAGAAAGGCTAAAAAACCGGCTTGTTCTCTGACAATGTCGGCGCCACTGTACTTGAGGCTGAGATGTCCTATATCATATAACTTTCCGAGACAAAACATTTTCTTAAAATGTTCGCGATGGTAAATTGCTCCTTACATGAAGCAGCAAAGTTTGAAGAAGTTTGAAATGACTTGGAACCGATCCCTGAAACTATTTTTTGTGAAAAAGGAGATGGTTGCATAAATAATAGCTGGTTTAATGCTGAAGACTTGTTCGCCATTAGAGGAGTTTTTTCCCCCCTTATAGCTTTACGTCATTTAAACGTCGAGATAATTAGAGGCGTGACATTACTGGGGGTAAGGAAGAGGAGGAAATTCGTACATGGCCTTTCTGAAGGGAGCGTCCCCGCATTCGCCTGGAGTGTTTCCTCTGTATTGTACGACGGGGATTCGAACCTGCGTCCTCCCGAATGGCAGGCCAGAGCGTTACAGCTCACCGGCCACGCTCGGTACGAATGAAGGCAAACACGGAGAGTTAATTCTAAGCGAGCAGTGACGATGGCCGAAGACGTTACTGTAGCTGTGTGTCATCTTTCGCCTAAATCGCTGTGACCCGCGGTACATTTTGACAGCCGTGACGAGATTTTCATCTGGTCTGGTCCAACTATAGGGGGAGTAGCCCGAATCCAGGAATACCTGCCTACACCATGGTGACAATAATCTTTCGTAAGTCATAATACGCAAATTAAAGAACGTACTTTAAGAAACAAATTAAACAAATATATGGTAAAGCGTATTGTTTTGTTCTTATTTAATCAAATACTAACACTTTTCTCTGCTATCCAGCCGGATGGTGTCCTACGTTTCGACAGTTGGCTCTGCTGTCTTTATCAGTGTAGCTTCTACGCGTTGCAAGCTGGCTGCGACTGCCTAGACTGAATTCTGTCGTTAGATTTCTTCCTAAATGGAATAATCATTCCCCAAAAATCCAACTTTAAAGGTCTTGAGGTTTCTGCATACGTGGAACAATAATTCAAGACAATGCAGCTTACAGAAAAATTTGATCATTTGACAGCATTTATTGAACAAAAATTTGAAAAATGAAAAAATACTGGTTCGGAGACTTTAAAAATATCCCAGAAGTGGCTCTCGAATAAAAGAAAGAAATTGACGTCACTGTAATTTCAGTTTATTTCTATAAATGACAGGAACACGCCACAGGGATAGTTAACTACAAGCTTAATAGTATGTCAGATCGAACTAGAACGTTACAGGGCTACCAGACTTATTGAATTACTTCAAAACTATTAGAAAAAGCAACGAGTATGAGACTCAGCTACTATTCAACGTCACTCTCAGTCATTGTATTACTACCAATGCTATTCATTAGTCCAATGAATAATATATCTGCAAACAAACTAACTTTTGAGTATAAACCATTAATACAGTTATATATATATCTTGGCCACAACTTCTTCGCAGATGCTCGTAGTTGTAGTAACTGTGAGGAATCTCAGTTATCGCCAAGGTTGAGTGCATCACATCTTCTTTTGTCGCTGAATAGTCCGACGGCGGCGCTACAAATCTTGCCACACCTATCGCACGGGGAAGAGGGTTCCGGTGGATCTTCTTCCCTATTACGAAGCTTTTTCCAACCATGCTCTGTCATGTATGGACATGCCGGCAGCGAATGATGGCGCCATAAGGGTATCGTGCTGGCGCTAGCCTTCCACTCGGAAATACGCATGCCGAAGCTCTTAAAGTCAAGTTTTCAGGAGTCCTTAAACCCTAGCATTGGGATCTGTAACAATATAATAGGAGTTGCGGTTAATTTTGAAGTAAAGTTAATAAGTTATTATGGTTGTACCAGTTCCAGCTACTACACATTTAACAGATTCAGTTGACCCCGGTCGCCAGTCAGGTGGTATCTACTGAAGGGAAGGTTAAATAGGTCATCTAAAAGTACTTCCACACACTATTAAGAAAAGTTATTCCACACGTGTAGTTGATCACTGATTATAAAATTTTTATGGACCACGACACTCCTTCGCCAACGCAAGCCACCAGACAAAATTTATATTACTGACTCTTCTCCGAAGATATTAGTTCGGTAAGACAAGTGATTTAAAGTGAGTCAGCACTCCAACACAAGTTCACATGAATAGTTATTAAAGCAAAGTTCTGTACCTCGCTTTTACTGGCCAAATAGTGCAACTATTTGAAAGTTATTTCTCACTCTTGTGACTCTCTCTACTATCACAAAATATACATCCTCTTTCCCCACACTGTTTACATGAGAATGTTGCGTTAATTACGATGCGGTAGTAGTGGATTGTTATTCATATTAACATCAATACTCGTGCCTTCCTCTGGGCACGTGCAACCCGTACGTTCACGTCCGGCCACTTCTCCTACACTGTATCACTTCTCTCCACACTCTTGCTATTCATATTAAATTTCCGGACACCCCAGTCGCGAACACACTTTCGCGCCCGGCCGCTTATAACAACTACTCATACTTCTGCCATATTGCCACTACCACTACTGTACCGTACAACTGAAACTCCCGCGATATTATACATCACGCCTGCGATATCACACATTTCGAAATATATCGATGTTTACTTACTGGTCACAAATTAATACAGCCATTTACTTGCAAATATTTCCGTAATTCCCGCTCTGGTGTTACAGCGCTCGTAATATGAGCAATCTGACTGAGCATGACTTTGCGTGGAAGTCTCTCAGGGTCCATTATATGGACGTGGCCAAGCCAGCGGAGTCGTATTCGTTTCAGGATGGCAGTAATACCGTGGCACTTTGTGACAGACAATCTCGTTGCTGAGTTTGCCACGCCATGTGACTCCGATTATTGTCCGCAGGCGACGCATAAGGAAAGCGTTAAGCTGTCTCACTTGCCAGGCGTAAGGAACACATTTCCAAAGCGTACAATAAAATGCTTAGGACGCACGTCTGGTGTTGAAGAATTTTGGTGGAGAGTGTTAGCTTGCAATTTATCCAGACACGTGCGGACAGCTTCCCAAACGTCGTCGAGGCTCTGCCGATTCGTGCGCCAATCTCCTTCTGAATGGACTGGTTGGTTGTAGTGATGGAACCGAGATAGCGGAAATGTTCTACCACTTGAAGAGGGGTGCCGTCTGATGTTATTTTCGGGAGACGGTCTGTACCCTGAATTATCTTCTTGGTATTGACACTCATCGAGAACAGATGAAACGCACGACCAAATCTGGTGAGATTTGTCTGCAGATAACATAAGAGTATATAATAAGGTCAAAATGGGCTAGGACTGAACAGTTACAGAGGGACCTGATTAGGATATATAGCTGGATATATCAACGTGGAATGAATGTAAATGCTAAAAAGATAAAGAGGCTGTGTTAAAAATTACCTATCGGGGTTCCATTCTTGAGCATCAAGATATAGTTTCTCAACTGTCCAGAACTGTGCCACTCTTGTGAAATACATTTACTATCCCTCAGAAAAGTGTTCACAGCAATTTACGTCAACGCTAAAGTTGTCTTCACATCCCATATAGCTGTTGACGTAGCACAAATGAAACTAAGCTAACAGCAGCCGCACTGTACGATAGTTAATCTCTGTGACGAAATACTGAAAGACAATTGTGCGAGGTATGCTAACTGTATTCCGGGATGAACAATAATTCATCGTTGGCTGTAAACAGCGCTCTTCTTCCATTTAAAACCGTGACTGTTCCTACGCAAGACTTTGGTTTGCGCTCAATAGTCGGATGTTCACGGAACTGAATACAATAACCGAGATAGTTAAGCACCATAGTAGTTCAAGAAAAGATACCTCAGCCTAGAAAATTACACGATAGTTAATTTGTTCTAACGCACAGCAATTTTTACAGTAGTTGGTGCTGACGACAGCAGACAAGATTCAAAGAATCTAAATCAACTAATGGGACTCATTTGATTATACCAAGAATCAGCGACTTATTATTTATTTTATTTAGCGTTTGATACACAAATGACATTTTTGGAAACTGACTTAGATTGACTGGATTATGCCTGATGAGTGTTAATCGAAATTTCGTGAAAGTATACCGTGAAATATTAACAAATAAAGTTATTGAAACATTTACTGAGAATCCGAGACGATTAATTTTTACATAATAAACTATAATTGAGTTACGATCTTAATCAACAACATAGCAGGTCCTTGGATTAAGTGGTTGGATTATTATGTTAATCAATAGTAAAAATAGTTTCCTCAATAGGTATGAGTTTCATTTTGTAAGAAATCGTCATGTTTCAGCCTCCCACCCCACTTCCTCGAAAAAAATACAAGTTGCCCCCCCCCCCCTTGTTCAGATTTCCCCTCCCCCCCACCCTGTTCTGATCCTAGATACGCCCTTGCTATAGAACTATTTAAACAATACGTACAAAATTGAGTGGCAATGCTCCCCCCTGGCAGGTGAAAAGGTCGCTACATCAGGATAGCCAGCCATAACGTCTACAACTTGACATCGAGATGATTAATCTAGTCCACTGACTCTGGTATTGTCAAATTTAGATTTTCCAAACTTCAAGGGAAAGCATGGAATGGCGAACAATCTGCCCAGCCCCATGTTTCCAGAGTGAAGCAGTTATTCCTGTGCTATATCTGATGCGATTTAGTCTGTAGCAAAAAATTGAGGCTGGATTAATCCTGGAAGTAATCAGCGACTGAACCTTGGTCGCACGCACGGAACAGTGCGCAGAACGTTTCAGCAAATGGAAGGAAGGCACAAGTACAGTAGTGTCAAAGTGGGAAGAGTTCAAGGAGATAATAAGAAAGGGGGAAGAGAAATTTATTCCAAAACAGAAAATAAAGAGAAGTGAAGAACCTATGTATTATAATAGGGAGGCGAGAAGGTTGGTAAGAAGAGAACAGAGTTCAGATACAGCAGGGTAGTAGGGAATATTTAAAACAACTAAACAAGGACTTAATAATAGCTAAGAAGGTGGCTAAAGATGGGTTTATGAAGAGTATTGTCAGTGCTGGGGAACCATTTACTGATGCATCTATAAATTTCAATGGCTATGTTAGAAAACTGAATGGAAGGGAGGGTGTTGAGACTCTTATAGATAAGGATGGAGAAGAAGTTTCTGAGGATTTGAAAAAAGGTAGAGATTTTAAGTAGCTGGTTTAGTGAGAGCATTAGGGTCAATGAATCAGAAACGGGAGGGTCTAACTCGGAGAACAAGCTTAACAACACAATTAGAAATGAATAGACCAAAAAATTTGAAATTCATCCTGAGGATATCATGAAGGAAAAAAGAATACTGAAAAAAAAACATAAAGGGGCCGGTGTAGATAATATTACTACAGATATCTTAAAGATAGCCGGATGTGACATTGTACTTTATCTTGAAATATTATTTAAATTGAGTCTGGATACTTGCTGCTTACTACAGGACTGGAGAAGTGCGGTAGTAGTGCCGGTACATAAAGGAGGGGTGAGAAATAGAGTCGAAAATTATAGGCCGATCAGTTTGACATCAGTGGCAGGTAAATTAATAAAGAGTTTTGATATGCAACCACATCAGAAATACATGTGAGGAAGGTAAGTGGTTTTCAAGTAGGCAACATGGCTTTAGGCAAGTATATTCATGCGAATCTCAGTTGTTGGGATATATGCAAGATATTTCAGATGAAATGGACTAGGAAGGCCAAATTGATAGTGTAGCACTAAATCTTTCAAAGACTTTTGACAGAGTGAGCCATAAAATGGTAGTAAATAAAGTAAAAACTATTGGAATGGGTGAGGCAGTGATTTGTTGGGTAGAAGAATTTTTAAAAGGTAGAAAACAGAAAGTTAGGGTACGAAATACAGTATCAAAAGAAGTGGAAGTAAAAATGGGAGTGCCACAGGGTAGCGTATTGGGACCATTGCTATTAATTATTCTAATGATTAATTGTGTTGATTGTTTAGTATCAGAAATTAGATTGTTTGCAGATGATATAATGCTATATTAAAGAATAAAACGCTAGAGGACTGTAAACGGCTGTAGTGGGGTTGGTAATGAAAAGAAGTCAGCTTATTAGATACATAAATAAAAAACTAAAGGTTGATTTCGATTATAAGGTGGGGAAAGAAATGCTTGTTGGAGACTTGAAATGTAAATATCTTGACATTACATTTGATAACAAGCTTAACTGGACAGGACACATTGGTCAGGTAGTAGAAAAAGGTTTCAAAATTCTGTATTTGTTGGAGAGAGTGATGAGGGGATGTACGGGAGAAGTAAAAGAAATGGGTTACAAAACTTTGGTTAGACCCACATTTTGCGTATGAAATACAGGAGTTGGAGAGGGTGGAAAAAAGGGCTGCTAGATTTGTTTGTGGAAATAATCGCAGAATGCAACCAATACCAAATAGGATAAAAGAGCTGGAAAGGGATTCACTGGAAGACATGTGGAGGGTGAGGAGGGTGAAGAGGGTCATGGGAGTGTACAAGTCGTATATTGGTGATGAGTCATGGAAAGATATTGGTATAAGAATTAAAAGTAATGCATAAAAAGGAAAAGATGACCACGACCAAAAGCTGGCACTCGATTTCAGGGATGAGGGTGTAGGAAGATTCTCTTTTTTTGGGTAAGGGTGTTACCAAGAGAAATGATGAATAATTTACCAAAAACGTTGAATGAATTTAAAGTTAAAATTTGCAGAGGATAAATGAAGGCGGGTGCAAGAAAGGGGGAAGATGGTTGTGTAGAGAAATTGCCATCGGAGCGTGCGCTTCATTACAATTTAATTAAATATTAATATTACACAACGCAGCAGATGGATACATGCACCGCTGTCTTTACTTCTGCGTGGGGAACTAAGGTCGGAAGCCGTTTAGAAACACCATAAAGCAATTTTTTTTGTTCCTAATCACCTGTGTCATTTCCTTGCTCAATTGACCACTCGCCGCTGCTTGGGGAGGGCGCTGGCGATACCCGTCTGGTCTCTGCCGGGGTCGCATCACTGCTGACGTCATCGTGGCTCGATACTGGCTCGTTGAGCACGCGAGTCGACATTGGCCTTGTAGTCCGAGCATCGGCCCCTGAAATGATAGCAACAATTAGCGAATTACTCATAAAATTGGAATGCTGTTAGCAAGAGAGAGCAAAATGAGGCAAGAAGCTCGATTTTTTTTATATTAGTGTGTTACTTTGAGTACGCGGTCATTTGAAAAGTTTTTTTTTTTTTAAATAACCTATGGCCTTACGCATTTTCGGCGTCGAGGTCATTAGAGGTGGGATGGGATTGAGCACGAGGAACGTGGAGCATCCCGGCATTCTCCTGGAGTGATTTGGGGAAACTCAAATCTGGATGCCCGGACGGGGATTCGAACCCGTGAGAGTTGCTGGTAAGGCTTAGCTAAACTTGGAATTCAACCAGAAAGTTGAATCGACCCTACCGAAGGAGGTATACTTAGCCTGGTAATGGAGGTAAGGTGGCCAGTTCCTGCCTACTTATAATATCGTAATCCTACCGGGTAAAGAGGACCTACAGTTTAACTTGTAATCCGAACCACGAAAGTTTTATGGCGTACTCCACATTACATAGCAAGCTGTGATAGAGGTGAAGGTCGGGTTAAGGCCCGAGACAGGGATTCGAACTGAGGATCTTTTGATCTTCCTCAGACCGCTCTGCGGGTAAGGAACGGGAAGGAATTTGGCCGTGGCCGTTTGAAGGGAACTCTCCAACTACTAGCCTGGAGTGATTTCGGGAAACCATGATAAGCCGAAATAAGGACAGTCACACCAGGGATCGCACTCTCGTCCTTCCGATGGGGCTTCAATAACACCGAAAACTTTATTAATATTGGATTAAAACTAGGCATAAAGTGGATTGTACGCAAAAGCATTCTCTTTCAACTTATTGCAAGTATTTTATGTGGCTACTGTAAAAGGTTACGACTGGAACATCATTTCCAGATGATGATTGTTAGTGCGTAAATGTCCTGTGCTACCAGTCTCTGATCAATTGAATGAGAATCTGGGTCCTCAGGATAGCAACATGATGTTCAGAGTCATACAAAGAGTTTTTTTTTTTATGTCGACTGCTACTTGTATCTTGTCCTTGGAATTGTTTGTATTTAATTGTTTCTGGAAGGCGTGTCGTTCAGAATGCGTTTAGTACGAAGAAGTCATTCAATCCGTATTCCTTTATTCGGGTGTTAAACTGCGTGATGAAGATGTTTAATTGCGCGAACGCATTTTCTATAGCAGATTTTGGTATATTAGCGAACAGATATTTTGGTTGTCAACTAAAACAAACAAACCCGCCATATACATTTTGAAGTCCGGACCTCGCATGTCATTCGAATCTGTTTGGGTTTTAGCTCGACGTTTCACATTATTATACCAAAGACATATCCACGCTTACGTCTCTGTTCATGCTCTACAGATGTTAAAATATTGCAATCGCTTCTTGGGCTATCGGCAACTGGTTTAGCCAATACCTTTCTGTCCTTCATATCAGTTTGTTCTTGCTAGATGTATTCTGCAACAGCCGATACATCTAAAAAAACAGTTGCAACCTTAGAAACTTCCGAAGAGAAAAGGGACAACATGTTATTTTTCCTCCAGTACTTTGCAAATCAAACTTCTTATTTATGTGTAAAAGTCTGTTTATTAGGTGTCAAAATTAACTACAGCTATATCAGAATAATTCCTCAGGCTAAAAGCTTTAAGGTAGCAACAAACTGCTATTTTATGTTGTACAACTGGATATGTGAAATACTAATCTATATATATAAAGATGAATGTATGTATGTTTGTTTGTTCTTCATACAAATCTACAGTTTTCATCCTATCTCGATGAAACTTTGCACACTTATCCTTTGAAACAAGGAGAAAAAATACTGTCTACATTTGGTTGAAATATTATCTGTATAAATAATACATGTTGTCTCATAATTTCGAAATACTACTGAATGGCGATAGACAGACGCGTTGGATATGGACGTCTGTATACTGCTTTTCCGTGTATCGGTCAGACAGTTCAGTGGTTAAAGCGCTTGCTTACAAATGTTTGGGTCGTGGTCTCTGGTTCAAATCTCCGTGGGGACTAAGATTTGTAAAAATTGTTTTTGATCGTAAGAGTTACGCCTGGGCCGTAGGTTATTCGGATTGAATGTTAAACTGTAGATATCACAAAAGTTAGGGGTGCAATGCGAGGCAAATCGTAGGTAATCTTGCAATGCTGTAGGTGTACACTTTTTTACGTTATAATGATTCCTCAGGGGTTGTTCGCAGTGAGAGAGAGACAGAGAGAGAGAGAGAGAGAGAGAGAGAGAGAGAGAGAGTGTGTGTGTGTGTGTGTGTGTGTGTGTGTGTGTGTGTGTGTGTGTGAATCACAGTAATAATACTATAAATACGGATGTAAGTCTCTGTCTTTTTTTTACGTTTTGACGACCAAATGGCTATATCGATGTTGATTTAATTTGAGAAGAAAATCTGTACGAAGGGCATAGGACATTTTCTCCGGTATGTTTAATAGTTGTAGTCACGAAATTTTGAGACCTTATCGAATTGTGACAGAAATATGTTGGAAACTGATTCTCTTCAAGAGACTGGTTCGACGGAAGAATGATATAGTGATAGCTTTCCTGTCATATTATGCCGACTCGGTGTTGTTTGGGTCCAATCCTTCGTTACCAAAAATTTTCTATATTCAATTCTGGCAAAAAATTCTTAATCCACGCGTACGAAGTCGTGGGTACGAGCTAGTTAATAATAATACCATTCTTTACATCCAGCAGCTGAGTGAATGAACCGCAGAGGACTTACAGAGATATGAGGTGTCACTGACTGCTTAAGGTTTAAAACGGTTAGCTGCTGTCACAAAAATTACTGCTTCGACGGCTCTCCATTTCAACCTAAAAACAGGCATTTTCAAAGAGAATAAAGTAATAAGCTTAGTACGTGGAAGGATTACGCGGTTAACATACAACGCCTTTAACGATTAATGTTGCTGACAAGACACGAAGTGAGAGCACTCGAATAAGGAGCAGAAACTCGACTAGTAAAGCAAACCGCAAGGCGCCGTTTATAGACTCATTTATGCAAATGCGCAGAGGTCAGGAGCGGCCCACAGCGCAAAGCCGTGTTCCGCACAGTTACACAACGCGAGATCTGTAACTCGTGGCAGACCACGCGAAACGAGAGACCACTGACAGGGAGGGGAACTGGTCAGGGAGTGCGTTACGAAATGCACAGCTCACACGGTACCCCACACAACCTCTCTCCTTCACCGCGCACTCCATCCGTCCACTATACGAATCAGTCAGAGTTTACCCGGTTTTCAACTATTTGTTTTTAATATAACGGTAATATATTATAATAGTAAAATGGCGTTAACACTTCAAATGCGTTTAGCACCAGTCTGTCTGTCACGTTTACCATGAGTCACGCATAAACTACCGGACGGATTTTCATAGAATTCCAAACAATGTGCAGTCCAGTGTTCAAGAAGTATAATGAGGTATGTTTAGTCTTGATGCGACGCCAGGGATCTGGGAAATAATGATAATAATAAGAAGAAATCGTCAAAATATTTAACTTTTAAATAGTATTATTTATTTATTTATTTATTTATCAATCTTGTTCCACGGATCCCTGCTGAGGAAGTACCTCTGGGATGTGAAACATGTCACTGTTGATACATATACACATAATATGAGTCATATCATAGTAAATATATATATATATATACATATTTTACAAATACAAGAAATAATAATAAACATACATTTTTGCAACTGAGTTTTGCAAACGTCATAATGAGTACAATTAATTATTTTCTTCAAATTCTTGAATGGAGTAGAATGAGTTGCCAATAAGATAATCTCTAAGTTTTTCTTTGAATACATCTTTATTATCTGAAAGCTGTTTTATACGATTAGGTAGTTTATTAAACAGATGTATCCCAGAATAATTAACTCCTCTTTGTACTAATGACAGAGATGTTTGTGTTTTATGCAAGTTATTTCTGTTTCATGTATTGAAACTGTGTACCTGTGAATTAGGTGTGTATCAGTTTGATACCGATTACTGCTTACCGCTAAATGTAATTTACCTTTTCGCAGCCGAAATTTTTACAGAGTTTTGATAAAACAAAGTCCAATGGACCTACTTCCGCACGTCACCAGATAAGCGGACTATCAGTACTAGCAGATCGCTCCAAGAGAACAGTTCTACTCTGAGTAGCAACACGTTAGTCTACAGCTTGGCGCTCACATTGGCAACATCCCAAGACGGCCAGCTTATCTGATCCACTGCTGATAGAACACCAAACAGCACTATTAAGAAATGGGAGGAGATAAATTCTATGCAACAATTTCAAGTTACTGGGGAAAGTGAAGTCATTTTAGATTATTTGGTCAAGCCATTTACGATTCCTTGGGCAAATAGAGTGTTTCTCGTCTCACAACAGTCCACAAAACATGCTACAGCTGCGGAATTTAAAATAACGGGAGATTAATTTCTTGAAATAAAATTATAAACTGATTTGTCCTTCAAGCGAAATCTAATGGGCAAAATGTTGTTGCTATTTTATTAGTTTGTATTTCGAACACAAAAAAATGAATACCGTGTGAGCTTATTATTATTCTACTCATGGTTCTGTTGTTCTGCCAAAGCTTGAAAAATCAGTTCGTACCCATATTATTTGTATAAGTAAGTGGTCCATGTACTAATAGTCCATTTGGAGGAAGTCATGGGCAACAACTTATGGATAATATTATCGATGTCATTTCTAAACTTAAAAATTATATAATATACATTAGCTAGAGAGAAAATGCAAGCCATTGCCTCAGTATTTAATACTTGATGTCTTGGCCATGTGAAGATTCTGTTGTTTTTCTAATATAGACCGTTTTAATTAGGACTTGTTATTAGATTACTGTGTGCAATCTAACTATCAGCCAAAACTTCTCCTAAATCTGTGTTTAAAAGCCAAGTTCATACTGTCAGGGTTTCATGGTAACCTCCGCTACTTGCACTCAACGATCGGTTCTCATTTTTAAAAATTGCCGGCCGTGAGTTATTACGTAATGTGGAAAGAAATGGTAACGGAGTGACCCAAGTTGTACGTATTGGACTGTCGTGCGTTATCATCACTTGTAATACATACCGCACAACTTTTATCTTAACATATCAGGGTAAAGTTCGAGACCAGGCCAAGGAGCTGACCGATAACATGATGGGTCAAATTATCGCTGGATATGACTCAGGAGCTTCTGCGTTAACACTAATCCAAAAATGTTTCAAACCAGATAAAATCATTGTTATTTAGCCATGAAGTATCCACCTGGAGCTAACTGTATAATTTACTTCAATTGTCTTTCAGATTAGCCCGATTGTAGCAACAGTCTGGGAGCTATGCCATCTATTAATTGGCTATCGTCCGGCCTTCAACTAACGGCACATACGGCCGTGCGTTGGTGGAGGCGAGCTGTCGTGGTCATCAGGTCAGTACTGCAACACAATCTCATCTTTGCTCTATTCAGTATCACCAAACTATTACAACGGACGCTGATGTCATGAAAATCTTAAAAAAAAAAATTAGTACTGTTTACGTGATGCTCCAGTTTTCGAATCTTCGGTGTACACTTTGTCTGCTATTTTTAAAAGATGTATTTCACCTCAAAAATGAAATGGCATAGTCAATAACTGCTAAAAGAAATATGTTTAAAATATTTGTCCAGCATACTTTTTACTTTCGTAAGGATATTATGAATGTCTCTTATCCAGATGATGGTATTTTAATACATGTATTCTAACAACCTTGGGTTATTTTATGCACAAACTGACCATGCTTTAGCTAATAACTTCATAACAACAGAGATATTACGATACTTGATTACAGACTTTTCTTCGATTTAACTCGTTTCTCACAAAGCTAGGGGTCGATAGATGTCATTCATCTACAAAATAAGTGTTCATCAATTTCATCTCTATCATCTTAGGCTATAACTATAAGGAGATCGCAACTTCGATTAACTCTATATTGGAGATGAGGCGTGGAAAGATATTGGTGTAAGAATTAGGAGTAATGCTTGGAGAGGAAAAGATTACCATGACCACAAACTGCCACTCTATTTCAGGCACAAGGGTGTGGGAAGATTTTCTTTCGTAGAAGGGGCTCAGTGATTGGAATAGCTTACCAAGAGAAATTATTAATAATTTACGAAAAACGTTGAAAGAATTAAAAGATGAAATTTGTAGAGTACAAAAGTAGATGGGTACAGGAAAGGGGATAAGTGGGTGTTCCATCGCAATTAAATTAAATGAAACCATTAACAACCTCACCTCTCAACGCTGTACTAGAGGGAAAGCTAAAGTGTCGTCATCTCTCTGCATATCGTGTAAATTATTTGTTTATTGTTCATTTGACTCTTCAGTTTCAAGGATACGTATTCTTATTATTCAGAGCTGGCTGAACGATCAGGAAGTATTAAAACAATTAATGTGGAGTTCTTCAAAATTGACTTTAAACTGGAAAACTCGAAATATTAAAATAAGCATGGAAGCAAAATTTGGCAACAGTTTTAACTGTGTTCGAAACACAACCCTTAATTGAGATTTGCTGCTGACATTGTAGTTGAGAACTAACCGATTTTAAATATTAAATAAGATAAGACGCCTCACTAGCGTGCGACGTCAATTCTTCGTTGTCCATTACAAACACTTGATAAGAGAAAGCTAAGTGTTCTGAGGCGCACTGAATTACGTAGGACAGAGACGGGAAGTCACGCAGTGACGTCACGCAAGAAGCCGGGACGTGCGTCTTCGGTGTGCTCGAGTCATTAAGCGTCATTTGCAATCGCCTGCTTTCTCCTTCCTGTCCCTTCCTCGTTACCACAGTTCTTTCTCCTTTGTTACGAAACACCCGTCAACAGTAAATTCAGAAGTCACGGCGAAAATTTCGAAGGTCATCTGAGTAATTGATTTTTTGCTTAGTTGATTAGGCCTGTCTTTCAAGCTTCAAGTGCAAAGTGGCGTTGACTGGTAGGCTACATGGATACTTTCTCTTTTTTTTTGCTTGGGCTTTACGCCTAGTCGACAGCGTGGTAATTAGAGGTGGGATGGGTTGGGGGACAAGGAACGGTAAGGAATTCGACCATGGCCTTTTTGAAGGATGCATCCCGGAATTCACTTGGAGTGACCGGGGGAAACCATGGAAAACCCAAATCTGGATGCCTGGACGGGGATTCGAACCCGCGTCCTTCCGAATGCGAAGCCAGAACGTTAACCGTTCCCCCACCACGCTAGGTGATACTTTCTCCTAAATGAGCTAGTCCTCTCTGAATTTCCCACCTTCTACTTGGAGGGTAGAACCATTAACATAGGTACTAAGTTGGTTCTTTACTCTGTAGCACGAATTTACGAATAATCAGTATTTATGAAGCTCGGATGCTGTAAATATGACATTCGATAATCCCGAGATATATAGGTATGCGGTGACGAAACTTCACTGTATTGTATCCCAGCACTTGATATAAGGAATCAGCAGTGTCTTGATATGAAGACAACCTTAATCAGAGTCTCGTCAAACTGAAATCGCAGTAGAATTGAAGTTCAAGGCTCCTCAGAAACGTAACCTATATTTATTGCTTTTTAGGATCACACTCGAGTCACAAACATCAAACACACAGCTAAACATTGTACAAGTTAACCGCTTTAACCTCATTTCACATAGTACAGTAACAAACATCAAGTGCATTCGGTGTTGCTTTAAATAGATCATCTTCGTTGCAGGATTATAGACACATAAGTCACTGGAGCATACGTATCGTGATTTGATCTTCACCATATTCACACTTAATGTTGGTAGCGTCAATATAACCCCATTTCGTCAGTTTTGCCTTGGTCCTACCCACTCCTGACCACGATTGATTCAAGGACCTCCAGCAGACATTCCAATCCTCTGCATGACCAGGTGGCAAGTGCTCTGCAACTGCCAATGGTCCCGAGATATTGGAGACCTTACTTTTCCACAACTGTACTCTTGCTTTTTCAGGTGTACCAATTAGTCCCCGCGACCATTCTAGTAATATAGGAAAAAATCTGACAGTCTCTGAATCAATTTCCGTATCGGTAAACAAAACAAACATGATTATTTTAAGTACTACTACTAAGAATGAAACTCTTCTAGAGATGTCGGGCGATATACTTGATCCTTTCAAGCTTTCTTTGACGTACGCTTTACAGCCCGCTGTCCTCCGTTTAACAGTATTTGACTGCGAGCCTTATCAGACTGGACAGTGATAAGTTCTCGAATGCCACCCGTAGCCTGTTATTTCACTCAGTTATTATGTATAATTATTAATAGGTTGACAGCGGTGTGATACGCTAACTTTAACAGCTGGCAATCCCTACTTGCAGCCACTTTTACATAGGAAACCCAAACTTTTTATGTTCTTTACATGTCTCTCTTAGAAATGAATTATAATTTATTTAAAAAAAAAAATAAACAAGTGAAAGAATTTTTTTTAAAAAAAATTAATTAAAAATACTTGCGGCCATATTCTGATACGCAACCCGTCAGAATCGTATTCTGCTAGTAATAATCATACATAAAAATTGCATTTGAATCAAATAACAGATGGACGTAGAAATCATGCAGCCGGATCTTGGACTACCAGTACCGAACATGGAAGACGTTTTCACGTTAAAGTTTTCAGAAATACCGGACTACCCGGCAGGCATACTTTCCCGGTAGACATGTTCGTGACTTCCGTGTCGCAAAATAGTCTTCCTGTTTTAACTGAGTGCGTGAGAAGATGGCAGGTATGGTCGAACGAGTGCGGAGTGGAACGGCCATAATTATTTGTGAAGAAAGCAATGAAAACGGGACGCTTATTTTCTGCTGGTTCGAGCTCAAACATAACACGGCAAATTCTTGCTTGCAATGTTCAATGAAGACACCTGTACAAAAATATTTTTGGCCGTATTCTTTCATTCGTCTAAGTATTTTTGGCCACTTTTTTTTTTAAATTGAATGGTGTCTGTGATCTGAACGAAGTGTGAATTTCCTGCTCTTTACATAAATATAAATTCTTTATAATTTTCATGCTACCACGAATGTGTTTTATTTTGATACTGTTTAATATCTGTTACGAAAAAACCTGAGGGCTAAAAAAGAACTTCTCGTATGATACAAAACCTACTGCTAATCGAAGCTAGGTTTTTGGCAAGACGTGGTTGGAGTGTTTAAAATATGCTAGATATTTTAAGTGTTATTTCATTCTACCCACAGAGACCTCTGGGTGAGCGGTAACGCTCGGACCTTGCATTCTGGAGGACGTGGGTTCAAACCCTCTTCCGACCACGCAGATTTCGATTTTCCATGGTTTCCCTAATCACTTCAGCCGAATGAAAGGGTAGTTTCTTCCAAATGTCATGGCCGATTTCTTCCCCATTTCCCCCTCTTACCATTCCTATCCTTAATAAACCCGCCTATAACGAAATTGACGAGGCATAAAGCCCTAAGTAAACAAACCATCCGAACCCTTAATTTTATTATCAGTGTATAAAAATAGTTAACATCCTACAACTCTGATCATTCATCAATATTTTTACACCTTTCAAAGCACCTTCCGTTCACATTTTTGCTCTTATTTTCATTTTATGTTAGTTGTTTGTAAATTGAATTTTTTTTTGGCTATAGTAGTACTTTTTAATAAATCTTGAAATCGGTTTAGAAAATTACTGCTTGCCTAATGGTTAATTCGTGGAGTTTTACTAAGCACTCTTCCACCATCCGCATCAGAAAATACTGGGATAATTTTACGTTCAATCTCCAACTTTTATCCTTATTTTTCCTTTGTCTTTATCGTTTTAAAGAGAAAAGAGATTACTAGCTTGATACTTTAGATATAAATTGAAAGTTTCTGGTGACACCGAAGGATGATGATATGTCTCGTGGTATTTCCAGTTAAAGAACCAAAAGTTAAAAAAAGTAATTTCTTCAGTCGGTTTACTCATCATGGTAAAAGAACCTCTATGGTTTCGCAATAGAAAAAGCATTTACTCTAACACGATAAAGATAATCAGTCCGTATTACCAAGAGGTTGAGATCGTGGACTTTAAATTTGCGCTCAGAGTTGTCTTCATAGCGGAAGTTGGTTCTTGTATTTGCGGGCAGCATAGATGTAAGGAGCAGAGAATCCCAGACGCATCATTAACAGTCTCTCGAACCAATAGCACGGTTAACCGAAGGCTTCACAGCAAAAAATCAGAGATTATCTGGTTTGTGATTTGAACATGAGGACATAACAATACTACATTGCTGTAGTTACAACGGAGAAATGAGAAGACGTCATTATATTTAGTTTTATGGTGACGTCGTGACACATACATCTCGTAGGAAAGTTATCATACTTTTATATCAGTAATGTGTCACCGATCAGCAACATAAAACACTCTGCAGTCCATTCACTTTCAGAGTTGACTCAGACAATCAGGTTTCTCTAACTTGGAAAGCCCCGAGGACAGCCTTAAGGAACAAAAACTGCTACTTCTTTGTCTGTAAACAGATCTTGTTCAGTGTCCTGAGTCAGTTTGCTCGAGTACAAGACCTTAACCAATTCTTTCTTATGTTACTGCAAAATTACGGAAAATACTACTTTTTTGTAAGTGAAACTTTGAAGAGAAGAGGATAAAAGATTCGTCTAACATGATGGCCTTGAAAACGAAATTCATCTGCAAAATTAGGTTCTAGTGAAACTGAAATTATAATATTCCTATTAACAGAATTCTTCACTGTTAGGTTACAGTGGATAATATTACCGTATATCTAAGTCGTCAGAAATGTTTAACCCTTACGAAACTAACGATTAGTGATATTTTCAGTCGATGAAATACTGGTTTAAACAATTTGTTTATACTGCCCAGCATGCCACATTGATAACTGTCAAAGAATTTTACGTTTGTGAAGTTTTTAATTGTAAAATAACTGCGTTCGGTATATATGAATAGCGTGTAAACGATTAATCGATACGGCAACTCTCATAAACTTTGCAGCAAAGACGTTCACCGCAAACAATTGGCGAATAAGGTGTATAATATAAGCACCCTTGTCCGATGATAGTGGAGTACACATGTTTCAGCGAAGAAAAATTTTGGAAGAAAGTTAGCTCCTGAGCAAGTAGAGTTATCGTTAGTAATTGTCATACTAGAACGCTAAGCAGCTACAGTTCATAGAACAGATATTTTTGAAACAAAAAAATGTTTTCTAATAAGATCATTTAATGATATTTTGAAAATAAACCTGTGAAAAGCGGATTTTTTCCATAAACAACTCGTGAGGAAATAATAAATAAAAAACAGCTAATAAAATAATCCCTGTTAAAGGTGACCTGTGACGGATAACAGATTTGATTACACTTGGGCGTAATTTTACAATTCAGAATAGATAATGACGGATTTTATATCAAATATCGCAGTAATAACACTCACACATGTACAAAGTAAAAATATATCGTTGATTTTGACGTCACTAAGTGCAGTGAACAGGGAAATACATGCTGCTCATAGGTCTGGTTCAGCTTTATTAATGCTACGTCGAGTATGAACAAGGAACAACGTCGACGACCGGTTCTGGGAGGAGTGGGCAGAGATAAGGACTGTAAGCATGTGTCAGAGCCATTAATACGCCACTAACAAGTGTGTCGATTGCAATTAACTTCCGTACAATCGCAATAACCTCATTGCTTGCAAAGACCTGATTCCTGACACTCGAGTTAGAGGAATGCGATAGCGGTGAAAGGAAGACGGTGATTAATAAGAACACGGAGCGAGGGCTGTTATGTGGTTTTCGAGTATCACGCTATCTGACCATTGCACAGTTGCTCACGGAAGCGAAGGTATCAAAAACTGGCCAGGTAGGTAAGACCGAATTCAAAGGAAAACAGTGCAAAAAAATTGAGACAAGGTGCGAGCATGCTATGAACTGTACAACAGAAAACGGGTTTCAAAGCTGATGAACTCATAACTACTCACTCTTGGAAAGAAGGGCAATATACCTTTCTGCGAAAATTAATGGTAAATAGCATTCAAGCATAACAGCTTACAGTTAAAAAGCTATAACAAGATTTCTGATTGCTAAAATTATCTTAACTGTAATCTGGATTCCTAACTTTCAAGATGCATGAAATTAAAGTCTAATTAGCAGACATGTCGCATAGTTACGTGCACACGTAACAGTAGTGGCTTAAATTGAACCAAACGAAGGACAAAAATCTCTCAATTTTCTCTCTGCATACTTCTGCAGTAACTTTTTACAATCTGTAACAATGAAATAAAAGAACTGTTTAAAATTTTCAGTATTTCTGTGCATCGAGGAGAATACATGATTTTTTATACAAAGAAATGGGAAATAAATCGGTCAGTGAAATGGTTTCGGAAAACTGTAGAAAAATCCACGTATCGGCTTCTCAGCTCGGAAACTCCGAATCTTTCAAACAAGATTTAGTATTCCTTCGTCTTTTACGGGTTATATGTGACGAATTTTAAATGCCACTGTTTTTAGTTAGTGACCAATGCGAATGGATCAGAGTTTTTTCTTTGGTCTTATGACTTTTCGATAGCATTAAAGCCGGGAAGAATTGGTGGCCAAGAAACGGAAAGGAATATGCCCATGGCCTTTTGTAGGAACCATCCTGACATTCAAATGGCGTGATTTCGGGAAACCGTGGAAACGGAAATGGGAGTGATCGGAAGGGGATTTGAACCTGCGTCCTCCCGAATAGTAAGCCCATGCTTTACCGCTCGTCCATCAGGAGGAAAGGAAGACAGTTTTAAAGAATCGGTCTATTAATTTCCTGAACTGATCAGTCTAAACCAAAAGAAAAATTCTCATTGAACTGAGAATTGAACCTGACGGCTCAGAAATGGCGTCTGACAATGGACCTTACATATATCATCGAACGGCGAATGCAACCCTTTGACGTCGTCAGCATTGGTACCACTAAAACCTAAGATTTTGAACCTAGTGAAGCTTGGCAGTAAAGTAAGGCATATTATTTGGTTCTCAGAATAGAAAGAACCAGTACAGCATTCCCCTGGATGGGCAGACAAGCGCTATCTGGGCACGCTCACCACCTGTGGCGCGATGAGTTGAACTTATGCTCAACACGCCTCCTATATTCCACGAAGATGATGAGTAACAGAGTAATAATACATTAATTTCATCAACAGTTTGACTGTGAACACCAATACTGTCACTGACGTGTACACTATTTTCAAATAATGTTGAGTGGAAGGGGACATTCTCTACCTGCCCGAAACTTGTACTGATCTGTTGAAATTTGTTTTAACTGCTTCGTTATAATGTCCTCTCCACGTTTTACATTCTCCTTTTTCGGAAAAGTCGCCACGAATTAAATTAAAAATTCCGAAATATGTCATTTGTATAGATATTTTTTTTCTGTTTCAAGCCCATTGTAACAAAAGAAAATACAACACACATCAAAGCTAAGTCTCTGTATCGTTACGAGGAGATAATAAATGTCGCTGTATTCCCGGCAATCTAACAAGATGTAGCAACCATACTTACTAGTAGAAAACACGTACTATTAGTTTACTTCCGAAGTAATAACTTTAAAAGAAGGCAAACGATAATCACATTTTACATTTACGTTCATATTTATATAAGATAATATTACAAGAAGTCATGGTAAAAGGTGCAAGAGATGATTTAAAAAGCTTAATAATTCGCCAAAGACATTGTAACACAAGATAAACTGGTTCCTACAACTGAAGTTACAAGTTTTGTTCAAAGAACGGTGAGTTCAAATGGTGAGTTATTTAGCATGATACTTGCTGAGATAGGATCAAAGCCAAGATATGCGAGGGTGTTACTGTTCGCGAGCCAGCGTAATGCATGTCGCCGGTGTGTTTATTAGGCAGCGTGAAATATCTGTCTGCAGTGACCGGAAAGATAAATGCAACACCCCGGCAGCAACTTCTCTGCTCTGCAAAACATAGCTGTAAATATCTTAAAACAAACAGCAACATTCAATGTTAATCGTAGTATACTACTACAGTTTACTGCGGTCTGTGGCTCAGTGATTAAATCCAAAGGTCCTCGTATCGAATACCTGTCTCGGCGGGGATTTTCATAGGCCCTTAAACCGAACTTTACATCTGGCAATACTTGCTGTGTAATGTGAAGTTATCCAAACATGCCGCAGTTCGGATTCCACGTTAAGCTGTAGGTGCCTTATACCTGGTAGGATCACCGATTTAGGTTAGGTCGTCCTACCTATGATACCAGGCTTAGCACGCCTCCATCAGGTTGTGGACCACTCTTACCTTAGTACCGTCTTAAATTTAAAACGAGATGCGATATCTAAAACGAAGATTTAAACCACTTCTAAATGTAATGTGCCACACGTGTGAATTAATGAAGAAGCCAATGACTGCTTCTTTGTTGAAGTTCTACGACTGATATTTAGGACGCAAAAGTTCGTTCTCTTTCGACTGATCGCTTTGTACCAGTAACTGAAGCATCAAACATCCATTGTCTGTTGGTCTCTTCATGCAATTATTTTCTTCTGCCGTAACTTTCACTACCTACAAAAAATATGGTCAAACACAGTAAGTTTAAAAACATAATTAAATGAGAAATCTTTATTATTCCACTTTATTAATTCACATTGTCTTCAGTATTAAAAAAAACCTTAAGAAATGTATTACAATTTTTTGTTTTGTTTGAAGGCATCAGAAGGCTAATTTTCATTCATGTTTTCTTCGAGGAACGTAAATTGTAATACTCGTAATTATGGGTATTAAATATAACTTCAAACGTCATAATCTCGCACCATTTTGTTGAAATACTTGTAAACTGTCACATACCGTTGAAGAATCAATTATAAAATATGCGATTTATAGTTAAAAAGAAAAACAGTTTTGCTTAACATTATGACACGAAGTGCTTCCAGTGCCTTTTATTAGAAAAAACAAATTGAATGTCAGGCTGGAAGTGTTGCGAACACGAATAACATCTTAAAGTCACTATTTACTGCCATATTCGAACTCTGTCGAAATCGAAGCAGCGAATACCACTTCCATGTTGGGAAGAGCTGAACCATAATGATCCAGGTACATACATCGATATATCCAGGAAGCTATCTAACATAATAAATTACGCAGCTTTATCTACAGGAATTTGTCAATTAATATCAGAGTAATAACAAAATTGCAAAGAAATAACAACTGTACTAGTACACTGCAATTAAAATGGCCAAAATAAACATAAAAATTTCGTGGTTATAAAAGTAAACAGATATTTAAAAAAAAAAAAAAAATAAGAAGAGAAAACCTGAGTATTACTGTTCTAAAAAGATGCCCATAACACTGTGTTTAAAATGAGCTAAAAACCGTAAATAACAAAATTCTATAACATCTTTACAATATAATATTAATCTAAAAATATCATGTCGTTTTGTGAGCAATCAAACCGCTTTAAATAAAATGAAATAAAATAAAACACATTAAAAAGCCGCAGCGAAATTTAATCCTGTTACGATCCAATAATTCAGCAGATACTTAATAAATGAAGTTTAACAAAAGTCTGTTGTATTCATACACACAGTGGGAACAATAAGTTTCCGAAATGTTACGCTTTCTACGTAGTGCCTCATATGAAGAGAGTAAAAATTTCCCGGAACGCTGCAACGTTTCTGGTTTATGTAATGACAATTACTGCTATTCCCGCGGGCGACCATTTTCCTCGAAGCAATCTGCAGTGTATTAGCGTTACATAACAGCAATTCAGCAAAGCCTGCGACAAAATTGAGAGCATAGTAAACGAAAGTTCCGGATGTTCTTCGAGGCTTGAGAATCTCTTCAGTTAAAAGTGAGACAACACACAACGTTTGTTGCTTACATTCTGTCCCAAACACAGAATAGCATACAAATTAATTAATATTATCAAACAAAAACAGTAGTAAAATTTGACGATTCAGTACTACTCTAAATCTTTAACATTACTTCACGACTGTTTTGGAAAATACACCCTCAATCCGTTCTGAGCATATTTCGAAGCACAATTCAAAATAGGAGATGGCTTATAGCGATAACATGGTTAACTTTGCTAAAATGCGACTGTGCCGACCGAGCAATAGGGGACATCAACCACCTGCTATTCTCCTGCAAAAAATACACCAACATCCAAAACAAAATGCTGAAGGAACTCACAAGGTGTAATATCCCCTTCCCAACTATTTTAGCCATCCTGCTCTCTTCCAACAACCACTCAATATACAGAACCATAATGTCCTTTTTTAAAGAAGGAAATATTCAAATATAAGACAAAGCTGATAAGCCAATCCTAGACCAACAGCCATAAACTAAGTAGATACACTAACCCTTCACAAATACTCCACATTATCTAGAACATACACACTAAAGCAACACCCACTGAGAATAGTTACAAATATAAGTACGCAACATTATTCTCACCAAAGGATCCAAATAGATCAGGCAACCACAGAAACTATTTCATAAACTCTCAATTGTGGTGGAAATATACAAAAAGCGGCCCCTGTGCTTTTGGCTACGACTCACACTGTGCAATTGAAAAGGTAATAACGTGATATTTTTTAATAAAGAAATTATAACCCATCTCTCATGGGACTTATGAACCATTGTAAAATAAAGGATAAGAAATTGTAATTTAACTAAAAAATTAAATATAAACCATTGTAAAATTAAATGTAAAGAACCTGGCAGTATGGCCGACCAGGCCGAAAACCAACACAAATAAATAAATAAAAAAAACTTTGCTAAACGACAGATCGTGTACTTCAGTATGAATTTATTAGTTTAATGGGACTGGCATTTGAGGAAGATCTCATCCGCAAAACTCATCCGATTTCACTGTCGTATTCTGTAACAACGCCTAACAAAGTTTTCCATATAGAATTACCCTACAGTATGTGAAGACTTTAGTATGGTGAGTAAACGTTGGCAATAGCATGAAAGTTAATGCGTACGTATAAATGGATAAGACAGTCAAATATCTGGGGTCAACAGAGTCATCGTCGCGTTGTTGAGGATATTAACAGAGGAATATCCATGAATCACGTAGTGATGCGAGGATGGATTTTCGCCAGCGTCATTACTGCTCGTAAGGCACATAATGCTTGAACAGTTACGTTTCCGTGAAAGTAGTTAATTGAAGAAAAGCGTGGATTGAAAATTCATCATTGGACTATGCAACGTCACGAAACATAGCACTGACGAACATTCGACTCCATCATCAGTTTTGATGTAAAACTGGATCAGTAGCAATTGTTCCTGGCCCTTGGCATACATCAGTGTTTAATGTGCTTATAAATAAAATCTACTGCGTGTCGCTTTAAACAGAGGCGAGGTGACAAAGGAACAAGCATCGCCAAGTACCAGTCTGAACAACTGTTTTCCTGGATGTATTTTAGAGCCTCGCCATGAAGAGATCGTGATCTCAGGTGTTACGAATTGATGGTGAAGTCAACAGTGCCCTCTACACAGAAAGTACATTGTAAAAACAGAAGCGAAATCTGTTCTGTAGAGTGATGTTAACGCTACATTCCAACGGGAAACTTTACGTCCACATTTTGCATAGATATTTTTGCCTGCCAATTCTTTCCCGACCTGTTCTTAAACATACAAATCGTGTGCTAAACAAGTCTGGGACATGCTCGCTCGGCACCGCCTACAACAAATATCTATGGCCTTTTCGATTTACATACAGTGCTGTATGACATTTAGAACACGATGCATGTGTTTGACGGAGTGAATGTTGTATGTTCGTTTCAGAACATGGTAGCTTGAGTAATACTTACTCAGTTCGAACAAAATTCTACAGCATCTGAACAACTGTGTGCCAACTTTAGGTCAAATTATTCCAGAGCTTCCATAAAGCAAGTTTTTTTTAATAACCATTTTTTTGTCTGATAGGCAAAAATAAGCTATGATAAGCATGCTTTTGCATAAAACACCGGGTTACTTTTTGCTGTGTGAACCAGATAATAACGAAACAATTTCATTAAAGTTTCATAGTGATCATCCTGTAAACTGAATCAAAGAGCAACTTGAGTTAAGCCTCAGCTTAATTTGAATTTATAAGATAAATTTTCCCAGAAGTCTGAAAACAAAGACAGTTTATTTTATAATATATTATGGACACTAAACTTGGCTTTATTGTTTCTGGTCTTCCAGAAGCAACATTCAAAAGTTCTTCCGTTAATAAATACTGTGCCTAAATTTAGATGTTTGCTGTCAAAGGAAAAGTGTGTGTATTACTTTCCATTTGGTTAGTTGATTCCTTCCCCTCAAACATGCCAATTTTAACCGTGTTTTACTCCTAACATAATTTACCTAGTGGTTCATTAATAACATTTCTGAGGCTACAGAAACGAGTACGTGAGGCATTACAGGAAGTATTTTTGTATTATTTAATTGTGCTATCATATTATTTTTTCCGAGTTAACGCCAAATATATTTATGTGTGAACTATGGGATGGAGAGCATTCCTATTAATCACCAGAGACTCGCTTTGAATTATTCAGGTATCTGCGGGCACGGCGCAATAACGCCACGGCGCACGACAGTGAAATTGCTTCGTGTGTAAAAATAGCTGCAATTTCTCCTTCAGTCGGTTATGTCTTGTAATTTCCATCTAAAATGAGATATCAACATATTACGCCGTATTAAATTAAAATCTGGACAGTTCGAAGTGGTATTGTTTTTCGTTTTCAATCCAAAGTATACACTGAAGTGCCAAGACTCATTGGATAGGAATATGTAAATATCAACATGGCGGAAGCACCACGCAAAGAAGATAATTAATTTAATTTAATTTAATTGCAATGGAGCACAGGCTCCGGTGGCAATTTCCCTACACACCCATCTTCCCCCTATCCTGCACCCACCTACATTTGCCCTCTACAAATTTTATCTTTAAATTATTTCAAAGTTTTCGGTAAATTATTCATCATTTCTCATGGTAACTCATTCCAATCCCTGACACCCTTACCTAAAAAAGAGAATCTTCCTACACCCTTGTGCCTGAAATCGAGTGCCAGCTTGTGGTCATGGTCATCTTTTCCCTTCCATGCACCACTTTTCATACCTATTGCAATATCTTTCCATGCCTCATCGCCAGTATATGCCCTGTACACTCCCATGACCCTCCTCATCCTACCCCTGTCTTGCAATGAATCCATTCCAGCTCCTTTATCATATCCGTCACTGATTGCATTCTGCGATAATTTTCAGAAACAAATCTAGTAGCCCTTTTTTTGCACCCTCTCGAATTCCTGTATTTGATACGTAAAATGAGGGTCCCATACTACACTACCATATTCGAGCAATGGTCTGACCAAAGTTTTGTAACGCAATTCCTTTACTTCTCTCGTTCATCCCCTCATCACTCTCACCAACAAGTGCAGAACTTTGAAACCTGATATATACAGGTATGTGCCGTGCAATGTCGGGGCTTTCATTTGTAGTCACGTGAGCCGCGTGAAAGGTTTTCTGACGTAATTATGACATGAATTAACAGATTTTGAACACGGAGTGGGCCTCGGTGCTATACGCATACCGCACTCAATATTGAAAATATTGAACATCCATCGAACCCCAGTGTCAAGAGTGTGCCGTGAATATGTAATTTCCGGCATTATCTCCCGTCACGGTTAACCGTCTATTTAATGACCGAGCCCAGCGACGTCTGCATCGAGGTGTCAGCACTGCAGAATGTAGGACGCCGACAGGCGCGACCGTGCGGACAGTGGTATTGACGGGCTGGCAGCAGAAGACTGACGCCCGTGCCTCAGTACCTCTGCTAACAAAACGCCACGGCTGCAGCGCCTTTCCTGAACCCGTGAACTTGTCCGTTGGACCCTAGATGATTGGATAAAGTGTGCTTGGTCAGATGAATCACACTCCAGTTGGTAAGAACTGATGGTAGGGTTCGAAGGTGGCGTAGAGCCCACGAGCCATGGACCCAGGTTGTCAGTAAGGCTCAGTGCAAGTTGGTGGTGGCTTCATCCTGGTATGGACTGTGTTTACATGACATGGAGTGGAACTAATGTTATAAAAAAACTTTTTTTTTCTGACTTGAAAAAAAAAACATAAAAAACTATTAAAAAAACACGTTTTTTTCATAACTACTAAATTTCAAATTTCTAAGGCATTTATAGTTTAATATGACAGTTTTAGAGTTTATACTAAGTACTTATCTTAATTTTAAAATCTACTATATTTTTCTGGTTTAGTAGAAAAAAATTACGAAAATATTGGCAACTTTGACTGAAGTTTTCTTTTACGAACGGGGACTTCCCGAAGAGGCCAGGTTGAGCGAGAAGGAATCCCCGTTCCCCGTTGTTTGGATTGATACTTGCTATTTGAACTAGTGCTGCCAACCCTGCGAATTTGTCTGTAGACCTACGGATCTTTTCAAAAAATTAGGAATTTTAAATTTATCTACGGCTTTTTGCCTCTTTTTATTACTTATTGTGCTTTACTTATAAGTAAACCAACGATTGAAAAAGAAATAAAGCTCCCATTTTGTATGACAATAGATTTAAATTCAAACTTAAAAGATCTTTATACAGAATTATCGACGCAGTCTTTATGCACATTATGTATTTTGCTCACAATTTAAAATTGCAATCTCAAAATCTTTTGCGTACAATACAAGGACAACCACTAAAAGAAAATGTAATTATTTCTGAAGTTATGGATCTAGAGGAGACAGAAGAAGAAACACAAAATTCCGACACAGACCGAACTAGTGTTGGTAGTGCTGATATTAGTGAATGTGGTACTGACATAGAGGATGAATAAAATTATGTTACCTATATAGATACATTTATGAATCATTATGTAAGACATTAAATGATTCAGTAAGATCGAAGGGCGTTCGGAGCGACGTCACGGAAGCTCCCGCCGCCAGAGTGGCCGGCCTGTCCGATGGTGTCTTGCACCTAGCGATTTCCTATGCAAGCATAACCATATTTGGTCAAGTAGTAGCCCACCATCCGCGTTCATATTATCTCGTCATTTTATTATTATTATTATTTCTAACTCTCCTCTGACACATCTGCTTTCCTGAACCACCCAACTGGTATATTACTGAATAAAATAGCGTGCCAACTGTCAGCGGAATGTTGCGCCATTGACTGTATGTGATTATGTTAGGCTGCTTGGAGACATTTTGGGCCACTCGTGGCCCTCATGTTGCTAAAAAATGATGGGCTTTTCCAGGAAAAGCGCTATGTCACCGGGAAAAAGTTGTACACGATTGGTTTGAGAACATTTTGAACAATTCTAATGGATGATTTGGCCACATAGATCGCCAGACATGAACCAAGTCAAACATATCTTTAACGTGAACGAAAGGTCAGTTTGTGCCTAATGTCCTGCAGTGGCAACACTTTCGCAGTTGTGCAAGCGTGAATATTTCTTCAGGGCAGTTTCGATGACTTGTTGAGTCAATGTTACGTCGGGTTGCTGAACTTCGCTGGACAAAGTTAGCAGGTATCTTACGATTTTTGGCATTTCAGTGTACAAAAGCTATTAAAGTTGTTAGATGCCAGACTTGTCTAATTAATGAACAAACACATAAATTAAGTGACTGGTCTGGTAGCTCACTGGCTAAGACGCTTTCTTTCAAAGGTTCGGGATGCGGTTCCGATTACAAATTCCGTTGGGCCAGAAATTTTTAAGACTTGTGTTTGACCATATCAGGACGTTTCGTGGTTAGGATTCCACGTTAAACTGTAGGTCCCAGAGGAAATGAACTGGACTTTCTACCTTAGTAAGTCTCCTTCTGGAGGATCAAACCAACCATCGGGTTGTGAACTAAGTTAGTTTTTTTACATAAAATAAATAGCGAACAATTTTTTTTTCCTTATCAGCCGTCCTAATTTGCCTCTAATGGTGATAAGTGTTACGATTGCCTAATGGACGGTAATAGAGTTGTTTTCGGGGCCGCTGAGAACCCAAATACTCGTAGTTTGTCCTTTGCGGGCGAGGTAAAGAGGATATACAAGTGAGTGACAAATTCGTCATTATATGTTGACATTCAATGCCTCGCTATTAATGGAGACCTCTTTTTATTTTAAAATAACCGTAATTTACCTATGAAGACTACCAATTATTTTTAGTTTAGACTATTTGTCTAAATTTATTTAAATCTAGATGGATGTGTCTGTCTTTGCTACAAGATCCCGTTTAAAACTGACTTTTTTTTGGGTGGGAGGACTAGCAGTGAATTGAAAGATTCCCTGTTGCAATTCGGGTGTCAGCAGGAAATTTCATGAGACTTCACTAAATGTCTGTGGCGGAGGGTGCGTTGCACCTATCGAAAATGGTGATGATTTGGAAGGGATATGCGGGATATGGCAGGAGGCACCCATGGACTATTGTGAGGAACCATCCCAGTCTTCGCCAGGAGTGATCTGGGAAAACCATGGAAATCCCAGATCAGGATGGTCGGAGTGCTTTATCGAAAGCTACTCCTGTCAGATTTTAAGTTTACTCGCCCGGTAAATCCTTTTTATTCCATTCCCTCATCGCTTGTGGGAAAAGTGAGTACATAAATTAATCGGTTCTGGCCCTGATTTCTCTTATCTTACCTTCGCGGTCAATCCGAGATATGAATGTTGCTGGTAGCAATATTTGCTGGATGTCATTCCGAAATACGTCAGTCGTGAATTTTTCAATTAGCTAAGTGCTCGATCTGTCCTTAGGGGTCTCCTGTATCATATGGTATTTGGTGGGTAGATAACTTGTATGGCGGCGCCAGGGTTGATGAGCGAAATCGCTGCCTCAGGTCGCGCTGGGGCGACACGCAGCTGGCTGTAGACGGCCAATCATGCAAAATTAGTACTGGAAGGACATTTATCGAGTTTTGAGACAAATTGCTGAATAATTATACATAATAATTGATAGATTTCGTAATACAAGCATCAGATGGTCTGACACGCAATCGAATTAGCCATTAAGGATTCACCAAACAGTACAAAACATGTTTTCTGTAAAATATGCTTTAAACGTATTTCAGTTGTATACATTTTACTACATGTGAGTTTTCTACCTGTAGGTATTTGTTTGTATGAATTACATTTGTTATTACTTCACGCTGTTGTTTTGTATGATGGGACCCCGCGTTTTGACTCCTTTTTTTAGGCCGTTTTCCGTAGCCATCAACAATAATGCCGGGACGGTCCCAAACCTTCTCCACATAAACTACACATTTCACAAAAAAATATAGTTACTCTACACAGAACAGAGGGGTAGTTACACGTTTCACAGACAGGTGGCAACATTTGATTTCCCCCATTAGTGTGTAGTATGACCTGGCAGTAGGTATAAAATGCTTTACGTCAGCAAGGGCATGCAGCCGTAAAATCAAAGCCTTAAATTTGAGAATGCCAACAAAAGGCAACTGACCGCGGAATGTCGGGAAAAGGTGTGAAGAAGAAGAAGAGTTAAGTATTGCATTCGCAATTAAACGTATCGCCAGAGACGGTATGATGAGTGAAAGTTACAAATACAATAGAAGTATCCTTGGAGAAGAGACACACAGTCTTTTCTTTTGTTTTCATTCGCTACAGTAACAAAGATCGCTACATTGACTAGTGTGATCCACAGAAACATCACGAAAGTAACTTGATCGACAGTGGATTGTGTAAGCCTACGGATTCGCGTGATGATTTATTTATGAAAGTTGTATCTAGTGCTGTACAGTAGATCGTAGTAAGCAGTGTCCTCGCCCCGTGCAGACAGGCTGATTGGAGTGACTCTGGGGTGGACTGGTGCGTGGGTGCGGGACACGCCCTGCTCGCCGTCATTAGCGGCACTAAAACTTAATGCGCGCGAATTAGCGAGGAAAGCGAGCGCCACCGCTAAGCAGCGGCGAAAGTGAACATAACCGAGGCGGGCGGCGGTGGAGCCACGGCCGACGCAACTCGCGGGAGTAAAGACAGACAGGGCGGAAGGGGAATTAAGTTACTCTATCCCAACGTTAACACAACAGCTGCCGGCCTCGGTAGCGTAGGGGCTAGAGTGCTAGCTCCGCGTACCGAAGGTCGCCGGTTCGAGTCCGGCCGAGAGCATGGGTGTTTAGTGTTGTGTCTGTGAATGTCTCGTCCGTGTTGTAGTGTCCTTGTGTCAATACTTGATAGCAACAAATCACATTGAGCTGGCTGTATGGCCCAGTAGCCGAATGCCATTAAAAACAAACAAAAAAAAAAACAGCTGAACGACCGCTGCTAGTGCGCTGACACGCCGTACCTAGATCGGGAGGTACAACGGGACCGGGCGCGCGTACCGGTCGTCCTAATTGGGATTTTTATGAGGTTTTCTGCAGTCACCTATGCCAGCGTGTCTCAACATTTATCAACCCGAGGACAAAATAATGCCGCGGGCCACTAATTTATGTGGATTTTATTTTTACCTATGCGTATATTATTAACATCTGGGACATATTGTGTTGTGCCCTTATAACATAAAAAATAAAAAAAAAATCGAATTCTTACAGAAACTCAGTTATGAAACTGGAAGTGAGCTATTGAAAGTTAATTACATATCGACGAAACTCTTAATACTTAATAATCAAATTAATGATAATGTTACTGTTGGCTGGAAGCTACGCTATACCACCAACTTCACGCACAAAATAAAATAAAATAAACAATACCTGACGACGTTTATTGCTGTATACTTCACCACTCCTATGTTACGAACCCTACCATGTTCCGCGATCCCTCCCATCTACAAGACCCTCAGTAAACGGCAACTAACATAACGACGTTCCCTTTAACACCGATTGGAAATGTATTTAGTGAACAGGCTATTGTGGGAACATGGGAACAATGCTGTCCTATCGTAATATCCCGGAAATACCACATTTTTGCCTGGTGATTCAAATATTCGTGCCTTTTAAATGTTTGTGGTTATGGCTTATAATCGCTTGTAGCCTTATACAGTAAGAGTACGGTATTCGAGACTTAAATATTCTACCTGCGGACCACATGAATCATCTTCGCGGACCGCAGGTTCAGAAACACAGATTTAGGCGAATGCCGCGAAGATCCCGAATCTCCGCGTCGTAAATTACACATTTGACTAAAAAAAAAAAAAAAAAAAAATCTTATAAGTCACACACAAAGCAACATGTTTCGCAGAGAGAATATAATCAGAAACAGATATGATCAGAAAGCTAGAATGGGATTCATTGGAATAGTGGAGGAGGGTGAAGAAGGTTATGGGGCTGTACAAGGTGTATGTTGGTGATGAGGCGTGGAAAGATATTAGAGTAAGAATTTAAAGTAATGCATGGAAGGGAAAAGGTAACCATAACCACAATCTGGCACTCGATTTTAGGCACGAGGGTGTGGGAAGATTTTCTTTTTGGGTAAGGATGTCAGGGATTGGAATAGGTTATCAAGAGAAATGATGAGTTATTTACTAAAAACGTTTAAAGAATTTAAAGTTGAAATTTTTTTTGAGGGAAAAAGTAAGTGGGTACGGGAAATGGGGGAAAAATGAGTGTGTAGGGAAATTTCTATCAGAGCATGCGTTCCATCGCAATTAAATTAAAGACTTTCTTCCAATACATAAGGTACGCTGGACCTAACAGACCCAGTTAGACTTCGGGTAGGAACTTAGTTGAATCGGTTTAAAAAAAAAAAAATGACCGATGAAGACGGTCACGGCAATCTGAACGCACTAATGTAACAATTCTGCTATCAGCACAGAGAAAATATTCGAGTTGACATTGCAGAGAACGCCAGAAGAGAAACACAACCATTTCCGAATCTATAATAATTAATTAGTTTCTTATAAAATCTTCCATAAACCGGCAATAAGAATCGGACAATCACCCACAGTAAAGCAAAGGCTCACGTGGCCGTAATATCTTGGTGACAGGATTTTAATCGTCTGTGCAATCCGCTCTTATCGTAGCCGCCTCAACCAAAACCGGTGGTCCTTCAGTTTAGCGTGGAATCTGAACCACTGAAGCTTTCTTCTGTATTTTATATAACACAGCAAGCTGTGCCAGAGATGAACGTCGGCTCCAAGGCCTCTCAAAATCCCAGCTGAGACCTGGGTTCGATCCAGGGATTTTTAGATCTCCAGTCAGACGCCTTGAGCCACCTGGTTCTAACTATAAACAAAGGAAACGAAGTGTCGGAGGTAAAGCAGTCTTTTTATATCTGCTTTTTTTCTTGTATTTGGCAGAAAACGCTATAAAATCACTAAATTCTTAAGAAATGAGTATTTCAAACAAATCTGTGCGTAATCCATCAGCAGAGCCAGATGTCCTTAAGGCCAATAAGCTAGAAGAGGTTATGATGGGGTTTGAGGTATTGGTGCTGCGTTATTACGAAGAGACGCCCGTGAGAACTAGACGTTCAGTTGTTCTCACAGTTGAGGACGAATCGGCAGTGAAGTGAAACACGTTACAGTCAGTGGTGAAAATTCCTTTACTTTCCACAATTTAGAGCTGAGTCAAGATGATCTCTGAAGTGAAAATATTGGAAACCGAAGGAGTGGGAGAGGGTGCAATAAACGGCTGTTAGATTTGTTTCTGGAAATTACCGCAGAACGCAATCAGTAACAAATATGATAAAAGAACTGGAATAGGCTTCATTGGAAGACAGGAGGAGGGTGAAGATGGTCATGGCAGTGTACTAGGCGAATATTGGTGATGAGGCATGGAAAGATATTGTTTTAGGAATTAAAAGTGATGCATGGAAGGGAAAAGATGACCATTGTCACAAGCCGGCACTCGATTTCAGGCACAAGGTTGTAGGACAATTCTCTTTTTTGGGTAAGGGGATCAGGAATTGGAATAAGTTACCGAGAAATGATGAGTAATTTACCAAAAACGTTGAAAGAATTTAAAGTTGAAATTTGTAGAGGGCAAATGTAGGTGGGTGCAGGAAAGGGGGAAAATGGGTGTGTAGGAAAATTGCCGCAGGAGCGTGTGCTCCATTTCAGTTAAAAATTAAATTAAATAATGACGTAAATGCAGTGAGTTAAGTGGTAAAATAAAACTAGTTCACACGAGATTTCAAACATATTTCCTTTGGGATACGCGGTACAAATAGCGTCGTTCTAACAACAATTGTGCCGGCCTCGGTAGCGTAGGTGTTAGAGTACTGCTGAGGGCATGGGTGTTTAAGTGTTGTGTGTTAGTGTGCTTGTCGTGTCCGTCCTGTGGTGTGTCTAGAATTACTTGAAAGATATATATACACGTAGAGAAACTGGAAAACACTGGATGAAAATAAACACATACTTAAACTGGCTGTATGGCCCAAGAGAGCCAAATGCCATTAAAAAAAAAAAAAAAAATTGTTAAATGACTCAAATTACGACCGCATGGCAGTTGGAAAGGACAATGTTTCTGGAGCTACGGCTTCCTGTCAGGAAGTTGCCAGTATGTTGTAACACACGGCAAAGCTTCATCACAATTTAACATCAAGATGGTAGCGCCTTAGAAAAGCGTTGTTTTATGTAAGATTCTAGCTACCCTTACGTGGTTCGATAGAAGATGATGCAGGGACAGATAGCAAGGTAAGTTCAGTAAAAGACGATGAAGAGATGAATTGGGATTTGTCTCTAAATAGTGAGAGACTTCGCAACACAAGTAAATGCAAAGTAATTAGAATTTCTAGAAAAACGAACCCATCAGCTCACAATACAAAAATATTCTAACTGTAGCTGAAGAAAAGAGCAGATTTAGTTAGTATGAAATGTTTTAAAGCAATAAAATGACAAGACGAGGAAGGATGACAAAATATAATTAATTCACTGTTGAAATATGCGGTGCTAGTAGGCTTCACTTAAAAAAAAGACTAAACGAAGCTTTTTTAAAAAAAAATCAAAAAAAAAATCGAAGTACGATGTGCTACGACGATTTACAGTCCTGCAGCCATCGTAGAAGTGTTTCGAAACTTGAGCAGGTTGCTCTAAACGACAAGAAATAAGAAACAATGGGAAAATTTGTTAGGAATAATGTAATATTTTGCCTTTAAATAATATAGGATCATGGTCCCTCTTCTACTGATTGGACGTCTATTAAATGAATTTCAGTAATTACGTAAGGAATACAGAAATAGTTAATTCAGATGTTAAAGAAAGCATAAGGCTCTTTCGATTTTGGGAGGACTCGTGTCCTATTTCCCGTATAGACATTCACATTACAGCTTTAAGTTGTTGTGAAAAGTGGTTCAAGGGTATGGAATGAAGGTCCTTTGATATTACGCATTGACGATCCCTTTCACTTTAGGACTATTTGAGAAGTAGTGTGTTGCTTGTAACCTACCGCGCCCGGGGCTGTAGCAGCAGCAACAAGCTAGAGGATAGTGAAGGAGAAAAACTGTCCGTCCCAAGGATTATGGTGGTCGAGAGAGGAGGTTAACGACTTAATTGAACGAATACTGTTAATCATGCAGTTACTAAAGCAGAGCAGTTAGCTTACAGATATGATACAGCAACTGAGTACACGTAACTGTGAAACAAGATGTCAGATAAAATACTACAGTATTTGGTGGTATTATGATAAATACTGTAGTATTTTTAATATAAAGAAAAATAATTTTTTGTGATTCTCCTTTTCATTTTATGATTTTTCAGCAACTTATCACTATGGTGCTATTACTAAATAACATTAATCGATTCTCATAGAGTCTAAACACTATAGAAAACCAAAATTTGAATTTTATAACCAAAGGAAAAACGCGATGCACCACTTCTCTCGAAGCAAGCATGCCACGAGTTCATCAGAGGACTCTGTTGTATCCGTATATTTTATATAAATTAATTTTGTTTTCAATCTTGGTTATATTCACCTGAATTTATATCCTAAAAATTATCTCCGTTATCAAAAAAATTCAATTTTGCAAAGAAAAGAGGTGATAGTTGCAGTAACAAACGCACGATATCATATAAAAAAATCTTGTTCTGATCATTGAACCGAAGAGTCACATATACTATTATAAATCTGTAAGCAAGCTGCGTGTGTCTCTTTACTTGAACAGGAACCTCGGAAAAGCTACCGCAGCAATTTGGACTAGTTATAAATTTTTTAGAGCAAATGGTCCGAATCAAAATCTGCGAAAACAGCTAATGTACCATGGGAAGGAGCAAGCGATTAAAAACCTTTCTAAATAGGAGATTGTGGGCCACGGGTTGTTATGCACTTTCAGACGCTCACTCCTTTCGAAAAAAATCTAACAAAACTTAAAATTCCGTTTTATTTTACTTTTGTTATTCAGTTTTCTGAACTGCAGTACTTTAAAATAAACGGAATACGTTCTTTTTTTTTAACTACTTAACGTCTGTTAACAGCGAGGTCTTTAGAGACGGGAAAGGATGGTGGGCAAGGAATGGGAAGGAATTCGGCCATGGCCTTTTGAAGGAAGCATCTCAGCATTTTCCTGAAGTGATTTGGGAAACCATGGAAAACCCAAATCTGGATGCCCGGACGAGGATTCGAACCGCCGTCCTCCCGAATGCGAGGCCAGAACGCTAACCGTTACACCACCACGCTCGGTCGCGGAATACGTGAATCAAACGTAATCACCATTTACTTATATCGTAACAGGTCATTTGCGATGCGAAATGCGTTAGATATATAATGACATATACTGTCTCTGATAGACAGTTAAACAGTTTGTCTGTGGTACAATATGTCTTCCCACAGTACAAAGTAAAGGAAGTTAATACACCAATACTTCTTCGTTTAATATCATTGTAGATACGAAATTCAGTTTGTTTCTCGATGAAAGGTGTCTGAGAAACAGCTACCATAAATATCAACAGGTAACAAACAATACGTAGTTTTTCCATAATAACGTCTACAGAACTGCCCATATTTCGATGGACTTTATCTAATTAATATATTAACCAAGGAACGTGTGTTCAAATTTTGGCTGCTGTTCAAACAAGCCAGTAAAATAAACTGTTCTTTCTATAAAATAACTTCATACCCCTGATTTTGTAATTTTTATCCCCATACGTGCTATTGAGTTAATGACAACAGCAACATGTAACCAACAACATTAAAAATTAACTAGGCATCCTAAAACCTTATGTTACACCACATAAATTATAAAAATAAATCCATTATTCCCTTATGCTGTAACATAGTGCGTGAATTTTCATTCTGGTCCAGGCTGAATTTCAACCGAACGACAAACTCGGCTAACGATTCCGTTCGAAAATCATAGCTACTGCCACATGCGCATTAATACAGTCACTGTTTCGCTATCGAAACTTAGCCTGCTGGAGGCACTTATATGCGACTGAAATAATGACATCAATACATACACAGTGATCAAATTTGGACGTTTTGGAGTTTCTTATATGCGGCTGAAATAATGGCATTAGTAATAAGGTAGTTTGAAAGCGAAGAAAATCAAAAATAATTCTTAACGTGTGATGCCGCGCAAGATTAGTTTTAATCCACGTAAATTTATATTTTAAAACAGGAATAATTGATGTTACCAGCATATCGTCAAAATAAAACCAATATCCTAACAGCAAAAGAAAAAATTCTATTTCAGAAAATTAAATATTACTGATTTTTTGTATATAACGTTTAAAGTTTTTATTATTACATATAAATACTTATTAATATTATTGTTATTAATAATAAAGAAAACTCTTATACTGTAACACTCTTCCAAGAGCACAAAGTTACAGGTAAATGCTAAATCGGTACAAATTTGCGACACCCAGGACCTAGTTAGAGAAGCTGGTTTGGGAGTCATTGGAGGAAATGAGGAGGGTGAAAAGAGAGAGCTGGGAATGTACAGGGAAAGTGTTGGTGGTGGGGCTTGGAGGGATATTCGTCAAAGAATTAGGTGGCATCCATAAATTACGTGTGGTGAAATAGGGGGGGGGGCTACGGAAATCTCACGTTAGGTTTTGCGAAAAATTGTTTGTACTGTAGAGCTAAAAAAAAGTCTACAAATTGCGCGAAAGTCGATTTTAGGGGATATTTCGTATAAAAGTGGGGTTGTGACATAAAAAGAAAAAAAAATGTCTCCAAAAGTTTCGAGGGCGACTACTAGAGGGAGCTTTCTCTCGGACCAGATCTCAACAGAGGGGGGGGGGGGGGTCCGGATTTCCCCGGAAAAAACACCTCACGCAATTTATGGATGTGCCCTTAGGGATGGTGAATGGAAGGGGAAAGACGACCACGACAACCAGCTGGTACTCGATTTTATGCATAAAGGAGTAGGAAAATTTTCTTTTGTTGGTAAGGGTGTCAGGGACTGGAACAAATTACCAAACGAAGTGATGAATAATTTACCAAAAATGCTTAAATAATTTAAAATTAAAATTATTAAATCAGTAAAGTTTATGGGGGATGGATTTAACACTCCAATTATTAAAAAAATATATAAAAAAATAAAAAAGGAGTAATTAGATGACTGGGGGAATTGACACCCGAGCGTTAGCTCCATCGCAGTTAAATTATTATAATAACTAGACGACCCGTGCGAAAATTTCGCGAATAAAATGCGATGAATAGTGAGGTTGAATATAATGTCACCAAGTTCAGTCATTACTCCTCATACTCCTACTTCATTTATCGATTTTGGTTAGAAATCCAGGAGATAAATGGCTCGAAACACAAAAAACGTATTTTAGAAATATTGACATTTTTGCGCTTTATGGGTCGAATTACGAAAAATTCGTTTCTTAGAATATAATGTTACCACGGCGGAAACCTTAGTCTTTAATACGATATGTCATTTATCTATATCGATTAGATATCAAGGGAAATATAAGGCTCGTGACACAAAAATACGTTATAGAACAATTTATACTTTTTCCCTTTAATAGTTGAATTCCAAACACTTCTTTCTTAAAATATGATGTCAGCAAAGCTGAGACATTATTCCTCACAATCGTACTTGATTTATCGATTTTGGATAGATATCAAGGGAAATAAGTGGCTCGAGACACAAAAAACGCATTTTAGAAAAATTGACTTTTTTGCCTTTTATGGGTCGAATTACGAAAAATTCCTTTCTTAAAATATAATGTTACCACGGCGGAGACCTTATTCTTTAATATGATACCGCATTTATCTATATCGGTTAGATATCAAGGGAGATAAATCGCTCGTGACACAAAAATCGGTTATAGAAAAATTTATACTTTTTTCCTTTAACGGTTGAATTCCAAAAACATTCTTTCTTAAAATATGATATCACAAAGCTCAGACATTACTCCTCATAATCCTACCTCATTTATCGATTTTGGTTAGATATCCAGGGAGATAAATGGCTCGAGATACAAAAAACGCATTTTAGAAAAAGTGACATGTTTGCCCTAGAAGGGTCGAATTACGAAAAATTCCTTTCTTAAAATATAATGTTACCATGGCGGAGACCTTATTCTTTAATATGATACCTCATTTATCTATATCGGTTAGATATTAAGGGAGATAAATCGCTCGTGACACAAAAATGCGTTATAGAAAAATTTATACTTTTTCCCTTTAAGGGTTGTATTCCAAACACATTCTTTCTTAAAATATGATGTCACAAAGCTGAGACATTACTCCTCATAATCCTACCTCATTTATCGATTTTAGTTAGATATCCAGGGAGATAAATGGCTCGAGATACAAAAAACGCATTTTAGAAAAAGTGACATTTTTGCCCTATAAGGGTCGAATTACGAAAAATTACTTTCTTAAAATATAATGTTACCATGGCGGAGACCTTATTCTTTAATATGATACCGCATTTATCTATATCGGTTAGATATTAAGGGAGATAAATCGCTCGTGACACAAAAACGCATTGCAAAATTATTGATACTTTTGCCCTTTAAGGGTCTAATTCCGAAAACTTTCTGGCTTAATATATGACGTCACTAAAGCGGAGATCTTAATCTTTAAAACGATACTTCATAAAACGGTTTCAGATAGGTATCCAGGGAGATAACTGACTCGTAACACAGAAAACAGCATTTTAGAAATATTTACATTTTTGCCCTTTAAGGGTCGAATTCCGAAAACTTTCTTGCTTAAAATACGATTTAACCAAAGTGGAGACCATAAGCTTTAAAATGACACCTCATTCATTGATTTCGGTTAAGTATGAAGGAAGATATAGGCTTGTGACAAAAAAATACCTTATAGAAATAATATATATGATAAATCGTGCAGTCCTCCGTATCAGCATTTAGAAATTGCACACACAGGCATTACAATGACCGACCTGCTAAGTTAGGTAAAGGTAACATCTTATTTCTCTTAAACATTTCTTCACTTACTTACTTATTCACTTACTTACATAACACAAAAATAAATCCCTTTCTAAACATTTTTTTTTACTTCGCACAATAATTATCTCTACGAATTAGAATAGTTAATTTTTCTGATAGCTTTTCACTATTTCATAAATTGTATTACATTAAAATATTAATTAAATAAAACTATCGGATATCAGTATGAAAACCGAACCTAAGGAAACAAAGGAAAGTTTTAAGAAGACATTTAGAATTCATCCCTCTCAACGCTAATGTTCGGTAATAGACTAAAATCGTTAAAGAATTTTTTACACATGCCAAAACACACGCGCGGGAAGCAGCGGTCAAATGCTAGTTCGTTTATAAGCTTACACTTATTTCACTCACCGATATTACAGTGAGACAACGCTACAGACAAGACTTACGGGCCTGTATAGCGCTCACAGTCCTCTTCTTGTTAGCATCTAAATACTAGTCTGTAAAGTATTTGGTGATAGTAACTGATGTAAGACATATAGATCGCGCCCAAGTATCTCACTAGAGTTAGTTCGTCCACATATTGCCGAGAGTAGTGCAATCGCAACTTAGTATTATGGACACATCAAGACTTGACAGGAAATATGTGGCATATACAGTTTCTGTATTCGCACAAAGAGAAACATATTTACCATTCATAGGCACACCACAATGAATGTAAAAGGATATTATTAGAAAAGGTGCCGTACACGAAGCATAACCTCATATCTTCAAAGCTACGTAAAACATGTTACGCGACGATACGCCTCGACAATTACTGCAACTTATCTCGATAGCATCCATCATGTATGGTGTTAGGGTGGTGTCTTGATTGAATCGTATCAATACAACGTATCATAACTTGTAGTTAGCCAACAAGATATCTTCTTGGCCTATGTGTAGCAGATAATGTTCACTGGAGTTTTGTTCTAGTCTTATGCTAAGTTCAAAACTATGGTTACTCAAGATCTCTCAGGTCACTGTAGTTTCCTCACTTTCGAGCTCTGAACACTGTACTCGTGCCAGTCAGCTAGTCAACATGGCAATGCTACCATGACCAATGTGATTTGAGTGGCTGCTCAAATACTGTTTTAGCAAAGTTGTTACCTGTTTTCGTATATGTGTGATAAAAAGTTAACCAGCTACATATGTTAGCAGTACTAAACGAACGAGATTGAGAACTGTGCCTCGAAATAGCCTATTTTTCAGTCGACGGCAGCGTTCCAATTCTTCGCCGGTCCTTTCCTCTCCAACAGAGCACATCATTTCCGGTCAGCGTGGTTTCGAACTGAGTCATCCTTGAGCCACCCAACACCGGCCAGACATGAGAAAAAAGTTGTTTTGATTAAACGTGTGTCTATGGTGAAGCACTTTATTTTACTGCTTAGTTTTCTTCTTCTTATGACTTTGCGCTTCGTCGATAATGAGGTCATTAGGGACTGGAAAGTACTGGAGCAAGGAACGGAAAGGAATTCGGTCATGGACTTTTAAAGGAAGCATCCCGGCATTCGTCTGTAGTGATTTAAGGAAACCAAGGAAAACCCAAATCTGGATTCCCGGACGGTGATTCGAACCCACGTCCTCCCGAATGCGAGGCCAGAGCGCTGCCTAGTTTTTGATGGAATGGTTGTTTGCTGATCTTTTTTCACATATTTAAATCGTATATTGTAATTACAGTTTAGAACCCTCACGGTAATCACTCAGTGTAACCGTTGTTAATACGAAGAATTTATTCCTCTATTACTCGTATTATTATTTTCTCGCTTTGTTCTTGGAGGTATGTTACTGGATGCTGGTTTCTTTCTGTGAACACTCCAGGAACCTAAGGAAACATCATGGAAATTTCAGGTTCCCAGTTCCCATCGATGCAGTATCCCGAATTGCCCATCCATTTGGATTCAAATGAATGCGTAACAGATTTTTATAGAACAACGTGACTAAACATTCAGTGAACCAACAATGATTCAAGTTGTCTTGTTACCTCTCATCCGGTTCGTTTAACTTGTTAGATCTTTGGACTGGAAGCATTTTTATGTTTTTCAAGGGGATTTCAAATTTAAATTACTTTATTATTTATTCGAAACTTACACGAAACAAGTTGTAAGTTCGAAGGTTTTCACGGCGTTGTATATATCGGGCTTCCAGCCTCGTAAAAATGTCACACTTGTGGGACATTTCGAAGACGTCTATCTCAGCCCTCATTTTCAACTAGAACGAAACATCTCCTCCCTGTAACGGCTAGTGATGTTGGTTCGAAGTTTTTCACGGCGTTATATATAAATGAACTCTTCTGTGGCTGAGATAGACGCCTTTGAAACGTCTCACAGTGTAACATTTTTACGCGGCTGGAAGCACGAGAACAGTTTATTTATGAAACAGGTTACTTTAAAGAACGGAACTTTCGAGGTGAATAAATACAGGAATAGTAATAACCACAATACGGTGATATATCAAATATGAGTCTATATGAAAAAACTATTTAGTGGATTAACATAAGGTTCGTAGCCAGCAATATTGTCTACACTTTTTTTTGCCACCATAGTGGCAATTTCTAAAACTCCTTCCTCATAAAATTAGTTTGACAGTCTAGTATCTCATCGTCGTTCGAATCATTCTTTCCATTTAGACATTTTTGGAATGGCCCAAACAAATGATAGTTATATGGTGATAATTTTGACATGAACCAAACTTGTTTAGTTAAATCATGCAATTTCGCTTTCGTAGTACTGTGGAGTCGGGCGTTACGATACAGTATTAGGACATTTCACTATTACTGAATTCCTTACATTACCTTAATATAACCATGAAAATCCTACCCTAATTCAACGTTTCTAATTGCAACTTTGTTGGTGGTGTAATAATCCTATACTAATAATTAATCGCGCGCCGCAAATCAAACAAAGACAACATTAGAACTAGATGTGAAACCACCTTTTGAGACAGCAGACATTCCTTTTCGCTGTTTTGACCCTGTTTGTAAATGGAGAGAAAATGTTGAAATAAAATCGAGTAATATGGAAAAAAAAATCGGTATAAGTCATCTCCTATAATCTTCTTTCCCTTAACAGCAAACACACTACGCAATGTAGGTTAACACTGCTAATTTCGTGCTGAGTGATGGCGATAACCCTAGCCCCGTCGGCTCAGTTGGCTGCAGCACCGTGATAGAGTCCGTGATTAGCGTCCTGGTGGTGTAAGAAATTTTTATCATCAGAACTTTGCCGGCAGGTTAGGAGATGGGATGGTACACAATTTCTAAACTCTAAACCTTTCAGCAGTGTGTATCGGTTGAGGACATACGACTATGTTGATCGTCATTCGACCGTAGGATGGGGTCGTTAAGCCTGGCGGCACTCGATGTCTTTCGGAAGGGTAGGCCTGAATAGGATGGCACCAGGTTGCACCCTCTCCCTGCTTTCATCTCTCATTCACAACACACTACACTGAACAAACACACTATCAAGGTCATCCACACTTACAAACGTCTTGTAACGGAGGCCGCACCTCATTAGCCGAAGTGTAGGGATCAGCGCGCGCCACAGGTTAGCCCTCGCTACCTCGCCGCCACCTGCCCTCCACGTTGCCTTGTGTCGTTTGGCACAGAGCACTTAACAGCAAACCGATGGCAACAGCGCACCACTACCCCCGCCTCTGATGTTTACCGACAGAGAGTGGGCAGCAGCGCGCCATCCCCGCCAGCAGAGGCGGCTCTGTTCCCACGGCGTGTTGCTGGGTATCCGTCCGGCGCGGCACGGATTACAAGATGCCGTGGGAACGCGGCTTTACACTAGGGAAGCCAACGGGAAACTGCCTCAGTTCACCTTCCTAGACGTTGTGATGGAGAGGTAAACATCCCCTGTGGTAACCGCCATCGCTCGGACACCGAGTGTGTGCATTCAAACCGGCGACCCTCGTAACGAAGTGATCCAACATTCACCAGCCCACTTCAACTTATGGCTATCACAGCTATCCATGTCGATGATTACCTGGAAACGTTCCTTTCTGAGTCTGGCAATGATAAGCGTGGCCGCCCGCCTTTCGCCGAGTGTTTACGTAATTGGCCAATGTCGCTCACAGCCCGCAGGCGACCCGGAAGAGACCATTGGCTATCTCGGCCCTCATCAGGACCCGCTCTCATTAGGCACAAACCACACGATGAGACCTCACTACTTACTAACAGCTCACAAACGAACTTTCACCGGACGTCACGGATTCCATATGCTAACCGCGAGCTTTCTTCTTTTTTGTGCACTATTTTGACAGGGCATTCAGCCAATCCCGGAGAGCAACGTCTTTTCTGGGTAGAAGATAGAGAGGGTCTCGGTGTTCGGTGAGAGCGAGGTAAGGTCATCAAAGACGAGTCTTGATTTTACTGTTACATTGGGACGAAAAGTGACATCGACCACTCTTGATTTAAGAAATGGTACTGTCCTTTCAGTTGATACGAACGTATGAGAAGCTATCTGCGGAAATCAAAATGCATACTGGAGTTTTCACACGGTTTGCAAGCTGTATAGATAACAATTATACGGTAATAGAGCCTCTTTTTCATTTCATTCCTCCCAGCTGAAGGCTGGGAGGCGGGCTGCTGGAGAGTCACCGAGACTCTTTTCAGCCAATCTACTCTACGGGGAGGGAACTGGGATGGAAGGTCGGCCGTGGCCTTGTAGGGAACCATCCCGGCATTCGCCTAGAGTGGCTGAGGAAAACCACGGAAAACCTTAGCCAGGATGGCCGAACGAGGTTTGACCCTCGGTTAAAAAGAGTTAGCTCAATATATATATTTTCTGTACTTAATAGGTTATCACTTATCAAACATAATATTAGAGGTACAGGCATACGAGGGCAATATGTATTAACGGCGTCTTCTTTTTTATTAAGGCTTAATGGTTCTTCAACGTTTAGATCATGGTTTTAAAACCTTTATGGCCTACTGCCTCCTTTTCGAAAAAAAAAATTATTCCTTTTCAGGGAGAAATAAAAGCACACCGACTCCCTTTCTTGTAATATTTAATGTAACTCATAGTGATCTAACTTTTTTTTGGGTCGTAACCCACTTGTTCAAACAGTGACTCCATGGCCTCCCTCTTAGGTGGAATGTACTATATCATGTATTAAAAAAAGAACAGATTTTTAAAATTACTTTGCGAAACGGTATTAAAATTAATGTTGCACTGTTCATATTTTGATTAACAAATACTTACGGAAAAATAATAATATTATTAGTTAGAGGGCTAAGCTCGATGTATGACAAAATATTTTTGAACGTTTGGTGCCTTACTTGTCATCAGCAATCTTAAATCGGGATATTCCACTACTAACTATCTGTTTCTCTTCCTCCACCCCCCTCCCTCTCCCCCAGTAAACTGCTGATCACGCTAAATCCACTTTACGCTGCAAGCGATGATGGGAGTCAATGAAAACTTATCTGATACAACAAATGAAGCCGCATATAAAACTCGAAAAAGGGGGGGGGGAGTGCGGTGGTTGGTCGTCAGTGCCTCCAAAATTTGTCTTGGAACAGAAACGCCCCTTATGATCTTTCAACGTCGACCGGTGGGCAGTACCACTGGTCTATATCATTAGTATTTGGAGAGCACTTGGGACAATAAACAGAGGGGAATTTGAAACCATCCATGCATTAGCGTGGAATGACTTGAGTAAACTGTCGGAGACGGAAATATTGATTGCTGGACCAGACATCGAACACGTATCCTGTTGAACGGCAGGCCCGATGGTTAACGCTCATTTACTGGGCTCAGTGGGTCGTTTAGAGATGATGCGCACCTACGCTGACTAATTTACGTAATGGCGCTACTGGTTCCAAAACAACAACCTTTTCATGCAGATTTTAGTTTGTGTGACTAACCTAATAGATGTGAAGCTATGTTTATTGAATATTAGACTATGACAATATGATGCCTCGTTTTTATAATTTTTTTCAATATAAATGAATCGTTTATTGCCAGAGGTAGGTTAGGAGAAAAGATTCGTACCTAACGAACCCGAGCCAACACGGTCAGTTAAGACATAACGATGCAAATAGGTAGCAGCCGCCTGCAGCGTGGCGGGTGATAGGAAAGAACAGTCGCTATAAAGCAGTGCGAGATGTATTCATGATAAATCTGCTGCTCTGAAGCAATTTAAGCTGAAAAATTTTGCGAAATACGTTTAATTTTTAAATTCACGTAAAGGGTTAATGGTGTAAACGATTACATATTAAAAAACGATGGATATTTTGCGTTGACGTGAATTAAGGGCTATAAAATTCTGCTTCAAGAAGTTATAACTACAGCAGTCCTTAAATCACAATGTACTTTTTAAACATAGTACGCAAAATGAGTCTGAATGCAGTCTTTTCATACGTTTATATAAGCCATATTAATATTTAAAATGCAAGAATTTAAAGAACTACAGTGTTAGGTGATCTATACTAATATAACCACGGTTTCGTGTAACATAAAAACGAAATGATTACATTATATGAAAAAGTGTGAGGCTGAAATACAGCATAAACGTTTTCTACGTTAAATGATATGAAAAGGTGTAACGTTGAAATACAGAAAACGTTTATGCTGTATTTCAACCAGAGCTCCACTAGTATATGACCGAATTCATAGTGCTGTGAATTAAATTATTCACAAGTAACGATTAAAAAAATTGATATTTTTCCAAATTTAAGATTATTGTACTGCTGATTAATTATGCTTCCGGCCTGTTTACGATTTCAGCCTCACAAAGATGCAAATTTCCGAATGAGTATGTTCCACGCAGGAAAGTTGAATGTTAATATTTCAGTTAAACTCTTGTAAATGCTATGCAGATAGGAGACACCGACTGCAAATGGAAACGTACTCTTCTACTTGTAAGATTATGCACATCGATTAGCCGAGAATCTGATTAGTAAAGTTATCACTGCGGTGTTATCGGTGATAATTTGCTTGTAATAAATTTCATAGACTGACAATTACACTATCTATGAAAGTATAGTCTGTACTCTAGGAGAGATATTGTACTGTTTAATTGTTCAAAGACAAAATTCTGACTCAGGCCTACGACTGGAAAACTACAAGGATTACGGATGACACGCTCACCTGAGCAGCAGCACCAAGCCCTCATGCGCACCTACGTGGATCGCACACTGCAATGTCAGCGATACAACAGCTGCAACGACCGTCTCACAGCACCTGCCCCAAGCCGGCACAATGGACAGACCTGTTAGGGTACCTCGCCCTCCCTGCAAGACGCGGCTTCACAGGGCGTAACTACAACTACGCAAATCCACCTCACTGTGACGAGTAAATGAGGACAGCTATTTACGAGTTTAATATCTGCTATCTTTGTAGAAAAGCGGATAAGTGCAGCAACAACCGTTGAAACATAAGTGAAAATAATTCCTCGCTGATGATGCCTCTATGAGAAATGCTTGCCTGAAAGCTCTATGAAACACACATAGTTTATCAGTTTACCTGTAATTTGTCGAGTTGCTATCTAGCGGTAATGGATTCACCCCTTATCGACGTCGTCGAGCCAAGCAAGTTGATTCTAAACTATGGGGTACCCTGGCCATGCATGTTCATAATTTTTGCCATTTACGGATTGAATTTTGAAAAATTCCTATCTTAATTAATGATGTTACCAAAGCAGAAAACTTAATCCTTGAAATAATACTAAATTTATCGGTTTTGGTTAAGTATAAAGGGAGAAAGATGACTCGCAATAAAATAAAGTGAATCGGGAAGTCATTGCGGGGCAGGATCCTATTTTTTTTTTTTTTTAACTGCTTAACGTCTCTTAACAGCGAGGTCTTTAGAGACGGGAAAGGATGGGTAGCAAGGAATGGGAAGGAATTCGGCCATGACTTTTTGAAGGAAGCATCCCGGCATTTGCCTGGAGTGATTTGGGAAACCATGGAAAACCCAAATCTGGATGCCCGGACGGGGATTCGAACCGCCGTCCTCCCGAATGCGAGGCTGGCAGGATCGACTCCTGGTCCCGGCCTACCGGCCGTTCTGATCACAGCCACTAAGCCGAATGCCGAGACGGTCTCCAGTATCCTCCTCATGAAATAAACAGTACACAAACTTACATTTACATAGTTACAAGTCTCGCAGAGAGATGGCAACACAACTTTCCTGTTAGGGAGGCGTTAGGCTCAGCACAAGCTCGCCAAATCGCAACACGTCACACCCTGAAAAAAGCCAACTCTGCAACCTAGAGGATAAGTGCAAGGAACAAGAAGAATATCTCTAAATAGTTTCTGAGGGACTGAAAGCATGTTCCATTACCAATGTCACTCTTGTAATACAACGAAGGAGGTGGTAAAATGAGGAAAATTAATACCACAACTTACTTATTTCCAATGGATGGCAATGAAATTGAATCGCCAGAATTTATTGAGTGAGATGGAGTACAAGCGATATTTTAAATTCAGGATTTGCTGAATTCTGGAAATTTCGATTCACGTTTCCAAGCTTCTTGTATTTTTCTCCAGGAAACTCTTTAAATATCTGCTGTCTGCTCTAATTGAACTTTGTAGCAAGATTTTATGTTTGTATCAATGCACTCATTATCTTACCATTAGTATGCAGTAATAGTTATGTCTAGATTTTTCTAAAATGTTTTAGATGGAAATAAATAATACTGTATTTTGATTGGTCAGTTGGTTAAGGCACGTAACTGTGGAACGAAACCTTTCCTCTTCGAATCCCGGTCTCTGCCAAAGTTTTAACAGTCCTTAAAACTGATGTTCACCTCTTCAAAATTCCGCTTTGTTAATGTGACTTAGGCTAGAACACTCCGTGGTTCGGATTCCACGATAAACTGTGGGTCAACTATACCCGGCAGAATTACTGGGCTAGGTTGAACGCCTACGAGAGCCGGTAAGAAAATCTAACAATAGGTCATTTAGACCGCAAAAAAAAGAAGACAACATAAATAAACATAAAAAATAAAAAATGATAAACGCACAAAATTTTCAGTTGTTTACTGATATTAAATAATGTTAATCTTCTTCGACTATGTTATCAGCTGCTCTCTTTTATGGCTTTACGGCTAGTCGACGTCGAGATCATTAGAGGTGGGAAATAACTGTGGATGAGGACCGCGAAGCAATTCAACCATGGCATTTTGAATTCGCCTGGAATGGATTCGGGAACCCATGGAAACCCGAAATCCAGATACCCGGATGGCGATTCGAACCCGCCAGGCCAGAACGTAACAACTCGCCCACCAGTCTTGGTACCCGGCACCTGCTGAGAATACTTTTGGATTTGTGTTGTGGATGTATCGCAGTTTCCCGTAGGGTCAAAATCGCAGTGAGAAGAGAGAGAGTTTGATCTTTCAGCAGCAGTGAAACTGGCGCAGCAGAAACACATATGCTTTATACGTGACGTTGATGACCCCTGACCAGTAAGATGCTCATTGAGGTGAAAGCCAATATCTAAACTATGCAATGTACGCTAAATGTCTAGCCGAGCATGAGAAAGGATTGAACATTTAGGAATTTTCTGAACCGTTGCGTGATGCGCTCATGGATTCTTAGACGTGGATTTTGTTAAATTCAGAAGGATTATAAATACAAATATCTTTTCATTCGTGGTTTCTGCACAAAACCCGGGTATAAACACCCTACCTATTGAGATGTTCGTTTGAGATACGTAAGCATAAAGTCAATCTGCGTCTCTACGTTCTAACAATTCTCAAAATCATTGGTTCCTATTCTATAAATTTCGTACTATGATTTTGTTTCCGATAGAATTTGACAAACCAAAATTTCTGTCTTTTTCATTAATAGTATTTGTAACTTGATAAACAGCCCAGAGAATTCTTTGGAAGTATTTGAAGCTTTTTCTTTGGAGTACATTTGATAGAGTAACAAGGACTGAAAGGTGTTTATTAATTGTAAGTTTTCCAGGAGACACTCAGTATGGAGTAATGATTTAGTTCATACTTAAAATGAAATAACTGGGAGCGACATGCATTAAATTTATTAGCTATTAATTTATTTAGAGTTCAACTTTTAACTGTATAGGGATAAGATACCATTGATTAAAAACATATATTACGATCAGAATCAAACCACAGCAATTTTTTCACAAAAAAATAAACAATAAGGTGAATTATGGAATTGAAGGCTTTTAGTTGCTCGCTTTAATATATATATATATATGCAGCTGACACTTAATCATTAAGAGAAGACTAGCCTTGTATCTTAGCTTGCTGATCTACAAGCGCGAACGTTGATACAGATCTTGAAGACTAGGAAAGGTGCTGAATCAATATCTTGTCAGACGCCTAAAGAGCGCGCAACTGTTACTTCGAACGGCTGTTGCCGTTAGAACAAATTTAATCATAATGGTTTTTCAGATGCTTAAAGTGTAATATTTACTTCCGATTATCCATATTGAAGATTCATTTTTGTATCCTGGAAATCGGTGCACTTCAGGGCACTTCCTTGTTTACAAATGGAATAGCTCTGAAGATACCTACAATAGAACCGAATTTACTTCCTTACATTAGTGGGTACGGGCTAAAGTGATCGTGTTTCGAATGTTGCACAATTTGTTTGCAATACCGATGTGATCAGGACACTATTTAAAATTTGCTGCGCTTAGTTTGTACAATAAGACAAAATGTTTTGTGTTAGCATGTTACTGGAAAGTTATTCTAAATATTGCTACAGTTTGTCTCTGGTGTTCGAGAAGGAAACAATTTTAGTTATTATAATAAATGGGAATTATGAATGAGTCGCGAGCTGCCCTGCCGCAATATACTGAGGACGTGCCAGAAAAAAAAGAAAAAAATATAAAACATGTAACGGGAAGTGTATCTGGCTACATGCTGATTAATAACAAACTGCCTTTTACGTTTTTTAAAGAAAAAATGTAGAAGTAAATACTTAGGCACCAGTAAAAAATAGAGGCTTTTGAATTGTGGCTCTATCATAGAATATAGATGATACCAAGGACAGACCACGCCAGAAGTATTGAAAAAAAAAGGATATGATAATACTGACCGCTAAAACACGGAATCTACAGTATCTTGGACACAACCTGAGAAAAAAATGCTGTTGCTAAATCCCATAGTTTACAGGGAACATACCAGGAAGGATAAGGGCTGGTAGAAAAAATTCCAGCTAAAAAGTTGAGTATCTGGACTTCCAAGACAACTACTTTACTATTCCGAGTGTCAACGAACAGGGACAAGGCAGCCAAGGTGGTTGCCGACATCCGGAAGAGATAGGGGCAAAAAGAAGAAAAAATATTTATGCGTAACCGTATATACATTAGGCCTACATTTAAAAGGTATAAAAATAAGTGTTGCGGTATAGAATATTTTGATCCACGTACACATACACATTAATTCGTTAGAAGGTAGAGCTAAATCTAGATTGCGATTCATAGGTTGAATCTTGAAAAATTGTAATGAACAAACAAAGGAGATAGCGTATAAATCTCTTGTGCGTCCACATTTGGACTATTGTTGTGCCATTTGGGATCCGTTTCGTAAGGGGTTGATCGAAAGTATGGAGAAGGTACAGAGAAGAGTCGCCCGATTCGTGACCGCTTGCTACAGCCCTTATGAAAGCGTCACAGAACTGATTAATAGACTAGGCTGAGAGTCTCTGATAGATAGACGACGCACGTTTCGTTTAAGCTTATTTGGTAAACATGTGTACTCCCACTTTCACTTACGAGGGTAGAGAAATACTTCTTCTACCAACCTATTTGAGCCGGAATGACAAGAAAGATAAGATTAGAGAAATAAGGTGCCGCACTGATTCTTATATGAATTCTTTTTCCCTCGTACCATTAGGGACTGGATTGAACAACAAAGAGATTTGCTTTGGTGCTGAGCACCCTCTGCCACTCACAATTCTGTGAATTGCAGAGTATATATGTAGATTTATAGTCTAATAATTGTTTAGCGAAATGAAATACGGAAGTGGAGATGGGGAATGTTGCGTCGCTTGAGGCTGAAATACCTGTAAGAATCCCAGCATGTGGGCCTAATGAACCAACACAGAGATAAAGTTTATGTTTGTGACAAAGAGGAAGTCCGGAAACATGACATGAGGCGCGGCAGAAGGCGGCCGGCTGCTTTACTTTCTCCGTCTCCCTACCTTCCCACTCCATTAATCAGCCCGCTCGGACCACCACCGGGGTGAAACTCACAAACACCGCAAATTGTGCACGAATGCGGAAGTCCTCGGGGGGTTTACCGGATATTTTGTCAATCTGGCGGCATTCGGTTTTTCGGACCTGCTGCTCACTGACTGCCATACGTTTAACTCTCTCGTCAGAGAGCAGGACAGTATCAGCTGAAATCAAACCACTACATTGATGAGTGATGAATATGTTACACAAGAATCCAGAGATAAACGCAGCAGTGTTCGGCGGATGTTATAAAGTTGAAGATACTCTCGACAGAAAGGGATACACATCAATACAATAAAACATAAAGTTATTAATAGATGTTGAAGCATCAATACGGAAACAAACTACAACCATACCACAAGAAAATCACCACAATTACGATTAAAATCTCAACTAATCAATGGTACTACTTTTTCTTTCTTCGCATCTGGTTCATAGTTATTTCAGGAACCATGTATACTATGAAAAGTTTATAGTGGGTTAAAAAAAGAAACAGAAGATATTTTTGTTCATGTTGGAGAAAAAAAATTAACATTCATCAAATATATGCACAATATTTTTACAACAAACGCAATATATTTATGGCGGCGTCAACCATAGTATAATCTTTCCGACAAAAAGTAGTTCTCGGATGGTGGGTCTCTCGCTTCAGAAACTTTATTTCCCAGTGTATACGAAATATCTGCACTGATTCCCTAGTACTCTCTTTCAAATATTTTACCCTAGTTTCAAATATTTTTAGAATAATTGTTGTAAAAATTAAACAAGTTGCCAGAATTCGACCATGAGCTCTTAAGAAGCGCAGTTACTTTATCCGTTTCTGTTTGGAACTCAAAGACTTTACTCCGTAATGCTATCCTTGACAGAAACGTTGAGTTTCCACGGCCTGGTTCAGATACATTTTTTTTCTTATGGCTCTACGCTTCGTCGTCGTCGAGGTCATTAGAGATGGGAAACGATCGTGGGCAAGGAACGGGAAGGAATTTGGCCATAGCCTTTGTCGACGAAACATTCCGACATTTGCCTGGAGTGATTTGGGGAAACCATAGAAAACGCAAATCTGGATGGCCGGAAGGAGATTCGAACCAGTGTCCTCCCGAATGCGAGGCCAGAGCGTCACCACTCACCCCACACGCTCGGAGTGTTACAGACAAGAAAAGCAGTCGATGACAGAGGTAAAAGGCAAGGTAAGGGAACGTATTATTATCATTACAGAGCGGGATTCAAACCAGAGACCTTTAGTTTTCAAAACAGATGCCTCAGTAACGAGGAACCAGACCAGTGGAAAAAAGTCAGGGTTTTGTTGCAGGAAGGCTATGCCAGTTGGGAATCTCATAAAAACTGATCGAGACTCTTAGATTATTTGAAAGATTTTTATTGACCAAATATACTTTTAGAATAAACATTTGTACAGTCTAGAGAGTAGTAGAGGTCTTGCAGGAACAATGAAATTCTCTACGGTGTCCAACCGGATGGTGCAGGTAGTTCGTCGTTTGCCGTAACTTTCTCCTTCACCAGGACATCAATTTTGGATTTTTTTTTTCCTCCCAAATTTGTTAGCGTTATTTTCTTTTTCAGCCGATTGAATGTTGAGTACACGAGCAATTTCTGAAATGGAACGTCCCATACGTCTAGCTTCACGCGTTCAAAGTCTGTTAATTCCTGTTGAGTGGCTATAATCCCGTGAGATTATCTTTTACATAACTTATGAGAGTACACGACACTGCACGGCACAGTAACACCTTTCGTCCGCGGTGTTACCACCATCCGTATATTTGCATCTTCGTACCCCATAAATATTTACACTTCAGCGTAGTTCCAAGTTAATAAATCATGCTCATTTAAAGAATATATTACAATCATTTACCTTTAATCCTCTAAAAATTATTTTCAGACTTCTTCGTTTTAACGTACGTGATACTATCGCTTACAGCAAGAAGTGAGGAAAGGGCTACAATTTCCTAAACATGTCGTGTTGATAGATGCTCGACCAAGTACGCTGCGGGCGAACTCCTCTGTGAAAAACACATTAGCGACACAAGCAAGATTGCCGGATGAATGAATATGTATGTAGTGGCATCCCTGGGCGCTCTAATTCTCCACTTCCTAGCTGTTACGGCAACGTTACCAGAAGGATGTCCTTGTAACGGGCGAATAATGCAAATCGCTACCAAATCCAGTTCCGGCAACGTACCAAGGGAGAGTACGGTATGAAAGAGAGTTTCGCTTTCTTTCCCACAGTATTTAGAAACTTTATGCATACATGGTGTAATAGCATCTCCATTATATCACCAGTTTACTTCAAGGAAATTATAATATTCTGGGGAAAAGCGTGAGCAACGTATGTAAGGATATAAATGGAATTATGATAATTAAAAGATCATAATTTACAGTCACCTCGTAGTGGATAAAGTGTATTGTGGATTAGTTACAAGCATTATGAAGAGGAACTATGATAGCTGGACTGACAGAGAAGAAACAAGTATCTCCGTTTCATAAAAACAGTTGTTATCATTGCCATTAATTGCTAACGCCTATATCACAACTTTCCCTCACAACTCCATATGTTTAATGAGCATTCGTACTTTAAACTGCTTCACCGTTTGAGGTATATTTACGATTTTTTTTCAATTTATGATTCTATTCCTATAAAGGAAAAATTTCACACTTCTTTTTGACTAAAATGAATTACTAATTCATAACATTCATCCTTTCTTTCCAAATCCCATTCCTGGTTATTCTCCTGATATCTATCCAAGCATCATCGTCACCTCTCGTGGTTTGTTTAAAAAATTAAGGCTTTACGACTCTCCGGCATCGATATCGTTAATGCTGGAGGAGGGTTATGGACAACGACGGGAGGGAACTCACTCATGGGGTTTGAATGAACCGTTCGGCATATGCAGAAAGTGATTTGGCATCTTCCTTCTTTATTACAATATGTTCCGATTCAGCTTTAATAACTATTATACCGTGGTTTCTACAGAAAAAATCTATCTTCCTTTTCGCACCACATTCATAATTCAAAATTTCACACCTCCCCATTTAAGAGAAGGATGAGTGACGTTAGTAGCTCAGTTTCCTGAATTCCCTGCTTTGTCCCCGACATTATGATCCGATTTTGTTTTTTTTGTTTGTTTTTTGTTGTTGTGGAAACGGAATGGAAATGGAAGGTATTATTTCATGGCCTTTTTCAAAGAACCATTCTGCCCTACACTTGGATTGATAGAAATCGGAATCTGGATGGCCGGACTTGGATTCGAACCCGCTTCTCCCAAATGCGAGGCCAGAACGTTATTGCTCACCCACCATGCTCAGTACCATCAATAACAAACGCAGTCATCGTTTTCCCAATGTGCCTTACCCAGTCGGCATATTGGCTCCCATTGTTAATGAACCGATACTGCTACGACACATTCTCATATTCATGATGTGCAGCGAGTCATCAGACTTAACCTAAATAAAATTTGTAAATAGGCATTCCTCTGTGTAAATATTGTCCAAATCAGCAATTTTACATGTGTTTAACATAGGAGACATCCATAAATTACGTGAGGTGAAATGGGGGAGGGGGGGGTCCGGCGAAATCTCACCAGATCTCACCAGGGGGGAGGGGGGGGTCTACGGAAATCTCACGTGAGATTTTGCGAAAAATTGGGAACAGTAGAGCCAAAAAAAAGGTCTACACTTTGCGCCAAAGTCGATTTTTGGAGGGTATTTCGTCAAAAAAAAAGGTCTACAAAAGTTTCCAGGACGATTTGTAGGGGGGGTTCTCACGGACCAGATCTCACCAGAGGGGGGGGGGGGGGGTCTGGCCAGATCTCACGAAATCTCACCAGGGGGGAGGGGGGGTCCAGAAATCCGGAAAAACACCTCACGTAATTTGTGGATGCCCCCATACGTATTTTCCCTTTAATACCTTCTGAATCGATACTACTATTTGTAAAAATTATAACGCCAACGAAGAAAATGTGTTTGTAATGAAAGTTAGTCCACAACTTAGGAACATGACGACACACAACTGATTAGCATTACAAAACTGTACATGCACTTTGTCCGCGAGAATTCAGTACGGTGTGAAGCCGCTACAGCGAGAGCCAATAGACGTCGTGGTATGGAATCAAATAGAGTTACGATATGCTGCTGGGAAACACACTGCCGCGAGGTCTGTAGGCGCGTCCACAAAGCATTGACAGAATTTGCAGGAGGACCAAAACGCACAAATTGCAGACCAACAATACCCCACACATGTTCGATGGGTGACATGTCAGGCGAACGTGGAGGCCAGGGAAGCAGTCGTACCCGTTGTTATTGCACATCCCTCGCCACCTGTGGCTCGACAATGTCCTGCTAAAATACGGCGTATGGAGCTGCATGCAGGAAGGGCAGTGCGTCGAGCTCTAAAATATCTCTGAAGTAGCCCTTGTTGTTCAGAAATTCCTCGGTACGCATGTTATAGCCAAAGGTGCCACAAACCATCAGACTTGGCGTTTTACCGCTATGCCACTCAACAATGTAATTTGCCCGATTGCGATCACCACTGTAGTGTCTATTACGTACGCGGCTTTCACTGAAGGAAAAGTCAAAAGGGATTCGTCAGAAAACAATACTTTTGCAACTCAGCGTTCTCGTCCTCATTGTAGTCTAAGGATTTGGTGGTTTCTGATCAGATCAGCCCAGCACTCAATCGCCGACGCAGACATGTCCACACCCGTTGCAATGCTCCAACGTCAAGCCAATACTGTGGACGAAGCTGTTCTGTCGGTTTCGCCCATGCCGTCAAGATAGCGCTGTAGTCGCACTGTGTGCTCCAGTACAAGCGTACGACCCTCTTCTATTGACTGGTTCCACCTTCGCGTCACTGTGGTAGCAGCATGCCCTGTACTAGTTGCAATGTCATGGTACGACAAAACCAATCATACAGCCACATTCGAACTCACTCACACGTAGATGATGCGCCCTATTGAGTCGAAGAGGAATATCGACACTTGTTTGCACATTTCCACTTCGTTTGATGCCTCTACGCCGACTGTGTGTAGCGTAACACTGACCTGTCTGGTCACACAAAAGAGGGCGTTGCTGGGCCTACGTGCACGCCGTCTGTCTGCAATCTTAACCATTTATTATACTTCCACGATTCTACACATCCTCCGATTTTTAAGCGATTCGGACATTCCTTCTGGGCGTTGCAATTTTTACAGACAGTAATGTATTTTTTATATCCTGTTACGGTTAGTGCTCCCTATTTGGAAAAGTTTCTTCACTAATATTCATCTATAATTCCTGCGTGACAATCCTTAATGGTCTCATAAAAACAGATATTTAATATCAACCTTTTCATATCCTCTGTATTTATTTCCCCATAGCAATAGTTACATCATTCAGCGTTCCACATTCATCCATTTCATGAAAACATCCTTACCTTCTTTCTTGCTGCTACAATTATTTCAAGTGCTTCCTTTCTCTTTTATGATCCTTTATTACCTACACCTTCCTCCTCCTGAGCTCCGTATTGTAACATGTCGGTTACTTGTCTTTTTTTAATTTTTTGTTTCGAAATAAATGTTTCTTCTCCTTTTATATTGTTAATTTAAACTGGTCTCACTTTCACTCCAATGCATTTATACCCTTTAACCACCTGTCTATCTAAAACAAACCTGCAGTTTCACAACCGTGCCCTTCTATAATTACACATTTGGCTTAGCCACTAACCTTGTTGTTCACTGAATTAGTGTTATGAGGCGAAGTTAACGAAGCTGTAGATGCAGTCCCGTTACATGTTGTTTGATGATAGCTTATTCTTTTTTATATATATTTAAACGTAGAATACATAGACACTATGCTGTGAGCAATTAATATTTCACAATGTATCCAATATTTTGTGCTACGCCACGTGGCAGCAAATTAAAGTATAAATATTGGATTTGACTTAATTAAAAACAGAGAATAAACTTCGAAACATTATGGGGACCGCGTATCTCAGCGTCATAATAACCGGGGCTCGATCCCCGATAGAGCGAGAGATGTTTATTAGAAGCCGAGCGTGGGGCCCACTCAGCATGCTGTTAAGTGAGTACCGACGATGAATATTCTCTGGAAGGTAAGGACGATTCCAAGCGCGTGGTCTACTAGGGCATGATCCGGAATTTTAGTTTTTATTGCTTCAGAACATTAATTAAATTATTGTTTACTAATTTACTGCTGATAATTCATAAGTCGTAAAACACCGAAAACTCTGTATCTGTTTTTGAAAATCTCTCACACGTTATATTTTTCTGGTGTTATATACTAATGAGCCTAAACATTATGACCACCTGTATTTAGCGTGTTGTCCACTTTTGGAAAACAATACAACAGCTATTTCGCATGGTATGGATTCTAAAAGTTCTTGGTAGGTTTTCTGAGGTATCTGGCATCAGATGTGTACATACAGGGCACGCAATCCCCTTAAATTATTGGCTAGTGTATCGTTGGAGCGAAGCTGGCGTCCGATAGCGTCTCAGATGTATTCTATCGGATTGAGATCAGGTGAATTTAGTGGCCAACACATCAACATGAGCTCTCTGTTGTGCTCCTCAGATCACTGTAGCACAGTCCTGGCCTTGTGTCGCGGATAGTTATCCTGCTGCAAATGGCATCGTCATCGGGGAAGACATGAAGCATAAAGGGATGCAGATGGTCCCCAATAAATTCCGCGTAGTCCAAAGCTGCTGTGGTGCTTTTGATCACTACCATAGTGCCCAAGTGCATGTCCTCCATATCATAATACTACCCCCACCGGCCTGCGTGCTTGGCGCTGTGTATGTTTAGAGCTGCGTAACCGGACGCAACCACCTGGCGTAAGAAGAAAAGTGATTCACTTTTACAATCCATTCTCGATGAGCTCGTGCCCACTGCAATCGAAATTGATAACATCGTTGAGTCAACATGGAAACACAGGGGTTGTTTGGTACGGAACCCCCATGTTCACCAATGTGCGCTGAACGGTTGCTCTGCCGTCATCGGATCTGCCACAGATTGCTACCCATCCTGCTTCACAGAGCGGGCAAACCTGCGACCTCCACGTTCTGTGATGAGACGCGGAATCTGCCACCTTGTCGCCTACTCGTGGCGTCACCGTTAAAGATTGCAATTCCGCAGTGTTTTCAATCCCACGGGATCCGTGCGGGATTCGTGCAAACAGTTTTTTAACGCATATATTCAAAACATAGTTACTTAAAAGGTTAATAAATTGAATAATAATTAAATTAATAAATAAATTTAAATGATAAAAATTAACAGTTAACAATATTTTAATTGGTAAAATGACATTAAAAGTTTATAGCATGTCTTACGTACATTTCGAGGTTTACATTTTTGTTTTTTAATCTAAGCCAATTTTTAAATAAATAATAAAAAATATTCAGTGTTAGGTCATTATGTGCCTTACAATACATCACATAAGTTTCAAAACATGGTTTGCTTAATGGCCAAGTTACCAGAATTTTTTTTTTTTTTAATTCTAAATAAACGTTCTATAACACCGAGAGAAAGCATTCTATTTGAGTTTACTCTGTAAAATGTAGACTTGGCTCAGAACAAGATCTCATAACTTTTTGTCACTGCACAAGCACGAGACTTGGCCTTTTTTTTTTTACAAAAATTGTTTTTGTGGGATTCCTTATTATATCTCCTGATTCCTTGATTGATCTTACAGTTGATTCAATGTTATTAAAAGAAACTGCTCACTAACACTTAAACTGTCAAGTATTTCAATTTTACTTATGTGGCGTAACGACGTTTTTAGAGTGGAAATTATTACTTTTTAGTAAGAAAGGAGACTTTCTCGGCGAATGATTGCAGTGAAGTTTTTATAGGTTGTATCTCCGGATTTCATTGTAAAAACACGAAATTTCACATGTGAGGGAGACGGCGGAGGCAGCTGTCGAAGTATGGTGTACCTACAACACTTCGTCGATAAACTCGGTCGAAATAAAACAAGGAGAAGAGGTATTAATCGATAGCCTGAGCGGCACATGTAAGCAAGCGGCTTTCGTCGAAGAAACGCATTGAGGCAGCGGCCAAAATAACAATAAGTCAAAGGATATACAATTGCCTTTTGATAGCTGCTAAATAAATAGGTATGCAATGTTTAAAATTACGATAACATTAGTTTCCTATCAACGAATCATCAAATTTTCAGCCACAAATAATGAAATTGTCACAATAACTTTATCTGCAAATACAGAAAATGGGAAAAATGAAACCGTGTAGTTTAGATAACGTTTGCGACACATAAAAAATAATTATTTAGTTAGAAAATCTTACTAAATGCGCAACATAACTCAAATTACAGAAATGTATACTCGAAAATGAATACGTAAAAGTGTATCAATTTAGTTACGAATGACGAACGTTGACAAAAACAAACGTTTGTTCACACGCGTCAAATGCCAACTGCTCTGGAACAGGCAAACAGTGCAATACATCCGATAGAGACCGAGTGAGGCAGCGAATCACGCAGACTGACACGCGTTTCCGCCAGATTTTTTAGATTGCGTATCCGCTTAATTTTGTGCGGGATCCGCCAGACTGTCTAAAGATGCGGGATCCCGCGGGATTGATCCCGCTTTGCTGGATTGCAATCCCTAGTCACCGTCTTCAAACATTTTGCACAAATGCTCACTACAGTAACACACGAACAGCCGACCTGCCTCATTGGTTCGGAGATGCTCGTTCCCAGGCGCGGTCCGTAACAATCTACCCTATAGCAAAGTCACTGAAGGAATTTCCCATTTACCGCACGTATCATCTCTAGAATGACTATCCAAGTGACTCTGCTCCGCTTGTGTAATCTGATTACCACATGACGTATCCGCGAAGTCACTAGACGGCTTTCAATCTCACGGTGGGCAGTGGTCAAAATGATTTGGCTCATCAGTATATGTGTTACCCTCGGAGTCTGAAGCTTAAATACACTGAACAATGTTAACACATTATCCACTCTGCCACTAACAATCAAACTCTTCATCTTGTAGAAGTCAGTTAGTTTATTGTCTTCCAAGCGACGAGGCAGATTCTGCCCCTCGCGGCAGCACAGGTGCACAGAACAATTAAACTGCAAGCTCAGCGGAGAGTGGTAGATGCGCTGCTCCGATACCCACACAGCCTGCCAGTAAATCTATCGCCACTAAGGGAAAGTGGGAAGTAAGGGTGAACCTCGCTCACAATATTTCTTTATTATCTTGCGTAGACGGAGCGGACTGCCGGTCCATCGTATTTGCCCTCTGTCGGTAATTAACAAAGCGTTTTATGAAAGACTTTCGCGGATAGCTTGCAGATTAACTTTTACATTAAAATCATGTCAGACGGCTAGTGAGGAATATCTATTTCCAAAGATGAAAAAGATAGCGACCCAGCTATTACTTTCACTCTTCTACTGGGCCTACGACTTTAATTATCCCTTGATAAGCATCAAGTAATTTCTAATTCTTGAGACTGGAAATTTTTTGTTTTACTGGTTAACAATATCGCTACAATTACAAATATCAATCCTAAACGGGACCATGTTATTGGCTGCACGTTCTCCACGGCACGTGCTATCTTATTTTCAATTACCTAGATTTTACTTTTCATTTATATGGGGTATGTTTAGCTGTCTTCTATAAACCGTTCTTTAATTGTCTTCACGTTACTAATGGAAGTAAAAATTAAAGGGGTTGAGCCAAACAATTTTTTATTATAACCAATGAATTTTTTTGGCACAGAGATGGTTACAGTCTATTCGTAATTAAAGTGAATATAGTAACAGCGGATAGGCAATGGTTTACAATGAACGATTAACAGTAATATGCGAAATTAATGTCAGTTTAGAGAGACAATTCAGAGGGACCGTGTTAGCCTCTAAGCTACTTCCTTTATTGGCGGATTAAAAAAATCTTCTTGCCAATTGAATCTATCCCAATAAATAAATTTAAATTCAAATTTGCCTTAATGTAATATTATATTTGACATGTCCCCCATAGTAATCTTTTGTTTGTTTTGTTTTTGTCGTAGGTCAAAAGCAAATGGATGGTGATGAGTGACGTAAAGCTTTGGTCATTTACAACTTGAACACATGTTGTTAATCTTCAGAAAATATTGGTCAAGAATTATTGACATCTGCGTAAAAAGAAGAAACCTCAAATAAAATTTTGTCCCACATCAGAGGATAAAATTTCCTGATGTCGCTTCATAAGAAAACGGAAATGAGAACATACATGTGACAAAAACATGGTCACAAAACTTTGTATGTATTTTAAATTGTTTGTGATTCTAAGTCTATTACAGAAATAAATAAATGTTTGGTAGTAAATGGAAAAACTTTAATGAAGTCAGGAACTTCAGAATGAATTAGAGATTTCAAGAGAAAATTCAAGAAAAAATTATTATTATTATTCTCTCCAAGAATAAAATTTTGTCAAGCATTTATTCTTTTTGAACCATCTTTAAGAATTTTTATTAGGTATTGATTTTTTGATACAAACGTTTTCTATTCTAGTGTATACGCAGAAGATAAAACAATAAACTAAAAACTCTATGGCAAGGAGTTCTTGTACAGTAGTTGTGATGTCCAGTTGATAAAATTTATTTAACTACAGCATATAAAAAACTTGGAGATATTAAACAAATCTCGGTAAAGGAAAAACAGTCTGAAGAAGCAAAAAAGTGTATTCTGTATATATGAATGAAATTAACATAAAATATTATGGAGAGTCTAACGCTTATCAATGTGATACAAATAAATTCTTTAATGTGGAAACTGTATTTCGTCATTTACATTCAACTGATTAATTTTTGTAAGCATCCTTCGATAATTTTTCGTAAATTTTAGTATTAAGTTTAAGATTCACTATGAAGAAAAGATAAAGCATTCCTTCTTTACACTTTAACGATGGCAACAAACAAAACGTTGTAAGTATTCGTATATCAAAGAAAAAAATTAATATTTGGAGTTGCGATCTATGGAGGACGTAGCCCCGACATCGTGTATTAACTTCTTAAGAAACATAATATATTTACAACTACGCCAATACCAACATGCCAGACGGCTGCTTAAATGGGGGATAACAGTAAATAACTTACCAAAGCCATTAATCAGTTCAGAGAGTCCTCTGGAATCAGATTCATCTGAAACAGAAACAATACAATCATATAAATTTTTGATTTTGGGCACTAAACAATAATCATTTTCACTATTTGTGTCAGTTATGCTGTTTATCTAGTTTTAATGTTCCTCAATGACTTATTGCCAAGCATTTAATTATGCACTGCAGTTACAATGGAATGTCTGGTTTCTCGTTGTGCGTAAATTCAAACGTAACTGACTACGAAGTATCTTTTGTTAACAAAATCTAACGCTATTTCATGCTGTTTTTGTTGAATTTATGAGACTACAGTTTGGTTGTATAACTGGTGGCCCATCAAAATTTGATTGTATCTTAATCACAGCTTAAATTAAATCATTCTTTCCAGTAGCTGTTATGGTAGGGGAAATATATTTTTATTATAAAATTCCGCACATAAAAATTCTTTCATAGTTGTTTCTCGTATAGTATAGCTGCATTAAAAATCCTTTCAATACAAAAATCTTTTGCTGTTGTTACTATAAATAAACAGATAAGCGGAAAGCCAGAAATCTATTTCAGCTTACTAATAATATAGCATAACAAGCGATATAGATAAAATTTGATAACTCATTTCGCCTCTGTCAATGTTTCTAATAGATTTTCAGCCACCAAAGGCGATGCAAGCCGAAAACGAAGGTCTTACAAATACGTTCAGAACTGAAACAGTTTCTTTTCTGTTTTCTTTAGACGAATCTAATCGATAGGCTGTATCAACAAAATATTTTTTGACTGATAATACAACCGACAAGAAAAAAGTTTCACTATTAAATGGAGAGTGAATTTATACCGTTTAACCATCAAGTAAATGATTCCAGTCTGATCGTAACGTTGTAGAAAGTAGTGACATAGTACGATGATTGTAATACCACTTTATGAGAAGTTTGTAGAGCGTGAAATGATCGGAGAGGTGATTTGCAGTATTCATTACTACAGGCAAACTCATTTTCTAAGGATGAGTTGACTTATTCGCGTCTATTCATGTAACAAAATCGATAGCTTGACGTTTTTTATTACTAACTGCTCCGACAAAGTAAGAAGCATAAAATAGGTAAACATACTCCCCAATCTTATTACTATATTTGTACAACAGAGCGAGTTGGGTGAGAGGTAACGTCCGGCCTCTCATTCGGGAGGATGCGGGTTCGAATACCCATCCAGCCATCCAAATTTGGTTTTTCCATGGTTTACCCAAATCACACCAGACGAATGCCATAATGGTTCCTTCAAAATTCCTTTCTTGCCTCTAATGACCTCGAGAAGGCGCAAAGCCATAAAAAATGTACAATGACATTAATTTACTTTCCTTGGTTTTATGTCCTGTCACAAACGAAGTTATTATTTTTTTTGTTCTAGTAGAAATCAAAGTCTGTTTTGAATTCATCATGATATTTTTTTATTGCTATCAGTCACTCGACTGGTTTGATGCAATCCTCCATTCCTTTCTATCTTGTGCTAACCTTTTCCTCTCGACATACCCTTTACAACCTTCCTCATAATTATCTGCTTCGTATATTCTAATCTCCATCTTCCTCAACAGTTCTTACCCTGTTCCCTCCACTAACAAATTAACCAATGTGATTGATCCAGATCACTTAATATCTTCATCCTTCTACTGTGACTTTGGGTTTCTTTGAGTATTTATATGGTGGCTGTAAAATATGCCAGCCCAAAATAAATGATATTATTACGTAATAGATTTCACTGGAAATTTGTAGAATGAAGAGGAGATACAAAATTTAACTTTTTTTCTATTTATACAGTTCAAATAAAAAAAATTTGCTGGTGAAAAAATGGGATTAACTGGCACCTCTGGCCTTACGACATTGAAGCATTTGTGTTGATTTTTTTTTTATAGTGAAGGTATAAAACGTCAGAGGAAAATAAAAATGATACAGCAGACCAGCAGGTTATTGTGAAAATATTATACGAATATAAGTGTCGAACGCATTTTGTTTAGTTGGAATCAAGATACAGATATTTCATGCTAAATTAATAATTAATACATTCGTAATTTGCAGTCAAAGTACATGGTCCGCGAGTTTATAATTAACTGATGTAGCGGTAGACCTGCGCCAAGCTTTGAGCCTTACCGAGCACTATTGGCCTCGCATTTGAGAGGACGAGGGTTTGAATCCTCGTCGGGCCATCCATATTTCGGTTTTCCATTGTTTCCTGAAATCACTCCAGGGGAATACTGGGATGCTTCCATCAAAAGATCATGGTCGCATTCTTTCCCGTTCCTTACACCCCAGTACTTTCACGCCTCTAATGTCGTCGACGTCCAAGACGCTAAAGCCATAGAACCTAAATTCCTCTTCTTTTATCCCGCAATTGTGAAGTTTCCACGCAGTGGTTCTAAAGACTGAGCTACTAATGTGTTATGAATAACAAAAATAATTGCTTATATGACTAATGAGGAATACATAGATATTTGATTGCGTTTACGTCATGTCGACGTTAGTGACATGAAGGGCGACCTAACCAAAGGTATAAAAATAGAGTAGTGCGGATATGAAGAATGGAGGAGGGAGAATAAAGGGAAAGGAAGGAGCTTTATGAGAAGATCACGGACGGGATGAATGGGCCAGGCTCAGAAATACTCAAAGGTCAAGGAATATTTGAGACAAGTATTTGAGGAAAAATATTCGAGAGATCACAGACATGGAAGATGATATACCATACAACTAGGAGAAGCGAAAACGGCAAGTATTACTTGTATGATGTCTAGTTGTGAGAAGGACCGTCGTGTTACTCATGTAGTAGACAAAGGAAACCAATGCAAGATACGTGATCTGGATGTGGAGTAAGTCTGTGTCGAGATGTGACACCTCCTTGGGTCGAGCACAGCGGTGACTGAACGTGTCCGGTCCAGCTACGTATCTGATCGATCCGTCGGCAGTGCAAATTAGAATACGTGGGATACCAGTCTACGCCGCTGTGCTGCAGAGACTTAAATCAATTGTAACGAACCGTTTAGAAGGCTTTGGGTCCGTGACGCAAGATAGGATCTCGTGTTGGCAGAAATAGAAAGTCAGTTTTTCGGAGCTGCGGCCGGGGCAGGAAGAAGGAGTGTTTTGCGGCAACGGCTCCAGCGAGGGAGACCGCCTTTCACGAACTGGAGGAAGATAACGAGTGCAATCATACGCGCGGATCACTTCCTGAATAAATGAATAGGAGACAGTAACATTTCTTACTTCTTTCCCACAGGGAGAAAAGCTAATTAATTAAATTACAATACTACTTTTGTCAATTCCTAAGATAACCTACGTGAACAAAAGCGTAGGGCTATTGAAGAAATACTTGGACTCGAAATTTATATTTTTTGTATTTAATTTGAAGTAATTATTTTTTTTATTATTTTTTTTGGATGAATTGCTATTGAACATACGCACTTAACGTAATTTTCATAAACATCGACTTCTGCATTTCTGTTAGTTGTTTATCTTCGGTAATTTATTCCAGTTTGACGAACGTACCTAAAAAAAATATTTCCCGTTCCGTTATGCCTGAAATCAGGTGCTAATTTATGTTCTTGGCAACTTTTCACTCGAATTCTTATACCAATACCCATTCACCCTCTTCATACTCATCACTTTCTAAACGTTACGTTTCTAATTAATACAAGTAACAAATATGAATTAAATTTTAGTTTCTAGTGTTACAAATTTCTAGCAATTTCGAATTTTTAATTACAAAATACTCATTCGAGATAATTCTCTCTTTGGCATCAGTAATTTTGGAATACCTTTCAGTTGTATTTAATAAAAGGGAGTTTAAAGAATCATCAAGTCAAACATCCTCTATCATGTAAAGTGATGATATTTCGTACTATTATAATTCAGTAGCAAATGTTTAGCATTATCGATACAATAACACAAAATTAAATACATTTTACTTATTGCTTTACGCCTCGTCGACGGCTAAGGTCATTAATGGTGGGACAATGAACGGGAAGGAATTCGGACATAGCCTTTTTGAAGGAAGCATCCCGGCTTCGCCTCCAGTGATTTGGGGAAACCATGGAAAACCCAAATCTGGATGCCCGGACGGGTACATGTTTTACATTCGTCCGTTTTTTTTAGCAACCGAGCGTGCGGTGTAACGGTTAGCGCTCTTGCCCTCGCATTCGGGAGGACGGTGGTTCGAATCCCGTCCGGAATCCAGATTGGGTTTTCCATGGTTTCCCAAATCACTCCAGGTAAATGCCGGGATGCTTCCTTCAAAAGACCATGGCCGAATTCCTTCCCATTACTTGCCCCCCATCCTTTCCCGTCTCTAAAGACCTCGCTGTTGAAGACGTAAAGCAGTTAAAAAA
>JARYHS010011408.1:70430781-70637787 GCA_031002005.1 Vandiemenella viatica
ATGGGGATTCATCAGACCATGCAAAGTTCTGCCACTGTGCCAACGTCCAGTGACGATGGTCACGTGCCCATTCCAGTCGTTGTTGTCGATGTCGTGTGTTTACATTTGCCATGGATGATTCGTCGGCTGCGGAGGCCCGTCGTTAGGAGTGTGTTCGGTGCACTGTGTGTTCAGACACACGGTACTCCAGCCCAGCATTTAAGTCTGAATGTACTTCCGCCACAATTCGCCGCCTGTACTTTTTTTACCAGTCTGCCCGGCTTACGACGTCCGACATCTTGTAATGAGGGGTGCCACCCAACCCTCGACGTTTGGACGTGGTTTCACCACTTGTTGAAGACACTCACCACAGCACTCCTCGAACACCCGACAAGTCGTACAGTTTCCGAAAATGCTCGTGCCGAGCCTCCGGGCCATCACAATCAGCCCTCGGTCAAACTCATATAGATACTACCATGCACCGTGCTTATGTCTAACTTGCAGTCATTCCTCATCAGACGTGTTATCGCTGTATGGTTACGCCTGAACGAGTTTATATCAATAGTTGGTAGGTGATCATAATGTTCTGGCTGATCAATGTATATCTCGCTCCAATGTGTAGCCACACCCCGTAACCATCAATACGGTACATCTACTAATTATCTGATATGTAGTTGTAGCAAAGTTTTCCAGTAACCGTATGATTGATATATTTCGTTTTTTTTTATAACAGTTCTAAACTTCCTTTGTTAGATTTTTAGGATCTTACGTTGCAGTACATTAATCGCTTCTCTGCCCTATCACTTTTTTTAAAAAAAATCTCATATTTGAGTGATATGTTCTTTATGTTATGAGGGAAGTTTCCCGAGTAGGCCGTATTTAATAGGGATAATACAATCCACGGATCATATCAAATAATTTTTCGTCGATTGTGAAAGGTAATATCATTTATGAGTTTACAGTTATTGGTCTAGAATTTTGTGACTGATCATTATGATATAGGACACTGGAATTAAGTTGGCCTGTGGTTTTGTTGGTAACATCATAGGACAGACCAGAAAAGATGTTTTGCTGTGGGGTTGACCACCAGGTAATGGCTGGATCTGTTGTCGCAGAGGAAGTGGAGGCCATCGAACCGGAATGAAACAGCTAAAATTAGGTTAGGGTAAGGTCGTTAATTCTGAGCGTAAACATTGGCTGTAGCGTGAAGATGTTTTTTTGGCCAATTATGAATCCAGCGGATGAGGAAAGTTGGAAAGTTATTATGGTTTGGGCGTGACAATGGATCTTCTTTTCTCGCATATGAAGTATAGAGGCTGATTTCTCCGAAGCTTGAAATCCGATCGCAGATGCCTCTTGTGTTTTTTGTGTTTTTTTTATCTCCTTTCTGAAGCAAATATACAAACATTTAGATTATTGTACCAAACGTTCTTTAATTCGTTTAACTAAAATTGAGGTATTGTTCAAGTTCCTTTAAGAGATTAGAAGTGAACATCGATTAGTGATAAAAACTTAATGTAAAAGGAAGTTCAATATTAACGGAATTTCGTTTTATTGTAAGTTCTTCGAAGTTGATGAAACTCATCTGCTTCACTTTAATCGTAAGTAAAAAAGCTGAAGAATTGAAAAGTGGACGTACTCACCTTAACTATGACCCGCTTGTTAGATCTCGCATAGATGGTGCAGTAACAATACACATTGTTAACAAGTGTATGTTTTGGTTTCACGAGAGTGGCAATTGAAGAGCATTAATTTCTGGGCTACATGTATTTAAAATGAACGTGTATGATATATTACCGTAAAGCATTACTCATGGAAGATGAAGTACGTATTTGTATGAAAATCTCTAAGCAACGTTTTGGGACATCTTAACAATAATATCAGTGAGTTGACTATATGAGATTTCACAGTTACACACCAGAATCAATACAGGTTGTTCGGCCCCCTAAATGTCAATATCAATTCATTCAATATATTTCGAATGCACTCAGTGATTTTAATTACCAGCTATATTCAATATTATAGTAGAAATTCCGCGTTCGTTATTATAATAATTCTGTAGAAAAGTAATTCCCATTTCTTGCCCCCTCCTCCGTTCTTCCTGGTCTCTAATCGTCTCGATGTCTACGAGGCGCAAGGCCATTAGAAAAAACATCAAACCTACTTGCTGGTGAGCGTTTTGTATCGACTAAGGAGGTACTACAGAATACAAAGACGTTTTGAAGTGATTATGAAAAAATGAATTTGGAGTGTAGATAAGTGTTCAGTCTGCCAGTAAAGGCCCCTGCCAGGCAGACCTCACACACAACGCGCCTGCACGCCGGGATACATATACGACTCCAAACAGGCGCAGAGACATCAAAACAAACCAGGAAAACAAATAGAATCATCTAGAAGCTAAGTGGGACTATTTCTTACAGAGGTCGCCGTACTACCACACAACGGAATTCCTGCGCCAGGCCGCCTATATAAGCGTAGCCGGCCGCTCCACCGCCAGTTCCGGCCTGACCGCGGAACCAGCTTCAACTACAGAAGACCACCGGAAGTTCGCGAGAAGTAGAAGCCGTCTCTCTCTACCCCGGATCAGGACCAGGCTAAATTTCTCGACGGTCATCCGCTAACTGTACCACATTTGTTATTGTTTACCAGTGTTTTGTGTACATAGTAATAAACCTCAAGGAACCATTAAGTGTAGTTCACTTCAGTGGCGACAAGGTTGGGATAAGAACTCTCGACCATCATGGCTACGCCAGCAGCACCTACGGAATGGCAACAGTTCCTCCAAGGACTTCTACATCAGTTCTTCGAATCTCAGAGACAACTGATTGCGGAAGTCAGGAATCTCCGCCAACCCACGGCCCCGCCTCCGTTCCCAGCATTCAACGACGACGTCGAAGAATGGGAGACCTACGAGAAGCGCATAAAACAACACTTCGCAATTCATCACATATCCAAAGAAGAAGACCAGCGTGCATATTTCCTTTCCTGGAACCAATCGAAGATGTATGTCTTGCTCACCAAACTTCAGCCACAAGACCCCGACACCCTCACCTTCACGACCATCTGTACGACACTGAATGCATACTACAGACGCCGGTACCATGTCGTCGCGGCCCGCGTCGAATTCTATCAATGCCGGAAGAAGCCCGATCAGACGTATCGCCAGTGGGCGGCCGAACTCCAAGGCCTTAGCAGAAAATGTAAGTTTCAAACTCGTTGTTCCCACGAATCCTACGCCGACGACATGGTGCGTGATCACATCATACAGGCTGCACCAGATGCCGCACTCCGGCATGACGCCCTCAAGTTAGAGGACCCATCCCTGGAGCAGGTCATCGAACTTGCCTACAAATTCGAAATATCTACGGCCGCAGATCGCCGCCTGGAGTCCTGGGCGGATGTGGCCGCAATCCGAACCGACGTAGAGGACACACAGGACGTCGCCGCCATCCAGAGCTCCCAGTCGCGCTCCTCCCGACACCACAACCGGGGACCGCTTCCTCAGAAGGACATCGAACCGGCCCGTTCCGGCAGGGGCACCAAGTCTCGGCAGCAGCAGCGGATCCCGCAGCGCCGACGCCGCAGCCCGCTCCGCCTACCCTCCTGCCCCGCCTGTTATTCAGCACATGAGAGGGAAAATTGTCCGGATCGTTGGGCTGAATGCTCACGTTGCGGCAAGGAAGGACACCTGGCGTCCGTCTGCCGCACCAACACCACCAATGCCAATCCCGGCTCTCGCCGCCCAGGGTCTTACCAAGACAGGTTGAGCGGCGCACCTATGGATATCAATCAGGTAGACACTTCCACAGCATCCAAACTTTTTATTGACGTTACGGTCAATGGCAAGCCCCTGCGCCTACAAGTCGACACAGGAGCAGCAGTCTCATTGCTTAATTATACTACTTATGTGCAAATTGGCTCGCCCCCCCTCTCGCCGGCCCCCAAGCGCCTCCTGACATACAACAAACAGGAAATAGCACTCCTGGGACAATTCACAGCAAACGTCATGTATAAGTCTGTACATCGTTCAGTCCCCTTTTTAGTAGTTAACAGTTCTCTCACAGCAGACTTATTTGGACTGGACGCTTTCCGCTTATTCGGATTTTCAATTGAGGATAACATACACCTCGTATCTCAGCATGTTCCTTTTCCTGAAGTGGACGCCCTTTGCACCGAGTTTCAGGACCTGTTCTCACCAGGCGTCGGCTGTGCAAAGGACTTCGAAGCATCACTCCAACTCCGGCCGGACGTACGGCCTCGATACTTCCGGGCACGCCAGGTACCCGTAGCGCTTCAACAACCACTTCAGGAAGAACTTCAACGTCTCCAAGACGAAGGGATCCTCCAGCCGGTGCGGTTCAGCCCCTGGGCCACGCCGTTGGTCATAGTTCAGAAGCCAGGACGCCGCTTACGTCTCTGTGGTGACTTTAAGACCACCGTCAACCCGCATCTGCTGGTAGACGACTATCCACTTCCGAGACCGGACGACCTCTTCCGTAAACTAGCAGGAGGTACCTACTTTACAAAAATTGACCTGGCAGAAGCATACCTTCAAATCCCTTTGGATATCCAGTCCCGACAATACACAGTCATCAACACTCCCTCTGGCCTCTTCCAACTCAACCGGCTCATGTTCGGCTTGGCCAGTGCTCCAGCGATTTTTCAACGGTATCTCGAACAACTTCTCCAGGATATTCCGGGATGCATCAACTATCTCGACGACATAGTCGTCACGGGACCCTCCGCTGCCGAACACATGACCAACCTCCGCCTACTCTTCCTCCGCCTCCGTGCAGCAGGATTGAAATGCAACCTTTCCAAGTGTCAATTTTTTCAACAATCCATTTCCTACCTGGGTCACATCATCGCTCAGGAAGGCATTTCCCCAGCATTTTCCTATGTGGACGCTATTTCCAACTTACCTCGGCCTCAGGATCTACATCAGTTGAAATCTTTTTTAGGCAAGATTTCATACTACAGAAAATTTATACCCTCAGCAGCACAAGTGGCAGCACCCCTGTACCACCTCTGTCGCAAGAATGTCCCGTTCCGTTGGACCCCAGCTTGCGAGACCGCATTCCACACCCTTAAACAGCAGCTCAAGTCCGCAGCATGCCTCATGCCATACACTCCAAACCTCCCCTTGATACTTGCCACAGATGCATCCGATTACGGTGTGGGGGCAGTTCTGTCTCATAAATTACCAGATGGCACGGAACGCCCCGTAGCTTACATCTCCAAAGCCCTATCGGCTGCTCAGCTTAAATATTCTCAAATCGAGAAAGAGGCGCTAGCTATTGTTTTTGCCTGCTCCAAATTCTATTCCCTTTTATATGGGATTTCTTTTCATCTCATTACCGACCACAAGCCACTCCTATCACTATTTGATCCGTCCACACGTCTGCCTACCAAAACATCCCACCGCATCCAGCGTTGGGCACTATTCCTGTCCCAGTTCAGATATACCATGCATTTCCGTACCACCTCCAGGCATGCCAATGCAGACGCCTTATCCAGACTACCGCAGGGACCAGACCTTGCCTTCGACAAGTCGGAACTTCTGGTGTTCCAGATCGACGATGACATACAAGAAGCACTGAAGACATTTCCAGTCACGGCCTCAAAAGTCGCGGCAGCCACAGGGGAGGACCCCCTCCTCCGTGTCATCCGACACCACATCCAACACGGGTGGCAAACACGTTCCCCTCCACGCCATCATCAAGACCTCAAGTTCTACTACTCCATCCGCCACCAGCTCTCAGTAGTAGAGGGAGTGCTCCTCCGCACAGAACCAAATTCCACCCCGAGGGTCGTCGTTCCGAGATCCCTACAACCGACAATCCTCCAAACTCTCCACCAAGGACACTGGGGAATTGCCCGCACCAAATCCCTTGCCAGACGCCATGTATTCTGGATCGGCCTTACCACGGATGTCACGAAGATGGTGCGGCGCTGTACCATCTGTGCCCAACAACTGCCCCGCCCCCCTCAAAAGTTCCTTTCCTGGCCGGCACCGTCCGGACCCTGGGAACGCATTCACCTCGACTTCGCTGGCCCATTCCTAGGCCACCAGTGGCTCCTAGTGACGGATGCCTTTTCCCACTTCCCATATGTCGTCCGTTGCTCCACAATCACCACAGAGGTCACCATTTCAGCCCTCACGAAGATCTTTTCCATCGAAGGATTACCATACGCTATCGTCACAGATAACGGACCGCAATTTCGAAGTCGGGAATTCCTATCCTTCTGTACCGCCAACAATATCCAACACCTCCTCACCCCGCCCTTCCACCCCCAATCTAACGGGGAGGCGGAACGGCTAGTCAGAACATTCAAAACCCAAATGACCAAATACACCACAAGTCACAAACTCGAAGAGGCATTGACACTCTTCCTCAGTTCCTATCGAACCACTCCAGTGGGGGCCAAAAGCCCGGCGGAATTGCTGCATGGCCGCCAACCTCGCACTCTCCTCCATCTCCTCTTACCCCCGCCCAAAGTACAGGTACCTTCGGGCCCATTCCGTTTCACCCCGGGCTCCCTAGTCTGGGCCCGCGGGTTTGGCTCCCGGGCCGGTTGGCTTCCGGGGGTCATCCAGCGGCCCCGGGGCCGCCAACTGTTCGACGTCAGCCTGGATGGCCGGATAGTGCGACGCCATCGAAACCAACTACGTCCCCGCTACCCCACGGCACCGTCCTCTTCCACCACGGCACGGCCATCCACTTCTTCCTCTCCTTCCCTGCCACCTCCACCACTCCTGCCGTCTAACCGTTGCTCAGGGACAGTTACAGCGCCACCAACGACGCCACAACCTGTCGGTCGCTCCGACACCCTTCAGCCGCAGCCTCTCGACCACCTGCGGGGACCATCTTCAGCGCCCCCCGTACAGCCCCCGGCCATCGACGCCGACGAACCGATGCCGTTAGCTCCACAAGTACCTCCACCACAACCTGCACCACGACGCAGGTCGGCACGCATCGCCAGGGGAACAGCTCCGTACTCCCCTGGAGGTAGCCTTCATAGTCTGCTCCAGGGCGCCGCGGCAGACGACCTCGCAGACGTCGCAGACATCGCTTCCCCCCCCCCCCCCGGGAGGGAGGTATGTTCAGTCTGCCAGTAAAGGCCCCTGCCAGGCAGACCTCACACACAACGCGCCTGCACGCCGGGATACATATACGACTCCAAACAGGCGCAGAGGCATCAAAACAAACCAGGAAAACAAATAGAATCATCTAGAGGCTAAGTGGGACTATTTCTTACAGAGGTCGCCGTACTACCACACAACGGAATTCCTGCGCCAGGCCGCCTATATAAGCGTAGCCGGCCGCTCCACCGCCAGTTCCGGCCTGACCGCGGAACCAGCTTCAACTACAGAAGACCACCGGAAGTTCGCGAGAAGTAGAAGCCGTCTCTCTCTACCCCGGATCAGGACCAGGCTAAATTTCTCGACGGTCATCCGCTAACTGTACCACATTTGTTATTGTTTACCAGTGTTTTGTGTACATAGTAATAAACCTCAAGGAACCATTAAGTGTAGTTCACTTCAATGTCCTCTTCACGTTTTACGATTTTTTGGAAAAGTCGCCACGAATTAAATTAAAAATTCCGAAATATGTCATTTGTATAGATGATTTTTTTTTCATGTTTCAAGCCCATTGTAACAAAAGAAAATACAACACACATCAAAGCTAAGTCTCTGTATCGTTACGAGGAGATAATAAAATGTCGTTGTATCTAACAAGATGTAGCAACCATACTTACTACTAGAAAACACGTACTATTAGTTTACTTCCGAAGTAATAACTTTAAAAGAAGGCAAACGATAATCACATTTTACATTTACGTTCATATATATATAAGATAATATTACAAGAAGTCATGGTAAATTTTATGGTGCAAGAGATGATTTAAAAAGCTTAATAATTCGCCAAAGACATTGTAACACAAGATAAAACTGGTTCCTACAACTGAAGTTACAAGTTTTGTTCAAAGAACGGTGAGTTCAAATGGTGAGTTATTTAGCATGATAACAATGCGTGTATACTAGATACTTGCTGAGATAGGATCAAAGCCAAGATATGCGAGGGTGTTACTGTTCGCGAGCCAGCGTAATGCATGTCGCCGGTGTGTTTATTAGGCAGCGTGAAATATTTGTCTGCAGTGACCGGAAAGATAAATGCAACACCCCGGCAGCAACTTCTCTGCTCCGCAAAGCATAGCTGTAAATATCTTAAAACAAACAGCAACATTCAATGTTAATCGTAGTATACTACCACATTCTACTGCGGTCTGTGGCTCAGTGATTAAATCGAAAGGTTCTCGTATCGAATACCTGTCTCGGCGGGGATTTTCATAGGCCCTTAAACCGAACTTTACATCTGGCAATACTTGCTGTGTAATGTGAAGTTATCCAAACATGCCGCAGTTCGAATTCCACGTTAAACTGTAGGTGCCTTATACCTGGTAAGATTACCGATTTAGGTTAGGTCGTCCTACCTCTGATACCAGGCTTAGTACGCCTCCGTCAGGTTGTGGACCACTCTTACCTTAGTACCGTCTTAAATTTAAAACGAGATGCGATATCTAAAACGAAGATTTAAACCACTTCTAAATGTAATGTGCCACACGTGTGAATTAATGAAGAAGCCAATGACTGCTTCTTTGTTGAAGTTCTACGACTGATATTTAGGACGCAAAAGTTCGTTCTCTTTCGACTGATCGCTTTGTACCAGTAACTGAAGCATCAAACATCCATTGTCTGTTGGTCTCTTCATGCAATTATTTTCTTCTACCGTAACTTTCACTACCTACAAAAAATATGGTCAAACACAGTAAGTTTAAAAACATAATTAAATGAGAAATCTTTATTATTCCACTTTATTAATTCACATTGTCTTCAGTATTAAAAAAAAAACTTAAGAAATGTATTACAATTTTTTGTTTTGTTTGAAGGCATCAGAAGGCTAATTTTCATTCATGTTTTCTTCGAGGAACGTAAATTGTAATACTCGTAATTATGGGTATTAAATATAACTTCAAACGTCATAATCTCGCACCATTTTGTTGAAATACTTGTAAACTGTCACATACCGTTGAAGAATCAATTATAAAATATGCGATTTATAGTTAAAAAGAAAAACAGTTTTGCTTAACATTATGACACGAAGTGCTTCCAGTGCCTTTTATTAGAAAAAACAAATTGAATGTCAGGCTGGAAGTGTTGCGAACACGAATAACATCTTAAAGTCACTATTTCCTGCCATATTCGAACTCTGTCGAAATCGAAGCAGCGAATACCACTTCCATGTAGGGAAGAGCTGAACCATAATGATCCAGGTACATACATCGATATATCCAGGAAGCTATCTAACATAATAAATTACGCAGCTTTATCTACAGGAAATTGTCAATTAATATCAGAGTAATAACAAAATTGCAAAGAAATAACAACTGTACTAGTACACTGCAATTAAAATGGCCAAAATAAACATAAAAATTTCGTGGTTATAAAAGTAAACAGATATTTTAAAAAAAAAAATAAGAAGAGAAAACCTGAGTATTACTGTTCTAAAAAGATGCCCATAACACTGTGTTTAAAATGAGCTAAAAACCGTAAATAACAAAATTCTATAACATCTTTACAATATAATATTAATCTAAAAATATCATGTCGTTTTGTGAGCAATCAAACCGCTTTAAATAAAATGAAATAAAATAAAACACATTAAAAAGCCGCAGCGAAATTTAATCCTGTTACGATCCAATAATTCAGCAGATACTTAATAAATGAAGTTTAACAAAAGTCTGTTGTATTCATACACACAGTGGGAACAATAAGTTTCCGAAATGTTACGCTTTCTACGTAGTGCCTCATATGAAGAGAGTAAAAATTTCCCGGAACGCTGCAACGTTTCTGGTTTATGTAATGACAATTACTGCTATTCCCGCGGGCGACCATTTTCCTCGAAGTAATCTGCAGTGTTTTAGCGTTACATAACAGCAATTCAGCAAAGCCTGCGACAAAATTGAGAGCATAGTAAACGAAAGTTCCGGATGTTCTTCGAGGCTTGAGAATCTCTTCAGTTAAAAGTGAGACAACACATAACGTTTGTTGCTTACATTCTGTCCCAAACACAGAATAGCATACAAATTAATTAATATTATCAAACAAAAACAGTAGTAAAATTTGACGATTCAGTACTACTCTAAATCTTTAACATTACTTCACGACTGTTTTGGAAAATACACCCTCAATCCGTTCTGAGCATATTTCGAAGCACAATTCAAAATAGGAGATGGCTTATAGCGATAACATGGTTAACTTTGCTAAAATGTGACTGTGCCGACCGAGCAATAGGGGACATCAACCACCTGCTATTCTCCTGCAAAAAATACACCAACATCCAAAACAAAATGCTGAAGGAACTCACAAGGTGTAATATCCCCTTCCCAACTAATTTAGCCATCCTGCTCTCTTCCAACAACCACTCAATATACAGAACCATAATGTCCTTTTTTAAAGAAGGAAATATTCAAATATAAGACAAAGCTGATAAGCCAATCCTAGACCAACAGCCATAAACTAAGTAGATACACTAACCCTTCACAAATACTCCACATTATCTAGAACATACACACTAAAGCAACACCCACTGAGAATAGTTACAAATATAAGTACGCAACATTATTCTCACCAAAGGATCCAAATAGATCAGGCAACCACAGAAACTATTTCATGAACTCTCAATTGTGGTGGAAATATACAAAAAGCGGTCCCTGTGATTTGGCTACGACTCACACTGTGCAATTGAAAAGGTAATAACGTGATATTTTTTAATAAAGAAATTATAACCCATCTCTCATGGGACTTATGAACCATTGTAAAATAAAGGATAAGAAATTGTAATTTAACTAAAAAATTAAATATAAACCATTGTAAAATTAAATGTAAAGAACCTGGCAGTATAGCCGACCAGGCCGAAAACCAACACAAATAAAAAAAATAAAAACTTTGCTAAACGACAGATCGTGTACTTCAGTATGAATTTATTAGTTTAATGGGACTGGCATTTGAGGAAGATCTCACCCGCAAAACTCATCCGATTTCACTGTCGTATTCTGTAACAACGCCTAACAAAGTTTTCCATATAGAATTACCCTACAGTATGTGAAGACTTTAGTATTGTGAGTAAACGTTGGCAATAGCATGAAAGTTAATGCGTACGTATAAATGGATAAGACAGTCAAATATCTGGGGTCAACAGAGTCATCGTCGCGTTGTTGAGGATATTAACAGAGGAATATCCATGAATCACGTAGTGATGCGAGGATGGATTTTCGCCAGCGTCATTACTGCTCGTAAGGCACATAATGCTTGAACAGTTACGTTTCCGTGAAAGTAGTTAATTGAAGAAAAGCCTGGATTGAAAATTCATCATTGGACTATGCAACGTCACGAAACATAGCACTGACGAACATTCGACTCCATCATCAGTTTTGATGTAAAACTGGATCAGTAGCAATTGTTCCTGGCCCTTGGCATACATCAGTGTTTAATGTGCTTTTAAATAAAATCTACTGCGTGTCGCTTTAAACAGAGGCGAGGTGACAAAGGAACAAGTATCGCCAAGTACCAGTCTGAACAACTGTTTTCCTGGATGTATTTTAGAGCCTCGCCATGTATGAAGAGATCGTGATCTCAGGTGTTACGAATTGATGGTGAAGTCAACAGTGCCCTCTACACAGAAAGTACATTGTAAAAACAGAAGCGAAATCTGTTCTGTAGAGTGATGTTGACGCTACATTCCAACGGGAAACTTTACGTCCACATTTTGCATAGATATTTTTGCCTGCCAATTCTTTCCCGACCTGTTCTTAAACATACAAATCATGTGCTAAACAAGTCTGGGACATGCTCGCTCGGCACCGCGTACAACAAATATCTATAGCCTTTTCGATTTACATACAGTGCTGTATGACATTTAGAACACGGTGCATGTGTTTGACGGAGTGAATGTTGTATGTTCGTTTCAGAACATGGTAGCTTGAGTAATACTTACTCAGTTCGAACAAAATTCTACAACATCTGAACAACTGTGTGTCAACTTTAGGTCAAATTATTCCAGAGCTTCCATAAAGCAAGTTTTTTTTATAACCATTTTTTTGTCTGATAGGCAAAAATAAGCTATGATAAGCATGCTTTTGCATAAAACACCGGGTTACTTTTTGCTGTGTGAACCAGATAATAACGAAACAATTTCATTAAAGTTTCATAGTGATCATCCTGTAAACTGAATCAAAGAGCAACTTGAGTTAAGCCTCAGCTTAATTTGTATTTATAAGATAAATTTTCCCAGAAGTCTGAAAACAAAGACAGTTTATTTTATAATATATTATGGACACTAAACTTGGCTTTATTGTTTCTGGTCTTCAAGAAGCAACATTCAAAAGTTCTTCCGTTAATAAATACTGTGCCTAAATTTAGATGTTTGCTGTCAAAGGAAAAGTGTGTGTATTACTCTCCATTTGGTTAGTTGATTGCTTCCCCTCAAATATGCCAATTTTAACCGTGTTTTACTCCTAACATAATTTACCTAGTGGTTCATTAATAACATTTCTGAGGCTACAGAAACGAGTACGTGAGGCATTACAGGAAGTATTTTTGTATTATTTAATTGTGCTATCATATTATTTTTTCCGAGTTAACGCCAAATATATTTATGTGTGAATTATGGGATGGACAGCATTCCTATTAATCACCAGAGACTCGCTTTGAATTATTCAGGTATCTGCGGGCACGGCGCAATAACGCCACGGCGCACGAAAGTGAAATTGCTTCGTGTGTAAAAATAGCTGCAATTTCTCCTTCAGTCGGTTATGTCTTGTAATTTCCATCTAAAATGAGATATCAACATATTACGCCATATTAAATTAAAATCTGGACAGTTCGAAGTGGTATTGTTTTTCGTTTTCAATCCAAAGTATACACTGAAGTGCGAAGACTCATTGGATAGGAATATGTAAATATCAACATGGCGGAAGCACCACGCAAAGAAGATAATTAATTTAATTTAATTTAATTGCAATGGAGCACAGGCTCCGGTGGCAATTTCCCTACACACCCATCTTCCCCCTATCCTGCACCCACCTACATTTGCCCTCTACAAATTTTATCTTTAAATTATTTCAAAGTTTTCGGTAAATTATTCATCATCTCTCTTGGTAACTCATTCCAATCGCTGACACCCTTACCTAAAAAAGAGAATCTTCCTACACCCTTGTGCCTGAAATCGAGTGCCAGCTTGTGGTCATGGTCATCTTTTCCCTTCCATGCACCACTTTTCATACCTATTGCAATATCTTTCCATGCCTCATCGTCAGTATATGCCCTGTACACTCCCATGACCCTCCTCATCCTACCCCTGTCTTGCAATGAATCCCATTCCAGCTCCTTTATCATATCCGTCACTGATTGCATTCTGCGATAATTTTCAGAAACAAATCTAGTAGCCCTTTTTTGCACCCTCTCGAATTCCTGTATTTGATACGTAAAATGAGGGTCCCATACTACACTACCATATTCGAGCAATGGTCTGACCAAAGTTTTGTAACCCAATTCCTTTACTTCTCTCGTTCATCCCCTCATCACTCTCACCAACAAGTGCAGAACTTTGAAACCTGAAAGGTTTTCTGACGTAATTATGACATGAATTAACAGATTTTGAACACGGAGTGGGCCTCGGTGCTATACGCATACCGCACTCAATATTGAAAATATTGAACATCCATCGAACCCCAGGGTCAAGAGTGTGCCGTGAATATGTTATTTCCGGCAATATCTCCCGCCACGGTTAAGCGTCTATTTAATGACCGAGCCCAGCGACGTCTGCGTCGAGGTGTCAGCGTTGACAGATGGGGAGCACTGCAGAGTGTAGGACGCCGACAGGCGCGACCGTGCGGACAGTGGTATTGACGGGCTGGCAGCAGAAGACCGACGCCCGTGCCTCAGTACCTCTACTAACAAAACGCCACGGCTGCAGCGCCTTTCCTGAACCCGTGAACTTGTCCGTTGGACCCTAGATGATTGGATAAAGTGTGCTTGGTCAGATGAATCACACTCCAGTTGGTAAGAACTGATGGTAGGGTTCGAAGGTGGCGTAGAGCCCACGAGCCATGAACCCAGGTTGTCAGTAAGGCTCAGTGCAAGTTGGTGGTGGCTTCATCCTGGTATGGACTGTGTTTACATGACATGGAGTGGAACTAATGTTGTAAAAAAACGTTTTTTTTCTGACTTGAAAAAAAAAAAAAAAACATAAAAAACTATTAAAAAACACGTTTTTTCAAGGCATTTATAGTTTAATATGACTGTTTTAGAGTTTATACTAAATACTTATCTTAATTTTTAAATCTACTATATTTTTCTGGTTTAGTAGAAAAGAAAATTACGAAAATATTGGCAACATTGACTGAAGTTTTCTTTTACGAACGGGGACTTCCCGAAGGGCTAGGTTGAGCGAGAAGGAATCCCCGTTCCCCGTTGTTTGGATTGATACTTGCTATTTGAACTAGTGCTGCCAACCCTGCGAATTTGTCTGTAGACCTACGGATCTTTTAAAAAAATTATGAATTTTAAATTTATCTACGGCTTTTTGCCTCTTTTTATTACTTATTGTGCTTTACTTATAAGTAAACCAACGATTGAAAAGAAATAAAGCTCCCATTTTGTATGACAATAGATTTAAATTCAAACTTAAAAGATCTTTATACAGAATTATCGACGCAATCTTTATGCACATTATGTATTTTGCTCACAATTTAAAATTGCAATCTCAAAATCTTTTGCGTACAATACAAGGACAACCACTAAAAGAAAATGTAACTATTTCTGAAGTCATGGATCTAGATGAGACAGAAGAAGAAACACAAAATTCCGACACAGACCGAACTAGCGTTGGTAGTGCTGATATTAGTGAATGTGGTACTGACATAGAGGATGAATAAAATTATGTTACCTATATAGATACATTTATGAATGATTATGTAAGAGATTATATGATCCAGTAAGATCGAAGGGCGTTCGGAGCGACGTCACCGCAGCTCCCGCCGCCAGAGTGGCCGGCCTGTCCGATGGTGTCTTGCACCCAGCGATTTCCTATGCAAGCACAACCATATTTGGTCAAGTAGTAGCCCACTATCTGCGTTCATATTATCTGGTCATTTTTTATTATTATTATTTCTAACGCTCCTCTGACACATCTGCTTTCCTGAACCATCCAACTGGTATATTACTGAATAAAATAGCGTGCCAACTGTCAGCGGAATATTGAGCCATTGACTGTAAGTGATTATGTTAGGGTGCTTGGAGACATTCTGAAGCCACTCGTGGCCCTCATGTTGCTAAACAATGATGGGCTTTTCCAGGAAAAGCGCTATGTCACCGGGCCAAAGTTGTACACGATTGGTTTGAGAACATTTTGAACAATTCTAATGGATGATTTGGCCACCTAGATCGCCAGACATGAACCCAGTCAAACATATCTGGGACGTGAACGAAACGTCAGTTTGTGGCTAATGTCCTGCAGGGGCAACACTTTCGCCCTTATGGAAGCATGAATATTTCTTCAGGGCAGTTTCGATGACTTGTTGAGTCAATGTTACGTCGGGTTGCTGCACTGGTCCATGTTAGCAGGCATCTTACGATTTTTGGCATTTCAATTTACAAAAGCTATTAAAGTTGTTACATACCAGACTTGTGTAATTAATGAACAGACACATAAATTAAATGATGGTCTGGTAGCTCCCTGGCTAAGGCGCTTGCTTTTAAGACTTGTGTTTGACCATATGAGCGACACCAGGACGTTTCGTGGTTCGGATTCCACGTTAAACTGTAGGTCCCAGAGGAAAGGAACTGGCCGTCCTACCTTAGTATGTCTCCTTCTGGAGGATCCTACCAACCATCGGATTGTGAACTAAGTTTTTTTACATAAAATAAATAGCCAACAATTTTTTTTCCTTATCTGCCGTCCTAATTTGCCTCTAATGGTGATAAGTGTTACGATTGCCTAATGGAAGGTAATAGAGTTGTTTTCGGGGCCGCTGAGAACCCACATACTCGTAGTTTGTCCTTTGCGGGCGAGGTAGAGAGGAAATACAAGAGAGTGACAAATTCGTCATTATATGTTGACATTCAATGCCCCGCTATTTATGGAGATGTCTTTTTATTTTCAAATAACCGTAATTTACCTATGAAGACTACAAATTATTTTTAGTTTAGACTATTTGTCTAAATTTATATAAATCTAGATGTCTGTGTCTGTCTTTGCAACAAGATCCCATTTAAAACTGACTTTTTTTTGTGTGGAAGGTCTAGCTGTGAATTGAAAGATTCCCTGTTGCAATTCGGATGTCAGCAGGAAATTTCGCGAGACTTCAAACAGACATTCTCTGTTAGCGACACTTTGCTCTGTTCGTATGACAGGACGCTAAGAGGTTCAGAACCCTCGTGAAGGCGTAGATATCCGATAGTATTGCCAGAATAGGTTAAGCGGTCGATCTGTCCTTAGGGGTCTCCTGTATCATATGGTATTTCGTGGGTAGAGAACTTGTATGGCGGCGCCAGGGTTGATGAGCGAAATCGCTGCCTCACGTCGCGCTGGCTGTGGACGGCCAATCATGCAAAATTAGTATTGGAAGGACATTTATCGAGTTTTGAGACAAATTGCTGAATAATTATACATAATAACTGATAGATTTCGTAATACTAGCATCAGATGGTCTGACACGCAATCGAATTAGCCATTAAGGATTCGCCAAACAGTACAAAACATGTTTACTGTAAAATATGCTTTAAACGTATTTCAGTTGAATACATTTTACTACATGTGAGTTTTCTACCTGTAGGTATTTGTTTGTATGAATTACATTTGTTGTTACTTCACGCTGTTGTTTTGTATGATGGGACCCCGCGTACTGCCCGTTTTGACTCCTCTTTTTAGGCCGTTTTCCGCAGCCATCAACACTAATGCCGGGACGGTCCCAAACCTTCTCCTCATAAAGTACACACTTCAAAAAAAAAAAAAAAAACATAGTTACTCTACACAGAACAGAGGGGTAGTTACACGTTTCACAGACAGGTGGCAACATTTGATTTCCCCCATTAGTGTGTAGTATGACCTGGCAGTAGGTATAAAATGCTTTACGTCAGTCAGCAAGGGCATGCAGCAGTAAAATCAAAGCCTAAAATTTGAGAATGCCAACAAAGGCAACTGACCGCGGAATGTCGGGAAAAGGTGTGAAGAAGAAGAAGAGTTAAGTATTGCATTCGCAATGAAACGTATCGCCAGAGACGGTATGATACTGGATGAGTGAAAGTTACAAATACAATCGAAGTATCCTTGGAGAAGAGACACACAGTCTTTTCTTTTATTTTCATTCGCTACAGTAACAAAGATCGTTACAGTGACTAGTGTGATCCACATAAACATCACGAAAGTAACTTGATCGACAGTGGATTGTTTAAGCCTACGGATTCACGTGATGATTTATTTATGAAAGTTGTATCTAGTGCTGCACAGTGGTTCGCATTCACCGTTGTTCCGGAGTAGTGTCCTCGCCCCGTGCAGACAGGCTGATTGGAGTGACTCTGGGGTGGACTGGTGCGTGGGTGCGGGACACGCCCTGCTCGCCGTCATTAGCGGCACTAAAACTTAATGCGCGGGAATTAGCGAGGAAAGCGAGCGCCACCGCTAAGCAGCGGCGAAAGTGAACATAACCGAGGCGGGCGGCGGTGGAGCCACGGCCGACGCTACTCGCGGGAGTAAAGACAGACAGGGCGGAAGGGGAATTAAGCTACTCTATCCGAACGTTAACACAACAGCTGCCGGCCTCGGTAGCGTAGGGGCTAGAGTGCTAGCTCCGCGTACCGAAGGTCGCCGGTTCGAGTCCGGCCGAGGGCATGGGTGTTTAGTGTTGTGTCTGTGATGTCTCGTCCGTGTTGTAGTGTCCTTGTGTCAATACTTGATAGCAACAAATCACATTGAGCTGGCTGTATGGCCCAGTAGCCGAATGCCATTAAAAAAAACACAAAAAAAAACAGCTGAACGACCGCTGCTAGTGCGCTGACACGCCGTACCTAGATCGGGAGGTACAACGGGACCGGGCGCGCGTACCGGTCGTCCTAATTGGGATTTTTATGAGGTTTTCTGCAGTCACCTATGCCAGCGTGTCTCAACATTTATCAACCCGAGGACAAAATAATGCCGCGGGCCACTAATTTATGTGAATTTTATTTTTACCTATGCGTATATTATTAACATCTGGGACATATTGTGTTGTGCCCTTATAACATAAAAAATCAAAAAAATCGAATTCTTACAGAAACTCAGTTATGAAACTGGAAGTGAGCTATTGAAAGTTAATTCCATATCGACGAAACTCTTAATACTTAATAACCAAATTAATGATAATGTAACTGTTGGCTGGAAGCTACGCTATACCACCAACTTCACGCACAAAATAAAATAAAATAAACAATACCTGACGACGTTTATTGCTGTATACTTCACCACTCCTATGTTACGAACCCTACCATGTTCCGCGATCCCTCCCATCTACAAGACCCTCAGAAAACGGCAACTAACATAACGACGTTCCCTTTAACACCGATTCGAAATGTATTTAGTGAACAGGCTATTGTGGGAACATGGGAACAATGCTGTCCTATCGTAATATCCCGGAAATACCACATTTTTGCCTGGTGATTCAAATATTCGTGCCTTTTAAATGTTTGTGGTTATGGCTTATAATCGCTTGTAGCCTTATACAGTAAGAGTACGGTATTCGAGACTTAAATATTCTACCTGCGGACCACATGAATCATCTTCGCGGACCGCAGGTTCAGAAACACAGATTTAGGCGAATGCCGCGAAGATCCCGAATCTCCGCATCGTAAATTACACATTTGACTAAAAAAAAAAAATCTTATAAGTCACACACAAAGCAACATGTTTCGCAGAGAGAATATAATCAGAAACAGATATGATCAGAAAGCTAGAATGGGATTCATTGGAATAGTGGAGGAGGGTGAAGAAGGTTATGGGGCTGTACAAGGTGTATGTTGGTGATGAGGCGTGGAAAGATATTAGAGTAAGAATTTAAAGTAATGCATGGAAGGGAAAAGGTAACCATAACCACAATCTGGCACTCGATTTTAGGCACGAGGGTGTGGGAAGATTTTCTTTTTGGGTAAGGATGTCAGGGATTGGAATAGGTTATCAAGAGAAATGATGAGTTATTTACTAAAAACGTTTAAAGAATTTAAAGTTGAAATTTTTTTGAGGGAAAAAGTAAGTGGGTACGGGAAATGGGGGAAAAATGAGTGTGTAGGGAAATTTCTATCAGAGCATGCGTTCCATCGCAATTAAATTAAAGACTTTCTTCCAATACATAAGGTACGCTGGACCTAACAGACCCAGTTAGACTTCGGGTAGGAACTCAGTTGAATCGGTTTAAAAAAAAAAAAAAAAAATGACCGATGAAGACGGTCACGGCAATCTGAACGCACTAATGTAACAATTCTGCTATCAGCACAGAGAAAATATTCGAGTTGACATTGCAGAGAACGCCAGAAGAGAAACACAACCATTTCCGAATCTATAATAATTAATTAGTTTCTTATAAAATCTTCCATAAACAGAAACCGGCAATAAGAATGGGACAATCACCCACAGTAAAGCAAAGGCTCACGTGGCCGTAATATCTTGGTGACAGGATTTTAATCGTCTGTGCAATCCGCTCTTATCGTAGCCGCCTCAACCAAAACCGGTGGTCCTTCAGTTTAGCGTGGAATCTGAACCACTGAAGCTTTCTTCTGTATTTTATATAACACAGCAAGCTGTGCCAGAGATGAACGTCGGCTCCAAGGCCTCTCAAAATGCCAGCTGAGACCTGGGCTCGATCCCGGGATTTTTAGATCTCCAGTCAGACGCCTTGAGCCACCTGGTTCTAACTATAAACAAAGGAAACGAAGTGTCGGAGGTAAAGCAGTGTTTTTATCTGCTTTTTTCTTGTATTTATTTGGCAGAAAACGCTATAAAATCACTAAATTCTTAAGAAATGAGTATTTCAAACAAATCTGTGCGTAATCCATCAGCAGAGCCAGATGTCCTTAAGGCTAATAAGCTAGAAGAGGTTATGATGGGGTTTGAGGTATTGGTGCTGCGTTATTACAAAGAGACGCCCGTGAGAACTAGACGTTCAGTTGTTCTCACAGTTGAGGACGAATCGGCAGTGAAATGAAACACGTTACAGTCAGTGGTGAAAATTCCTTTACTTTCCACAATTTAGAGCTGAGTCAAGATGGTCTCTGAAGTGAAAATATTGGAAACCTAAGGAGTGGGAGAGGGTGTAAAAAACGGCTGTTAGATTTGTTTCTGGAAATTACCGCAGAACGCAATCAGTAACAAATATGATAAAAGAACTGGAATAGGCTTCATTGGAAGACAGGAGGAGGGTGAAGATGGTCATGGCAGTGTACTAGGTGAATATTGGTGATGAGGCATCGAAAGATATTGTTGTAGGAATTAAAAGTGATGCATGGAAGGGCACTCGATTTCAGGCACAAGGGTGTAGGACAATTCTCTTTTTTGGGTAAGGGGATCAGGGATTGGAATAAGTTACCGAGAAATGATGAGTAATTTACCAAAAACGTTGAAAGAATTTAAAGTTGAAATTTGTAGAGGGCAAATTTAGGTGGGTGCAGGAAATGGGGAAAATGGGTGTGTAGGAAAATTGCCACAGGAGCGTGCGCTCCATTTCAGTTAAAAATTAAATTAAATAATGACGTAAATGCAGTGAGTTAAGTGGTGAAATAAAACTAGTTCACACGTGATTTAAAACATATTTCCTTCGGGATACGTGGTACAAATATCGTCGTTCTAACAACAATTGTTAAATGACTCAAATTACGACCGCATGGCAGTTGGAAAGGACAATGTTTCTGGAGCTACGACTTCCTGTCAGGAAGCAACCAGTATGTTGTAACACACGGCAAAGCTTCATTAGAATTTAACATCAAGATGGTAGCGCCTTAGAAAAGCGTTGTTTTATATAAGATTCTAGCTACCCGTAGGTGGTTCGATAGAAGATGATGCAGGGACAGATAGCAAGGTAAGTTCGGTAAAAGACGATGAAGAGATGAATTGGGATTTGTCTCTAAATAGTGAGAGACTTCGCAACACAAGTAAATGTAAAGTAATTAGAATTTCTAGAAAAACGAACCCATCAGCTCACAAGTGGTGTGTTTATTTACATACAACTTATCTGTCTGTAATGGTCAACAACAATACAAAACTTTCTGAACAAAATATTCTAACTGTAGCTGAAGAAAAGAGCAGATTTAGTTAGTATGAAATGTTTTAAAGCAATAAAATGACAAGACGAGGAAGGATGACAAAATATAATTCATTCACTGTTGAAATATGCGGTGCTGGTAGGCTTCACTTAAAAAAAAGACTAAACGAAGCTTTTAAAAAAAAAAAAAATCGAAGGACGATGTGCTACGACGATTTACAGTCCTGCAGCCATCATAGAAGTGTTTCGAACCTTGAGCATGTTGCTCTAAACGACAAAAAATAAGAAATAATGGGAAAATTTGTTAGGAATAATGAAATCTTTTGCCTTTAAATAATATAGGATCATGGTCCCTCTTCTACTGATTGGACGTCTATTAAATGAATTTCAGTAATTACGTAAGGAATACAGAAATAGTTAATTCAGCTGTTAAAGAAAGCATAAGGCTCTTTCGAATTTGGGAGGACTCGTGTCCTATTTCCCGTATAGACATTCACATTTCAGCTTAAGTTGTTGTGAAAAGTGGTTCAAGGGTATGGAATGAAGGTCCTTTGATATTGTGCATTGACGATCTCTTTCACTTAAGGACTATTTGAGAAGTAGTGTGTTGCTTGTAACCTACCACGCCCGGGGCTGTAGCAGCAGCAACAAGCTAGAGGATAGTGAAGGAGAGAAACTGTCCGTCCCAAGGACTATGGTGGTCGCGAGAGGAGGTTAACGACTTAATTGAACGAATACTGTTAATCATGCAGTTACTAAAGCAGAGCAGATAGCTTACAGATATGATACAGCAACTGAGTACATGTAACTGTGAACAAGATGTCAGATAAAAACTAAGTATTTGGTGGTATTGTGATAAATACTGTAGTATTTTAAATATAAAGAAAAGTAATTTCATTTTATGATTTGTCAGCAACTTATCATTATGGTGCTATTACTAAATAACATTAATCGATTCTCATAGATTCTAAACACTATACAAAACCGAAATTTGAATTTTGTAACCAATGCTTTATAAAGCTTCTCAAAGGAAAAACGCGATGCACCACTTCTCTGAAGTAAGCATGCCACGAGCTCATCAGAGGACTCTGTTGTATCCGTATATTTTATATAAATTAATTTTGTTTTCAATCTCGGTTATATTCACCTGAATTTATATCCTAAAAATTATCTCTGTTATCAAAAAAAAATCAATTTTCCAAAGAAAAGAGGTGATTAGTAGTTGCAGCAACAAACGCACGATATCATATTAAAAAAAATCTTGTTCTGATCATTGAACCGAAGAGTCACATATACTATTATAAATCTGTAAGCAAGCTGCATGTGTCTCTTTAGTTGAACGGGAACCTCGCAAAAATTACCGCAGCAATTTGGACGGGTTACTAAAATTTTTAGAGCAAATGGTCCGAATCAAAATCTGCGAAAATAGCTAATGACTTATATGTACCACGGGAAGGAGCAAGCGATTAAAAACCTTTCTATATGGGAAATTGTGGGCCACGGATTGTTATGCACTTTCAGACGCTCACTCCTTTCGAAAAAAATCTTACAAAATTTAAAATTCCATTTTATTTTACTTTTGTTATTCAGTTTTCTGAACCGCAGTACTTTAAAATAAACGGAATACGTTCTTTTTTTTTAAACTACTTAACGTCTGCTAACAGCGAGGTCAGACGGAAAAGGATGGTGTGCAAGGAATAGGAAGAAATTCGGCCATGGCCTTTTGAAGGAAGAATCTCAGCATTTGCCTGGAGTGATTTTGGAAACCATGGAAAACCCAAATCTGGATGCCCGGACGGGGATTCGAACCGCCGTCCTCCCGAATGCGAGGCCAGAACGCTAACCGTTACACCACCATACTCGGTCGCGGAATACGTGAATCAAACGTAATCACCATTTACTTATATCGTAATAGGTCATTTGCGATGCGAAATGCGTTAGATTATTAATGTGGTAGACATATACTGTCTCTGATAGTTAAACAGTTTGTCTGTGGTACAATATGTCTTCCCACTGTACAATAAAGGAAGTTAATACACCAATACTTCTTCGTTTCATATCATTGTAGATACGAAATTCAGTTTGTTTCTCGATGAAAGGTGTCTGAGAAACAGCTACCATAAATATCAACAGGTAACAAACAATACGTAGTTTTTCCATAATAACGTCTACAGAACTGCCCATATTTCGATGGACTTTACTCAATTAATATATTAACCAAGGAACGTGTGTTCAAATTTTGGCTGCTGTTCAAACAACGGCCAGTAAAATAAACTGTTCTTTCTATAAAATAGCTTTATAACCCTGATTTTGTAATGTTTATCCCCATACGTGCTATTGAGTTAAAAATGACAGCAGCATGTAACCAACGACATTAAGAATTAACTAGGCATCCTAAAACCTTATGTTACACCACATAAATTATAAAAATAAATCAATTATTCCCTTATGCTATAACATAGTGCGTGAATTTTCATTCTGGTCCAGGCTGAATTTCAACCTAACGACAAACTCTGCTAACGATTCCGTTCGAAAATCATAGCTACTGCCACATGTGCATTAATACAGTCACTGTTTCGCTATCGAAACTTAGCCTGCTGGAGGCACTTATATGCGACTGAAATAATGACATCAATAATACGGCTTTATTGAAAGCAAAGAGAATTAAAAATAATTTATATCCTGATGCTATATCGCATAAATTATAAAACTAAATCCATATCTCCTTTGTTTTAACAAAGTTTATCAACTGTCATCATGATCCAGGCTGTATTTCAGTCGAACCACAACCTTCGATAATATTGCCGATCGAAAGTCATAACTTCAGTCAAATTCGCATTTATACTTACACCGTGATCAAATTTTGACGTTTTGGAGTTACTTATATGTGGCTGAAATAATGGCATTAGTAATAAGGTAGTTTGAAAGCGAAGAAAATCAAAAATAATTCTTAACGTGTGATGCCGCGTAAGATTAGTTTATATTTTAAAACAGGAATAATTGATGTTACCAGCATATCGTCAAAATAAAACCAATATCCTAACAGCAAAAGGAAAAATTCTATTTCAGAAAATTAAATATTACTGATTTTTTTGTATATAAGGTTTAAATTTTTATTATTACATATAAATAGTTATTAATATTATTGTTATTAATAATAAAGAAAACTCTTATACTGTAACACTCTTCCAAAATCAGGAAGTTGCAGGTAAATGCTATATCGGTACAAATTTGCGACACCCAAGATCTAGTTAGAGAAGCTGGTTTGGGAGTCATTGGAGGAAATGAGGAGGGTGAAGAGAGAGCTGGGAATGTACAGGGAAAATGTTGGTGGTGGGGCTTGGAGGGATATTCGTCAAAGAATTAGGTGGCACCCATAAATTACGTGAGGTGAAATAGAGGGGGGGACTACGAATAATCTCACGTTAGGTTTTGCGAAAAATTGTACTGTAGAGCTAAAAAAAAAAAAGTCTACAAATTGCGTGAAAGTCGATTTTAGGGGGTATTTCGTATAACAGTGGGGTTGTGACCTAAAAAGAAAAAAAAATGTCTCCAAAAGTTTCGAAGGCGATTACTAGGGGGGGCTTTCTCACAGACCAGATCTCACCAGAGGGGGGGGGGTCCGGATTTCCCCGGAAAAACACCTCACGCAATTTATGGATGTGCCCTTAGGGATGGTGAATGGAAGGGGAAGGACGACCACGACAACCAGCTGGTACTCGATTTTATGCATAAAGGAGTAGGAAAATTTTCTTTTATTGGTAAGAATGTCAGGGATTGGAACAAATTACCAAACGAAGTGATGAATAATTTACCAAAAATGCTTAAATAATTTAAAATTAAAATTATTAAATCAGTAAAGTTTATGGGGGATGGATTTAACACTCCAATTATTAAAAAAAATATATTAAAAAATAAAAAAAGGAGTAATTAGATGACTGGGGGAATTGACACCGGAGCGTTAGCTCCATCGCAGTTAAATTATTATAATAATAAATCGTGCAGTCCTCCGTATCAGCATTTAGAAATTGCACACACAGGCATTACAATGACCGACCTGCTAAGTTAGGTAAAGGTAACATCTTATTTCTCTTAAACATTTCTTCACTTACTTACTTATTCACTTACTTACATAACACAAAAATAAAACCCTTTCTAAACATTTTACTTCGCACAATAATTATCTCTACGAATTAGAATAGTTAATTTTTCTGATAGCTTTTCACTATTTCATAAATTGTATTACATTAAAATATTAATTAAATAAAACTATCGGACATCAGTATGAAAACCGAACCTAAGGAAACAAAGGAAAGTTTTAAGAAGACATTTAGAATTCATCCCTCTCAACGCTAATGTTCGGTAATAGACTAAACTCGTTAAAGAATTTTTTTACACATGCCAAAACACACGCGCGCCAAGCAGTGGTCAAATGCTAGTTCGTTTATAAGCTTACACTTATTTCACTCACCGATATTACAGTGAGACAACGCTACAGACAAGACTTACGGGCCTGTATAGCGCTCACAATCCTCTTCTTGTTAGCATCTAAATACTAGTCTGTAAAGTATTTGGTGATAGTAACTGATGTAAGACATATAGATCGCGTCCAAGTATATCACTAGAGTTAGTTCGTCCACATATTGCCGAGAGTAGTACAATCGCAACTTAGTATTATGGACACATCAAGACTTGACAGGAAATATGTGGCATATACAGTTTCTGTATTCGCACAAAGAGAAACATATTTACCATTAATAGGCACACCACAATGAATGTAAAAGGATATTATTAGAAAAGGTGCCGTTCACGAAGCATAACCTCATATCTTCAAAGCTACGTAAAACATTTTACGCGACGATACGCCTCGACAATTACTGCAACTTATCTCGATAGCAGCCATCATGTATGGTGTTAGGGTGGTGTCTTGATTGAATCGTATCAATACAATGTATCATAACTTGTAGTTAGCCAACAAGATATCTTCTTGGCCTATGTGTAGCAGATAATGTTCACTGGAGTTTTGTTCTAGTCTTATGCTAAGTTCAAAACTATGGTTACTCAAGATCTCTCAGGTCACTGTAGTTTCCTCACTTTCGAGCTCTGAACACTGTACTCGTGCCAGTCAGCTAGTCAACATGGCAATGCTACCATGACCAATGTGATTTGAGTGGCTGCTCAAATACTGTTTTAGCAAAGTTGTTACCTGTTTTCGTATATGTGTGATAAAAAGTTAACCAGCTACATATGTGAGCAGTACTAAACGAACGAGATTGAGAACTGTGCATCGAAATAGCCTATTTTTCAGTCGACGGCAGCGTTCCAATTCTTCGCCGGTCCTTTCCTCTCCAACAGAGCACATCATTTCCGGTCAGCGTGGTTTCGAACTGAGTCATCCTTGAGCCACCCAACACCGGCCAGACATGAGAAAAAAGTTGTTTTGATTAAACGTGTGTCTATGGCGAAGCACTTTATTTTACTGCTTAGTTTTCTTCTTCTTATGACTTTGCGCTTCGTCGATAATGAGGTCATTAGGGACTGGAAAGTACTGGAGCAAGGAACGGAAAGGAATTCGGTCATGGACTTTTAAAGGAAGCATCCCGGCATTCGTCTGTAGTGATTTAAGGAAACCAAGGAAAACCCAAATCTGGATTCCCGGACGGTGATTCGAACCCACGTCCTCCCGAATGCGAGGCCAGAGCGCTGCCTAGTTTTGATGGAATGGTTGTTTGCTGATCTTTTTACACATATTTAAATCGTATATTGTAATTACAGTTTAGAACCCTCACGGTAATCACTCAGTGTAACCGTTGTTAATACGAAGAATTTATTCCTCTATTACTCACCGAGCGTGGTGGTGTAACGCATAGCGTTCTGGCCTCGCATTCGGGAGGACGGCGGTTCGAATCCCCGTCCGGGCATCCAGATTTGGGTTTTCCATGGTTTCCCCAAATAACTCCAGGCGAATGCCGGGATGCTTCCTTCAAAAGGCCATGGCCGAATTCCTTCCCATTCCTTGCCCCCATCCTTTCCCGTCTCTAAAGACCACGTTGTTAAAAAGGGACGTTAAACTGTTAGAAAAAAAAAAACTCTATTACTCGTATTATTATTTCTCGCTTTGTTCTTGGAGGTATGTTACTGGATGCTGGTTTCTTTCTGTGAACACTCCAGGAACCTAAGGAAACATCATAGAAATTTCAGGTTCCCAGTTCCCATCGATGCAGTATCCCGAATTGCCCATCCATTTGGATTCAAATGAATGCGTAACAGATTTTTATAGAACAACGTGACTAAACATTCAGTGAACCAACAATGATTCAAGTTGTCTTGTTACCTCTCATCCGGTTCGTTTAATTTGTTAGATCTTTGGACTGGAAGCATTTTTATGTTTTTCAAGGGGATTTCAAATTTAAATTGCTTTATTATTTATTCGAAACTTACACGAAACAAGTTGTAAGTTCGAAGGTTTTCACGGCGTTGTATATATCGGGCTTCCAGCCTCGTAAAAATGTCACACTTGTGGGACATTTCGAAGACGTCTATCTCAGCCCTCATTTTCAACTAGAACGAAACATCTCCTCCCTGTAACGGCTAGTGATGTTGGTTCGAAGTTTTTCACGGCGTTATATATAAATGAACTCTTCTGTGGCTCAGATAGACGCCTTTGAAACGTCTCACAGTGTAACATTTTTACGCGGCTGGAAGCACGAGAACAGTTTATTTATGAAACAGGTTACTTTCAAGAACGGAACTTTCGAGGTAAATAAATACAGGAATAGTAATAACCACAATACGGTGATATATCAAATATGAGTCTATATGAAAAAACTATTTAGTGGATTAACATAAGGTTCGTAGCCAGCAATATTGTCTACACTTTTTTTTCCCACCATAGTGGCAATTTCTAAAACTCCTTCTTCATAAAATTAGTTTGACAGTCTAGTATCTCATCGTCGTTCGAATCATTCTTTCCATTTAGACATTTTTGGAATGGCCCAAACAAATGATAGTTATATGGTGATAATTTTGACATGAACCAAACTTGTTTAGTTAAATCATGCAATTTCGCTTTCGTAGTACTGTGGAGTCGGGCGTTACGATACAGTATTAGGACATTTCACTATTACTGAATTCCTTACATTACCTTAATATAACCATGAAAATCCTACCCTAATTCAACGTTTCTAATTGCAACTTTGTGGGTGGTGTAATAATCCTATACTAATAATTAATCGCGCGCCACAAATCAAACAAAGACAACATTAGAACTAGATGTGAAACCACCTTTTGAGACAGCAGACATTCCTTTTCGCTGTTTTGACCCTGTTGGTAAATGGAGAGAAAATGTTGAAATAAAATCGAGTAATATGGAAAAAAAAATCGGTATAAGTCATCTGCAATAATTTTCTTTCCCTTAACACCAAACACACTACGCAATGTAGGTTAACACTACTAATTTCGTGCTGAGTGATGGCGATAACCCTAGCCCCGTTGGCTCAGTTGGCTGCAGCACCGTGATGGAGTCCGTGATTAGCGTCCTGGTGGTGGAAGAAATTTTTATCATCAGATCTTTGCCGGCAGGTTAGGAGATGGGATGGTACACAATTTCTAAACTCCAAACCTTTCAGCAGTGTGTATCGGTTGAGGACATACGACTATGTTGATCGTCATTCGACCGTAGGATGGGGTCGTTAAGCCTGGCGGCACTCGATGTCTTTAGGAAGGGTAGGCCTGAATAGGTTGGCACCAGGTTGCACCCTCTCCCTGCTTTCATCTCTCATCCACAACTCTCTGCAGTGAACGCGCACACTATCGTTGTTGTTGTTGTTCGGGCTTTAGGGCGCGTCAACATCGTGGTTATTAGCACCCTAGCGCACACTATCAAGGTCATCCACACTTTTGAACACTGTTAAGCCGCGTTCCCACGGCGTCTTGTAATTGAGGCCGCACCTCATTAGCGCGCGCCACAGCTTAGCCCTCGCTACCTCGCCGCCACCTGCCCTCCACGTTGCCTTGTGTCGTTTGCCACAAGAGCACAGAGCACTTTACAGCAAACCGATGGCAACAGCGCACCACTACCCCCGCCTCTGATGTTTACCGACAGAGAGTGGGCAGCAGCGCGCCATCCCCGCCAGCAGAGGCGGCTCCGTTCCCACGGCGTGTTGCTGGGTATCCGTCCGGCGCGGCACGGATTACAAGACGCCGTGGGAACCCGGCTTTACACTAGGGAAGCCAACGGGGAACTGCCTCAGTTCACCTTCCTAGACGTTGTGATGGAGAGGTAAACATCCCCTGTGGTAACCGCCATCGCTCGGACACCGAGTGTGTGCATTCAAACCGGCGACCCTCGTAACGAAGTTATCCAACATTCACCAGCCCACTTCAGCTTATGGCTATCATAACTGTCCATGTCGATGATTACCTGGAAACGTTCCTTTCTGAGTCTGGCAATGATAAGCGTGGCCGCCCGCCTTTCGCCGAGTGTTTACGTAATTGGCCAATGTCGCTCGCAGCCCGCAGGCGACCCGGAAGAGACCATTGGCTATCTCGGCCCTCATCAGGACCCGCTCTCATTAGGCACAAACCACACGATGAGACCTCACTTACTAACAGCTCACAAACGAACTTTCACCGGACGTCACGGATTCCATATGCTAACCGCGAGCTTTCTTCTTTTTTGTGCACTATTTTGACAGGGCATTCAGCCAATCCCGCAGAGCAACGTCTTTTCTGGGTAGAAGATAGAGAGGTTCTCGGTGTTCGGTGAGAGCGAGGTAAGGTCATCAAGACGAGTCTTGATTTTACTGTTACAGTGGGACGAAAAGTGACATCGACCACTCTTGATTTAAGAAATGGTACTGTCCTTTCAGTTGATACGAACGTATGAGAAGCTATCAGCGGAAATCAAAATGCATACTGGAGTTTTCACACGGTTTGCGAGCTGTATAGATAACAATTATACGGTAATAGAGCCGTTAAAAAGAGTTAGCTCAATATACATATTTTCTGTACTTAATAGGTTATCACTTATCAAACATAATATTAGAGGTAGAGGCATACAAGGGCAATATGTATTAAAGGCGTCTTCTTTTTTGTTAAGGCTTAATGGTTCGTCGACGATTAGATCATGGCTTTAAAACCTTTTTGGTCTACTGCCTCCTTTTCGAAAAAAAAAAATAATTATTCCTTTTCAGGGAGAAATAAAAGCACACCGACTCCCTTTCTTGTAATATTTAATGTAACTCATAGTGCTCTAACTTTTTTTTGGGGTCGTAACCCACTTGTTCAAACAGTGACTCCATGGCCTCCCTCTTAGGTGGAATGTACTATATCATGTATTAAAAAAAGAACAGATTTTTAAAATTACTTTGCGAAACGGTATTAAAATTAATGGTGTACTGTTCATATTTTGATTAACAAATACTTACGGAAAAATAATAATATTATTAGTTAGAGGGCTAAGCTCGATGTATGACAAAGCATTTTTGAACCTTGGTGCCTTACTTGTCATCAGCAATCTTAAATCGGGGTGTTCCACTACTAACTATCTGCTTCTCTTCCTCCACCCCCCCCCCCCCCTCTCCCCCAGTAAACTGCTGAGCACGCTAAATCCACTTTACGCTGCATGCGATGATGGGAGTCAATGAAAACTTATCTGATACAACAAATGAAGCCGCATATAAAACTGTAAAAGGGGGGGGGGGGAGTGCGGCGGTTGGTCCACAGTACCTCCAAAATTTGTCTTGGAACAGAAACGCCCCTTATGATCTTTCAACGTCGACCGGTGGGCGGTACCACTGGTCTATATCATTAGTATAAGGAGAGCACTTGGGACAATAAACAGAGGGGAATTTGAAACCATCCATGCATTAGCGTGGAATGACTTGAGTAAACTGTCGGAGACGGAAATATTGATTGCTGGACCAGACATCGAACACGTATCCACTCGAGCGGCAGGCCCGATGGTTAACGCTCATTCACTGGGCTCCATGGGTCGTTTAGAGATGATGCGCACCTACGCTGACTAATTTACGTAATGGCGCTACTGGTTCCAAAACAACAACCTTTTCATGCAGATTTTAGTTTGTGTGACTAACCTAATAGATGTGAATATTAGACTATGACAATATGATGTCTCGTTTTTATAATTTTTTTGAATATAAATGAATCGTTTATTGCCTGAGGTAGGTTAGGAGAACAGATTCGTACCTAACGAACCCGAGCCGACACGGTCAGTTAAGACATAACGATGCAAATAGGTAGCAGCCGCCTGCAGCGTGGCGGATGATAGGAAATAACAGTCGCTATAAAGCAGTGCGAGATGTATTCATGATAAATCTGCTGCTCTGAAGCAATTTAAGCTGATGCGAAATTGCTGATGGGTCTAGTGAAATACGTTTAATTTTTAAATTCACGTAAAGGGTTAATGGTATAAACGATTACAAATTTAAAAACGATAGATATTTTGCGTTGACGTGAATTAAGGGCTATAAAATTCTGCTTCAAGTATTTATAACTACAGCAGTCCTTAAATCACTTTTTAAACATAGTAGGCCTACGCAAAATGAGTCTGTAATTAGTTTTTCTCTCTCTGAATGCAGTCTTTTTATACGTTTATACAGGGCGTTCGCCGGAAAACGCAACCCTCCCAGTCTGTTGCCGTCGGCAACTTGCTCGCACAGCGGGCCAGCAGTTTCCGCCACGCGGCACCGTGAATCACCGCACTGTTTAACACCTCCGCTGCCCCAACAGTGCAGTGCAGTGACCCTTACATTGTTAAGAACGGTTTCTTTGCATTGTAGCTAGTTTGTGACTTCAGTCTCTTATTAATCAGTGTTGTGAATAAACGTTTCTTTGCGGTTTGGCTGGTTTGGGGCTTCATACTCTTACTAATCTGTACCGTGTTTGAGTGTGAGTAAAATTATGGTACGTTACAGTTTGCAACAAAGAATATTTCTCTACGATACATATGTGCAGAAGAAGTCGTTTAAAAAGTGTCGCAGTAAATTTCGTCGCGAATATCCTGGCGCTTTACTGCCAGCTAAATCAACAATTCTGCGTCTGGTTAAAAAAGTAAGAGAAACGGGTTCATTTTTTAACAAAAAGAGACTGTCGGTCAACCGTATTCTCACAGAGGAGAAAATTGACGATATCGCTTTTCGACTAGAACAGTCACCCAAAAAATCATTAAGTCAGTTAGGGCAGCGTGTGTCTCGAAATATGTTCAGAAGATGTGAAATGTGCATTACACAAGAGTGTCAACACTTCCAGCATCTTTTATAAGGTAAGCTAATGAATTACGTCACATTTAAATGCTTAGCACATACAAGTTTATGAAATAGTCCGCGGCCGACGGTCGAAAAATGCCGGGAGCTGACCGCTCGCTCGCCGCGAGCAGTTTCTTCCTTGTAGCGCTAACAGTGGGTTGCGTTTCCCGGCGAACGCCCTGTATAAGCCATATTAAGATTTAAAATGCAAAAATTTAAAGAGCTACAGTGTTAGGTGATCTATACTAATATAACCACGGTTTCGTGTAACATAAAAACGAAATAATTAAATTATATGAAAAAGTATGAGGCTGAAATACAGCATAAACGTTTTCTAAGTTAAATGATATGAAAAGGTGTAACGTTGAAATACAGCATAAACGTTTATGCTGTATTTCAACCAGAGGTCCACTAGTATATGAACGAATTCATAGTGCTGTGAATTAAATTATTCACAAGTAACGATTAAAAAAATTGATATTTTTCCAAATTTAAGATTATTGTACTGCTGAATAATTATGCGACATATTTCCGGCCTGTTTACGATTTCAGACTCACAAAGATGCAAATTTCCGAATGAGTATGTCCCACGCAGGAAACTTGAATTTTTATATTTCAGTTAAACTCTTGTAAATGCTATGCAGATAGGAGACACCGACTGCAAATGGAAACGTACTCTTCTACTTGTAAGATTATGCACATCGATTAGCGGAGAATCTGATTAGTAAAGTTATCACTGCGGTGTTATCGGTGATAATTTGCTTGTAATAAATTTCATAGACTGACAATTACACTATCTATGAAAGTATAGTCTGTACTCTAGGAGAGATATTGTACTGTTTAATTGTTCAAAGACAAAATTCTGACTCAGGCCTAGGACTGGAAAGCTACAAGGATTACGGACGACACGCACCTGAGCAACAGCACCAAGCCCTCATGCGCACCTACGTGGATCGCACACTGCAATGTCAGCGATACAACAGCTGCAACGACCGTCTCACAGCACCTGCCCCAAGCCGGCACAATGGACAGACCTGTTAGGGTAACTCGCCCTCCCTGCAAGACGCGGCTTCACAGGGCGTAAGCGCGCACAACTCCTCACTGTGACGAGTAAATGAGGACAGCTACTTACGATGTTAATATCTGCTATCTTTGTGGAAAAGCGGATAAGTGCAGCAACAACCGTTGAAACATAAGTGAAAATAATTCCTCGCTGATGATGCCTCTATGAGAAATGTTTGCCTGAAAGCTCTATGAAACACACATAGTTTATCAGTTTACCTGTAATTTGTCGAGCTGCTATCTAGCGGTAATGGAATCACCCCTTGTCGACGTCGTCGAGCCAAGCAAGTTGATTCTAAACTATGGGGTACCCTGGCCATGCATGTTCATAATTTTTGCCATTTACGGATTGAATTTTGAAAAATTCCTATCTTAATTAATGATGTTACCAAAGCAGAAAACTTAATCCTTGAAATAATACTAAATTTATCGGTTTTGGTTAAGTATAAAGGGAGAAAGATGACTCGCCATAAAATAAAGTGAATCGGGAAGTCATTGCGGGGCAGGATCCTATTTTTTTTTTTTTTAACTGCTTAACGTCTCTTAACAGCGAGGTCTTTAGAGACGGGAAAGGATGGGTGGCAAGGAATGGGAAGGAATTCGGCCATGACTTTTTGAAGGAAGCATCCCGACATTTGCCTGGAGTGATTTGGGAAACCATGGAAAACCCAAATCTGGATGCCCGGACGGGGATTCGAACCGCCGTCCTCCCGAATGCGAGGCTGGCAGGATCGACTCCTGGTCCCGGCCTACCGGCCGTTCTGATCACAGCCACTAAGCTGAATGCCGAGACGGTCTCCAGTATCCTCCTCATGAAATAAACAGTACACAAACTTACATTTAGCGCACACAGAACATAGTTACACGTCTAGCAGACAGATGGCAACACAACTTTCCTGTTAGGGAGGCGTTAGGCTCAGCACAAGCTCGCCAAATCGCAACACGTCACACCCTGAAAAAAGCCAACTCTGCAACCTAGAGGATATGTGCAAGGAACAAGAAGAATATCCCTAAATTGTTTCTGAGGGACTGAAAGCATGTTCCATTACCAATGTCACTCTTGTAAGACAACGAAGGAGGTGGTAAAATGAGGAAAATTAATACCACAACTTACTTATTTCCAATGGATGGCAATGAAATTGAATCGCCAGAATTTATTGAGTGAGATGGAGTACAAGCGATATTTTAACTTCAGGATTTGCTGAATTCTGGACATTTCGATTCACGTTTCCAAGCTTCTTGTATTTTTCTCCAGGAAACTCTTTAAATATCTGCTTTCTGCTCTAATTGAACTTTGTAGCAAGATTTTATGTTTGTATCAATACACTCATTATCTTACCATTAGTATGCAGTAATAGTTATGTCTAGAATTTTCTAAAATGTTTTAGATGAAAATAAATAATACTGTATTTTGATTGGTCAGTTGGTTAAGGCACGTAACTGTGGAACGAAACCTTTCCTCTTCGAATCCCGGTCTCTGCCAAAGTTTTAACAGTCCTTAAAACTGATGTTCACCTCTTCAAAATTCCGCTTTGTTAATGTGACTTAGGCCAGAACACTCCGTGGTTCGGATTCCACGATAAACTGTGGGTCAACTATACCCGGCAGAATTTCTGGGCTAGGTTGGACGCCTACGAGAGCCGGTAAGAAAATCTAACAATAGGTCATTTAGACCGAAAAAAAAAGAAGACAACATAAATAAACATAAAAAGTAAAAATAGATAAACGCACAAAATTTTCAGTTGTTTACTGATATTAAATAATGTTAATCTTCTTCGACTATGTAATCAGTTGCTCTTTTTTATGGCTTTACGGCTAGTCGACGTCGAGATCATTAGAGGTGGGAAATAACTGTGGATGAGGATCGGGAAGCAATTCAACCATGGCATTTTGAATTCGCCTGGAATGGATTCGGGAACCCATGGAAAACCGAAATCCAGATACCCGGATGGCGATTCGAACCCGCCAGGCCAGAACGTAACAACTCGCCCACCAGTCTTGGTACCCGGCACCTGCTGAGAATACTTTTGGATTTGTGTTGTGGATGTATCGCAGTTTCCCGTAGGGTCAAAATCGCAGTGAGAAGAGAGAGAGTTTGATCTTTCAGCAGCAGTGAAACTGGCGCAGCAGAAACACATATGCTTTATACGTGACGTTGATGACCCCTGACCAGTAAGATGCTCATTGCGGTGAAAGCCAATATCTAAACTATGCAATGTACGCTAAATGTCTAGCCGAGCATGAGAAAGGATTGAACATTTAGGAATTTTCTGAACCATTGCGTGTTGCGCTCATGGATTCTTAGACGTGGATTTTGTTAAATTCAGAAGGATTATAAATACAAATATCTTTTCATTTGTGGTTTCTGCACAAAACCCGGGTATAAACACCCTACCTATTGAGATGTTCGTTTGAGATACGTAAGCATAAAGTCAATCTGCGTCTCTACGTTCTAACAATTCTCAAAATCATTGGTTCCTATTCTATAAATTTCGTACTATGATTTTGTTTCCGATAGAATTTGACAAACCAAAATTTCTGTCTTTTTCATTAATAGTATTTGTAACTTGATAAACAGCCCAGAGAATTCTTTGGAAGTATTTGAAGCTTTTTCTTTGGAGTACATTTGATAGAGTAACAAGGACTGAAAGGTGTTTATTAATTGTAAGTTTTCCAGGAGACACTCAGTATGGAGTAATGATTTAGTTCATACTTAAAATGAAATAACTGGGAGCGACATGCATTAAATTTATTAGCTATTAATTTATTTAGAGTTCAACTTTTAACTGTATAGGGATAAGATACCATTGATTAAAAACTTATATATTACGATCAGAATCAAACCACAGCAATTTTTTCACAAAAAAATAAACAATAAGGTGAATTATGGAATTGAAGGCTTTTAGTTGCTCGCTTTAATATATATATATATATGCAGCTGACACTTAATCATTAAGAGAAGACTAGCCTTGTATCTTAGCTTGCTGATCTACAAGCGCGAACGTTGATACAGATCTTGAAGACTAGGAAAGGTGCTGAATCAATATCTTGTCAGACGCCTAAAGAGCGCGCAACTGTTACTTCGAACGGCTGTTGCCGTTAGAACAAATTTAATCATAATGGTTTTTCAGATGCTTAAAGTGTACTATTTACTTCCGATTATCCATATTGAAGATTCATTTTTGTATCCTGGAAATCGGTGCACTTCAGGGCACTTCCTTGTTTACAAATGGAATAGCTCTGAAGATACCTACAATAGAACCGAATTTACTTCCTTACATTAGTGGGTACGGGCTAAAGTGATCGTGTTTCGAATGTTGCACAATTTGTTTGCAATACCGATGTGATCAGGACACTATTTAAAATTTGCTGCGCTTAGTTTGTACAATAAGACAAAATGTTTTGTGTTAGCATGTTACTGGAAAGTTATTCTAAATATTGCTACAGTTTGTCTCTGGTGTTCGAGAAGGAAACAATTTTAGTTATTATAATAAATGGGAATTATGAATGAGTCGCGAGCTGCCCTGCCGCAATATACTGAGGACGTGCCAGAAAAAAAAGAAAAAAATATAAAACATGTAACGGGAAGTGTATCTGGCTACATGCTGATTAATAACAAACTGCCTTTTACGTTTTTTAAAGAAAAAATGTAGAAGTAAATACTTAGGCACCAGTAAAAAATAGAGGCTTTTGAATTGTGGCTCTATCATAGAATATTGATGATACCAAGGACAGACCACGCCAGAAGTATTGAAAAAAAAAAGGATATGATAATACTGACCGCTAAAACACGGAATCTACAGTATCTTGGACACAACCTGAGAAAAAAATGCTGTTGCTAAATCCCATAGTTTACAGGGAACATACCAGGAAGGATAAGGGCTGGTAGAAAAAATTCCAGCTAAAAAGTTGAGTATCTGGACTTCCAATACAACTACTTTACTATTCCGAGTGTCAACGAACAGGGACAAGGCAGCCAAGGTGGTTGCCGACATCCGGAAGAGATAGGGGCAAAAAGAAGAAAAAATATTTATGCGTAACCGTATATACATTACATTTAAAAGGTATAAAAATAAGTGTTGCGGTATAGAATATTTTGATCCACGTACACATACACATTAATTCGTTAGAAGGTAGAGCTAATTCTAGATTGCGATTCATAAGTTGAATCTTGAAAAATTGTAATGAACAAACAAAGGAGATAGCGTATAAATCTCTTGTGCGTCCACATTTGGACTATTGTTGTGCCATTTGGGATCCGTTTCGTAAGGGGTTGATCGAAAGTATGGAGAAGGTACAGAGAAGAGTCGCCCGATTCGTGACCGCTTGCTACAGCCCTTATGAAAGCGTCACAGAACTGATTAATAGACTAGGCTAAGAGTCTCTGGTAGACAGACGACGCACGTTTCGTTTAAGCTTATTTGGTAAACATGTGTACTCCCACTTTCACTTACGAGGGTAGAGAAATACTTCTTCTACCAACCTATTTGAGCCGGAATGACAAGAAAGATAAGATTAGAGAAATAAGGTGCCGCACTGATTCTTATATGAATTCTTTTTCCCTCGTACCATTAGGGATTGGATTGAACAACAAAGAGATTTGCTTTGGTGCTGAGCACCCTCTGCCACTCACAATTCTGTGAATTGCAGAGTATATATGTAGATTTATAGTCTAATAATTGTTTAGCGAAATGAAATACGGAAGTGGAGATGGGGAATGTTGCGTCGCTTGAGGCTGAAATACCTGTAAGAATCCCAGCATGTGGGCCTAATGAACCAACACAGAGATAAAGTTTATGTTTGTGACAAAGAGGAAGTCCGGAAACATGACATGAGGCGCGGCAGAAGGCGGCCGGCTGCTTTACTTTCTCCGTCTCCCTACCTTCCCACTCCATTAATCAGCCCGCTCGGACCACCACCGGGGTGAAACTCACAAACACCGCAAATTGTGCACGAATGCGGAAGTCCTCGGGGGGTTTACCGGATATTTTGTCAATCTGGCGGCATTCGGTTTTTCGGACCTGCTGCTCACTGACTGCCATACGTTTAACTCTCTCGTCAGAGAGCAGGACAGTATCAGCTGAAATCAAACCACTACATTGATGAGTGATGAATATGTTACACAAGAATCCAGAGATAAACGCAGCAGTGTTCGGCGGATGTTATAAAGTTGAAGATACTCTCGACAGAAAGGGATACACATCAATACAATAAAACATAAAGTTATTAATAGATGTTGAAGCATCAATACGGAAACAAACTACAACCATACCACAAGAAAATCACCACAATTACGATTAAAATCTCAACTAATCAATGGTACTACTTTTTCTTTCTTCGCATCTGGTTCATAGTTATTTCAGGAACCATGTATACTATGAAAAGTTTATAGTGGGTTAAAAAAAGAAACAGAAGATATTTTTGTTCATGTTGGAGAAAAAAAATTAACATTCATCAAATATATGCACAATATTTTTACAACAAACGCAATATATTTATGGCGGCGTCAACCATAGTATAATCTTTCCGACAAAAAGTAGTTCTCGGATGGTGGGTCTCTCGCTTCAGAAACTTTATTTCCCAGTGTATACGAAATATCTACACTGATTCTTAGTACTCTCTTTCAAATATTTTACCCTAGTTTCAAATATTTTTAGAATAATTGTTGTAAAAATTAAACAAGTTGCCAGAATTCGACCATGAGCTCTTAAGAAGCGCAGTTACTTTATCCGTTTCTGTTTGGAACTCAAAGACTTTACTCCGTAATGCTATCCTTGACAGAAACGTTGAGTTTCCACGGCCTGGTTCAGATACATTTTTTTTCTTATGGCTCTACGCTTCGTCGTCGTCGAGGTCATTAGAGATGGGAAACGATCGTGGGCAAGGAACGGAAAGGAATTTGGCCATAGCCTTTGTCGACGAAACATTCCGACATTTGCCTGGAGTGATTTGGGGAAACCATAGAAAACGCAAATCTGGATGGCCGGAAGGAGATTCGAACCAGTGTCCTCCCGAATGCGAGGCCAGAGCGTCACCGCTCACCCCACACGCTTGGAGTGTTACAGACAAGAAAAGCAGTCGATGACAGAGGTAAAAGGCCAGGTAAAGGAACGTATTATTATCATTACAGAGCGGGATTCAAACCAGAGACCTTTAGTTTTCAAAACAGATGCCTCAGTAACGAGGAACCAGACCAGTGGAAAAAAGTCAGGGTTTTGTTGCAGGAAGGCTATGCCAGTTGGGAATCTCATAAAAACTGATCGAGACTCTTAGATTATTTGAAAGATTTTTATTGACCAAATATACTTTTAGAATAAACATTTGTACAGCTAGAGAGTAGTAGAGGTCTTGCAGGAACAATGAAATTCTCTACGGTGTCCAGCCGGATGGTGCAGGTAGTTCGTCGTTTGCCGTAACTTTCTCCTTCACCAGGACATCAATTTTGGATTTTTTTTTTCCTCCCAAATTTGTTAGCGTTATTTTCTTTTTCAGCCGATTGAATGTTGAGTACACGAGCAATTTCTGACATGGAACGTCCCATACGTCTAGCTTCACGCGTTCAAAGTCTGTTAATTCCTGTTGAGCGGCTATAATCCCGTGAGATTATCTTTTACATAACTCATGAGAGTACACGACACTGCACGGCACATTAACACCTTTCGTCCGCGGTGTTACCACCATCCGTATATTTGCATCTTCGTACCCCATAAATATTTACACTTCAGCGTAGTTCCAAGTTAATAAATCATGCTCATTTAAAGAATATATTACAATCATTTACCTTTAATCCTCTAAAAATTATTTTCAGACTTCTTCGTTTTAACGTACGTGATACTATCGCTTACAGCAAGAAGTGAGGAAAGGGCTACAATTTCCTAAACATGTCGTGTTGATAGATGCTCGACCATGTACGCTGCGGGCGAACTCCTCTGTGAAAAACACATTAGCGACACAAGCAAGATTGCCGGATGAATGAATATGTATGTAGTGGCATCCCTGGGCGCTCTAATTCTCCACTTCCTAGCTGTTACGGCAACGTTACCAGAAGGATGTCCTTGTAACGGGCGAATAATGCAAATCGCTACCAAATCCAGTTCCGGCAACGTACCAAGGGAGAGTACGGTATGAAAGAGAGTTTCGCTTTCTTTCCCACAGTATTTAGAAACTTTATGCATACATGGTGTAATAGCATCTCCATTATATCACCAGTTTACTTCAAGGAAATTATAATATTCTGGGGAAAAGCGGGAGCAACGTATGTAAGGATATAAATGGAATTATGATAATTAAAAGATCATAATTTACAGTCACCTCGTAGTGGATAAAGTGTATTGTGGATTAGTTACAAGCATTATGAAGAGGAACTATGATAGCTGGACTGACAGAGAAGAAACAAGTATCTCCGTTTCATAAAAACAGTTGTTATCATTGCCATTAATTGCTAACGCCTATATCACAACTTTCCCTCACAACTCCATATGTTTAATGAGCATTCGTACTTTAAACTGCTTCACCGTTTGAGGTATATTTACGATTTTTTTTCAATTTATGATTCTATTCCTATAAAGGAAAAATTTCACACTTCTTTTTGACTAAAATAAATTACTAATTCATAACATTCATCCTTTCTTTCCAAATCCCATTCCTGGTTATTCTCCTGATATCTATCCAAGCATCATCGTCACCTCTCGTGGTTTGTTTAAAAAAATTAAGGCTTTACGACTCTCCGGCATCGATATCGTTAATGCTGGAGGAGGGTTATGGACAACGACGGGAGGGAACTCACTCATGGGGTTTGAATGAACCGTTCGGCATATGCAGAAAGTGATTTGGCATCTTCCTTCTTTATTACAATATGTTCCGATTCAGCTTTAATAACTATTATACCGTGGTTTCTACAGAAAAATCTATCTTCCTTTTCGCACCACATTCATAATTCAAAATTTCACACCTCCCCATTTAAGAGAAGGATGAGTGACGTTAGTAGCTCAGTTTCCTGAATTCCCTGCTTTGTCCCCGACATTATGATCCGATTTTGTTTTTTTTTGTTTGTTTTTTGTTGTTGTGGAAACGGAATGGAAATGGAAGGTATTATTTCATGGCCTTTTTCAAAGAACCATTCTGCCCTACACTTGGATTGATAGAAATCGGAATCTGGATGGCCGGACTTGGATTCGAACCCGCTTCTCCCAAATGCGAGGCCAGAACGTTATTGCTCACCCACCATGCTCAGTACCATCAATAACAAACGCAGTCATCGTTTTCCCAATGTGCCTTACCCAGTCGGCATATTGGCTCCCATTGTTAATGAACCGATACTGCTACGACACATTCTCATATTCATGATGTGCAGCGAGTCATCAGACTTAACTTAAATAAAATTTGTAAATAGGCATTCCTCTGTGTAAATATTGTCCAAATCAGCAATTTTACATGTGTTTAACATACGTACTTCCCCTTTAATACCTTCTGAATCGATACTACTATTTGTAAAAATTATAACGCCAACGAAGAAAATGTGTTTGTAATGAAAGTTAGTCCACAACTTCGGAACATGACGACACACAACTGATTAGCATTACAAAACTGTACATGCACTTTGTCCGCGAGAATTCAGTACGGTGTGAAGCCGCTACAGCGAGATCCAATAGACGTCGTGGTATGGAATCAAATAGAGTTACGATATGCTGCTGGGAAACACACTGCCGCGAGGTCTGTAGGCGCGTCCACAAAGCATTGACAGAATTTGCAGGAGGACCAAAACGCACAAATTGCAGACCAACAATACCCCACACATGTTCGATGGGTGACATGTCAGGCGAACGTGCAGGCCAGGGAAGCAGTGGTACCCGTCGTTATTGCACATCCCTCGCCACCTGTGGCTCGACAATGTCCTGCTAAAATACGGCGTATGGAGCTGCATGCAGGAAGGGCAGTGCGTCGAGCTCTAAAATATCTCTGAAGTAGCCCTTGTTGTATAGAAAGTCCTCGGTACGCATGTTATAGCCAAAGGTGCCACAAACCATCAGACTTGGCGTTTTACCGCTATGCCACTCAACAATGTAATTTGCCCGATTGCGATCACCACTGTAGTGTCTATTACGTACGCGGCTTTCACTGCAGGAAAAGTCGAAGGGGATTCGTCAGAAAACAATACTTTTGCAACTCAGTGTTCTCGTCCTCATTGCAGTCTAAAGATTTGGTGGTTTCCGATCAGATCAGCCCAGCACTCAATCGCCGACGCAGACATGTCCACACCCGTTGCAATGCTCCAACGTCGAGCCAATACTGTGGACGAAGCTGTTCTGTCGGTTTCGCCCATGCCGTCAAGATAGCGCTGTAGTCGCACTGTGTGATCCAGTACAAGCGTACGACCCTCTTCTATTGACTGGTTCCACCTTCGCGTCACTGTGGTAGCAGCATGCCCTGTACTAGTCGCAATGTCATGGTACGACAAAACCAATCATACAGCCACATTCGAACTCACTCACACGTAGATGATGCACCCTATTGAGTCGAAGAGGAATATCGACACTTGTTTGCACATTTCCACTTCGTTTGATGCCTCTGCGCCGACTGTGTGTAGCGTAACACTGACCTGTCTGGTCACACAAAAGAGGGCGTTGCTGGGCCTACGTGCACGCCGTCTGTCTGCAATCTTAACCATTTATTATACTTCCACGATTCTACACATCCTCCGATTTTTAAGCGATTCGGACATTCCTTCTGGGCGTTGCAATTTTCACAGACAGTAATGTATTTCTATTATCCTGTTACGGTTAGTGCTCCCTGTTTTGAAACATTTCTTCACTGATATTCATCTATAATTCCTGCGTGACAATCCTTAATGGTCTCATAAAAACAGATATTTAATATCAACCTTTTCATATCCTCTGTATTTATTTCCCCATAGCAATAGTTACATCATTCAGCGTTCCACATTCATCCATTTCATGAAAACATCCTTACCTTCTTTCTTGCTGCTACAATTATTTCAAGTGCTTCCTTTCTCTTTTATGATCCTTTATTACCTACACCTTCCTCCTCCTCAGCTCCGTATTGTAACATGTCGGTTACTTGTCTTTTTTTAATTTTTTGTTTCGGAATAAATGTTTCTTCTCCTTTTCTATTGTTAATTTGAACTATCTCACTTTCACTCCAATGCATTTATACCCTTTAACCACATGTCTATCTAAAATACACCTGCAGTTTCACAACCGTGCCCTTCTATAATTATACATTTGGCTTAGCCACTAACCTTGTTGTTCACTGAATTAGTGTTATGAGGCGAAGTTAACGAAGCTGTAGATGCAGTCCCGTTACATGTTGTTTGATGATAGCTTATTCTTTTTTATATATATAGAAACGTAGAATACATAGACACTGTGCTGTGGGCAATTAATATTTCACAATGTATCCAATATTTTGTGCTACGCCACGTGGCAGCAAATTAAAGTATAAATATTGGATTTGACTTAATTAAAAACAGAGAATAAACTTCGAAACATTATGGGGACCGCGTATCTCAGCGTCATAATAACCGGGGCTCGATCCCCGATAGAGCGAGAGATGTTTACTAGAAGCCGAGCGTGGGGCCCACTCAGCATGCTGTGAAGTGAGTACCGACGATGAATATTCTCTGGAAGGTAAGGACGATTCCAAGCGCGTGGTCTACTACGGCATGATCCGGAATTTTAGTTTTTATTGCTTCAGAACATTAATTAAATTATTGTTTACTAATTTACTGCTGATAATTCATAAGTCGTAAAACACCGAAAACTCTGTATCTGTTTTTCAAAATCTCTCACACGTTATATTTTTCTGGTGTTATATACCAATGAGCCTAAACATTATGACCACCTGTATTTAGCGTGTTGTCCACTTTTGGAAAACAATACAACAGCTATTTCGCATGGTATGGATTCTAAAAGTTCTTGGTAGGTTTTCTGAGGTATCTGGCATCAGATGTGTACATACAGGGCACGCAATCCCCTTAAATTATTGGCTAGTGTATCGTTGGAGCGAAGCTGGCGTCCGATAGCGTCTCAGATGTATTCTATCGGATTGAGATCAGGTGAATTTAGTGGCCAACACATCAACATGAGCTCTCTGTTGTGCTCCTCAGATCACTGTAGCACAGTCCTGGCCTTGTGTCGCGGATAGTTATCCTGCTGCAAATGGCATCGTCATCGGGGAAGACATGAAGCATAAAGGGATGCAGATGGTCCCCAATAAATTCCGCGTAGTCCAAAGCTGCTGTGGTGCTTTTGATCACTACCATAGTGCCCAAGTGCATGTCCTCCATATCATAATACTACCCCCACCGGCCTGCGTGCTTGGCGCTGTGTATGTTTAGAGCTGCGTAACCGGACGCAACCACCTGGCGTAAGAAGAAAAGAGATTCACTTTTACAATCCATTCTCGATGAGCTCGTGCCCACTGCAATCGAAATTGATAACATTGTTGAGTCAACATGGAAACACATTGTTCGGTACGGAACCCCCATGTTCACCAATGTGCGCTGAACGGTTGCTCTGCCGTCATCGGATCTGCCACAGATTGCTACCCATCCTGCTTCACAGAGCGGGCAAACCTGCGACCTCCACGTTCTGTGATGAGACGCGGAATCTGCCACCTTGTCGCCTACTCGTGGCGTCACCGTTAAAGATAGCAATTCCGCAGTGTTTTCAATCCCGCGGGATCCGTGCGGGATTCGTGCAAACAGTTTTTTAACGCATATATTCAAAACATAGTTACTTAAAAAATTAATAAATTGAATAATAATTAAATTAATAAATAAATTTTAATGTTAAATGATAAAAATTAACAGTTAACAATATTTTAATTGGTAAAATGACATTAAAAGTTTATAGCATGTCTTAAGTACATTTCGAGGTTTACATTTTTGTTTTTTAATCTAAGCCAATTTTTAAATAAATAATAAAAAATATTCAGTGTTAGGTCATTATGTGCCTTACAATACATCACATAAGTTTCAAAGCATGGTTTGCTTAATGGCCAAGTTACCAGAGTTTTTTTTTTTTTTTAATTCCATAACACCGAGAGAAAGCATTCTATTTCAAAAAGTGAAGTGAGTTTACTCTGTAAAGTGTAGACTTGGCTCAGAACAAGATCTCATAACTTTTTGTCACTGCACAAGCACGAGACTTGGCCTTTTTTTTTTACAAAAATTGTTTTTGTGGGATTCCTTATTATATCTCCTGATTCCTTGATTGATCTTACAGTTGATTCAATGTTATTAAAAGAAACTGCTCACCAACACTTAAACTGTCAAGTATTTCAATTTTACTTATGTGGCGTAACGACGTTTTTAGAGTGGAAATTATTACTTTTTAGTAAGAAAGGAGACTTTCTCGGCGAATGATTGCAGTGAAGTTTTCATAGTTTGTATCTCCGGATTTCATTGTAAAAACACGAAATTTCACATGTGAGGGAGACGGCGGAGGCAGCTGTCGAAGTATGGTGTTCCTACAACACTTCGTCGATAAACTCGTGAATACTTCATTATAACTTTTTTGCCTTTAGTCGAAATAAAAACAAGGAGAAGAGGTATTAATCGATAGTCTGAGCGGCACATGTAAGCAATCGGCTTTCGTCAAAGAAACGCATTGAGGCAGCGGCCAAAATAACAATAAGTCAAAGGATATACAATTGCCTTTTGATAGCTGCTAAATAAATAGGTATGCAATCTTTCAAATTACGATAACATTAGTTTCCTATCAACGAATCATCAAATTTTCAGCCACAAATAATGAAATTGTCACAATAACTTTATCTGCAAATACAGAAAATGGGAATAATGAAACCGTGTAGTTTAGATAACGTTTGCGACACATAAAAAATAATTATATAGTTAGAAAATCTTACTAAATGCGCAACATAACTCAAATTACAGAAATGTATACTCGAAAATGAATACGTAAAAGTGTATCAATTTAGTTACGAATGACGAACGTTGACAAAAACAAACGTTTGTTCACACGCGTCAAATGCCAACTGCTCTGGTACAGGCAAACAGTGCAATACATCCGATAGAGACCGAGTGAGGCAGCGAATCACGCAGACTGACACGCGTTTCCGACAGATTTTTTAGATTGCGTATCCGCTTAATTTTGTGCGGGATCCGCCAGACTGTCTAAAGATGCGGGATCCCGCGGGATTGATCCCGCTTTGCTGGATTGCAATCCCTAGTCACCGTCTTCAAACATTTTGCACAAATGCTCACTACAGTAACACACGAACAGCCGACCTGCCTCATTGGTTCGGAGATGCTCGTTCCCAGGCACGGTCCGTAACAATCTACCCTATAGCAAAGTCACTGAAGGAATTTCCCATTTACCGCACGTATCATCTCTAGAATGACTATCCAAGTGACTCTGCTCCGCTTGTGTAATCTGATTACCACATGACGTATCCGCGAAGTCACTAGACGGCTTTCAATCTCACGGTGGGCAGTGGTCAAAATGATTTGGCTCATCAGTATATGTGTTACCCTCGGAGTCTGAAGCTTAAATACACTGAACAATGTTAACACATTAGCCACTCTGCCACTAACAATCAAACTCTTCATCTTGTAGAAGTCAGTTAGTTTATTGTCTTCCAAGCGACGAGGCAGATTCTGCCCCTCGCGGCAGCACAGGTGCACAGAACAATTAAACTGCAAGCTCAGCGGAGAGTGGTAGATGCGCTGCTCCGATACCCACACAGCCTGCCAGTAAATCTATCGCCACTAAGGGAAAGTGGGAAGTAAGGGTGAACCTCGCTCACAATATTTCTTTATTATCTTGCGTAGACGGAGCGGACTGCCGGTCCATCGTATTTGCCCTCTGTCGGTAATTAACAAAGCGTTTTATGAAAGACTTTCGCGGATAGCTTGCAGATTAACTTTTACATTAAAATCATGTCAGACGGCTAGTGAGGAATATCTATTTCCAAAGATGAAAAAGATAGCGACCCAGCTATTACTTTCACTCTTCTACTGGGCCTACGACTTTAATTATCCCTTGATAAGCATCAAGTAATTTCTAATTCTTGAGACTGGAAATTTTTTGTTTTACTGGTTAACAATATCGCTACAATTACAAATATCAATCCTAAACGGGACCATGTTATTGGCTGCACGTTCTCCACGGCACGTGCTATCTTATTTTCAATTACCTAGATTTTACTTTTCATTTATATGGGGTATGTTTAGCTGTCTTCTATAAACCGTTCTTTAATTGTCTTCACGTTACTAATGGAAGTAAAAATTAAAGGGGTTGAGCCAAACAATTTTTTTATTATAACCAATGAATTTTTTTTTGGCACAGAGATGGTTACAGTCTATTCGTAATTAAAGTGAATATAGTAACAGCGGATAGGCAATGGTTTACAATGAACGATTAACAGTAATATGCGAAATTAATGTCAGTTTAGAGAGACAATTCAGAGGGACCGTGTTAGTCTCTAAGCTACTTCCTTTATTGGCGGATTAAAAAAATCTTCTTGCCAATTGAATCTATCCCAATAAATAAATTTAAATTCAAATTTGCCTTAATGTAATATTATATTTGACATGTCCCCCATAGTAATCTTTTGTTTGTTTTGTTTTTGTCGTAGGTCAAAAGCAAATGGATGGTGATGAGTGACGTAAAGCTTTGGTCATTTACAACTTGAACACATGTTGTTAATCTTCAGAAAATATATGTCAAGAATTATTGACATCTGCGTAAAAAGAAGAAACCTCAAATAAAATTTTGTCCCACATCAGAGGATAAAATTTCCTGATGTCGCTTCATAAGAAAACGGAAATGAGAACATACATGTGACAAAAACATGGTCACAAAACTTTGTATGTATTTTAAATTGTTTGTGATTCTAAGTCTATTACAGAAATAAATAAATGTTTGGTAGTAAATGGAAAAACTTTAATGAAGTCAGGAACTTCAGAATGAATTAGAGATTTCAAGAGAAAATTAAAGAAAAAATTATTATTATTATTCTCTCCAAGAATAAAATTTTGTCAAGCATTTATTCTTTTTGAACCATCTTTAAGAATTTTTATTAGGTATAGATTTTTTGATACAAACGTTTTCTATTCTAGTGTATACGCAGAAGATAAAACAATAAACTAAAAACTCTATGGCAAGGAGTTCTTGTACAGTAGTTGTGATGTCCAGTTGATAAAATTTATTTAACTACAGCATATAAAAAACTTGGAGATTTAAACAAATCTCGGTAAAGGAAAAACAGTCTGAAGAAGCAAAAAAGTGTATTCTGTATATATGAATGAAATTAACATAAAATATTATGGAGAGTCTAACGCTTATCAATGTGATACAAATAAATTCTTTAATGTGGAAACTGTATTTCGTCATTTACATTCAACTGATTAATTTTTGTAAGCATCCTTCGATAATTTTTCGTAAATTTTAGTATTCACTATGAAGAAAAGATAAAGCATTCCTTCTTTACACTTTAACGATGGCAACAAACAAAACGTTGTAAGTATTCGTATATCAAAGAAAAAAAATTAATATTTGGAGTTGCGATCTATGGAGGACGTAGCCCCGACATCGTGTATTAACTTCTTAAGAAACATAATATATTTACAACTACGCCAATACCAACATGCCAGACGGCTGCTAAAATAACAGTAAATAACTTACCAAAGCCATTAATCAGTTCAGAGAGTCCTCTGGAATCAGATTCATCTGAAACAGAAACAATACAATCATATAAATTTTTGATTTTGGGCACTAAACAATAATCATTTTCACTATTTGTGTCAGTTATGCTGTTTATCTAGTTTTAATGTTCCTCAATGACTTATTGCCAAGCATTTAATTATGCACTGCAGTTACAATGGAATGTCTGGTTTCTCGTTGTGCGTAAATACAAACGTAACTGACTACGAAGTATTTTTTGTTAACAAAATCTAACGCTATTTCATGCTGTTTTTGTTGAATTTATGAGACTACAGTTTGGTTGTATAACTGGTGGCCCATCAAAATTTGATTTGTATCTTAATCACAGCTTAAATTAAATAATTCTTTCCAGTAGCTGTTATGGTAGGGGAAATATATTTTTATTATAAAATTCCGCACATAAAAATTCTTTCATAGTTGTTTCTCGTATAGTATAGCTGCATTAAAAATCCTTTCAATACAAAAATCTTTTTGCTGTTATTACTATAAATAAAACAGATAAGCGGAAAGCCAGAAATCTATTTCAGCTTACTAATAATATAGCATAACAAGCGATATAGATAAAATTTGATAACTCATTTCGCCTATGTCAATGTTTTCTAATAGATTTTCAGCCACCAAAGGCGATGCAAGCCGAAAACGAAGGTCTTACAAATACGTTCAGAACTGAAACAGTTTCTTTTTCTGTTTTCTTTAGACGAATCTAATCGATAGGCTGTATCAACAAAATATTTTTTGACTGATAATACAACCGACAAGAAAAAAGTTTCACTATTAAATGGAGAGTGAATTTATACCGTTTAACCATCAAGTAAATGATTCCAGTCTGATCGTAACGTTGTAGAAAGTAGTGACATAGTACGATGATTGTAATACCACTTTATGAGAAGTTTGTAGAGCGTGAAATGATCGGAGAGGTGATTTGCAGTATTCATTACTACAGGCAAACTCATTTTTCTAAGGATGAGTTGACTTATTCGCGTCTATTCATGTAACAAAATCGATAGCTTGACGTTTTTTATTACTAACTGCTCCGACAAAGTAAGAAGCATAAAATAGGTAAACATACTCCCCAATCTTATTACTATATTTGTACAACAGAGCGAGTTGGGTGAGAGGTAACGTCCGGCCTCTCATTCGGGAGGATGCGGGTTCGAATACCCATCCAGCCATCCAAATTTGGTTTTTCCATGGTTTACCCAAATCACACCAGACGAATGCCATAATGGTTCCTTCAAAATTCCTTTCTTGCCTCTAATGACCTCGAGAAGGCGCAAAGCCATAAAAAATGTACAATGACATTAATTTACTTTCCTTGAGTTTTATGTCCTGTCACAAACGAAGTTATTATTTTTTTTGTTCTAGTAGAAATCAAAGTCTGTTTTGAATTCATCATGATATTTTTTTTATTGCTATCAGTCACTCGACTGGTTTGATGCAATCCTCCATTCCTTTCTATCTTGTGCTAACCTTTTCCTCTCGACATACCCTTTACAACCTTCCTCATAATTATCTGCTTCGTATATTCTAATCTCCATCTTCCTCAACAGTTCTTACCCTGTTCCCTCCACTAACAAATTAACCAATGTGATTGATCCAGATCACTTAATATCTTCATCCTTCTACTGTGACTTTGGGTTTCTTTGAGTATTTATATGGTGGCTGTAAAATATGCCAGCCCAAAATAAATGATATTATTACGTAATAGATTTCACTGGAAATTTGTAGAATGAAGAGGAGATACAAAATTTAACTTTTTTTCTATTTATACAGTTCAAATAAAAAAAAATTTGCTGGTGAAAAAAATGGGATTAACTGGCACCTCTGGCCTTACGACATTGAAGCATTTGTGTTGATTTTTTTTTTATAGTGAAGGTATAAAACGTCAGAGGAAAATAAAAATGATACAGCAGACCAGCAGGTTATTGTGAAAATATTATACGAATATAAGTGTCGAACGCATTTTGTTTAGTTGGAATCAAGATACAGATATTTCATGCTAAATTAATAATTAATACATTCGTAATTTGCAGTCAAAGTACATGGTCCGCGAGTTTATAATTAACTGATGTAGCGGTAGACCTGCGCCAAGCTTTGAGCCTTACCGAGCACTATTGGCCTCGCATTTGAGAGGACGAGGGTTTGAATCCTCGTCGGGCCATCCATATTTCGGTTTTCCATTGTTTCCTGAAATCACTCCAGGGGAATACTGGGATGCTTCCATCAAAAGATCATGGTCGCATTCTTTCCCGTTCCTTACACCCCAGTACTTTCACGCCTCTAATGTCGTCGACGTCCAAGACGCTAAAGCCATAGAACCTAAATTCCTCTTCTTTTATCCCGCAATTGTGAAGTTTCCACGCAGTGGTTCTAAAGACTGAGCTACTAATGTGTTATGAATAACAAAAATAATTGCTTATATGACTAATGAGGAATACATAGATATTTGATTGCGTTTACGTCATGTCGACGTTAGTGACATGAAGGGCGACCTAACCAAAGGTATAAAAATAGAGTAGTGCGGATATGAAGAATGGAGGAGGGAGAATAAAGGGAAAGGAAGGAGCTTTATGAGAAGATCACGGACGGGATGAATGGGCCAGGCTCAGAAATACTCAAAGGTCAAGGAATATTTGAGACAAGTATTTGAGGAAAAATATTCGAGAGATCACAGACATGGAAGATGATATACCATACAACTAGGAGAAGCGAAAACGGCAAGTATTACTTGTATGATGTCTAGTTGTGAGAAGGACCGTCGTGTTACTCATGTAGTAGACAAAGGAAACCAATGCAAGATACGTGATCTGGATGTGGAGTAAGTCTGTGTCGAGATGTGACACCTCCTTGGGTCGAGCACAGCGGTGACTGAACGTGTCCGGTCCAGCTACGTATCTGATCGATCCGTCGGCAGTGCAAATTAGAATACGTGGGATACCAGTCTACGCCGCTGTGCTGCAGAGACTTAAATCAATTGTAACGAACCGTTTAGAAGGCTTTGGGTCCGTGACGCAAGATAGGATCTCGTGTTGGCAGAAATAGAAAGTCAGTTTTTCGGAGCTGCGGCCGGGGCAGGAAGAAGGAGTGTTTTGCGGCAACGGCTCCAGCGAGGGAGACCGCCTTTCACGAACTGGAGGAAGATAACGAGTGCAATCATACGCGCGGATCACTTCCTGAATAAATGAATAGGAGACAGTAACATTTCTTACTTCTTTCCCACAGGGAGAAAAGCTAATTAATTAAATTACAATACTACTTTTGTCAATTCCTAAGATAACCTACGTGAACAAAAGCGTAGGGCTATTGAAGAAATTCATGGACTCGAAATTTATATTTTTTGTATTTAATTTGAAGTAATTATTTTTAATTTTTTTTGATGAATTGCTATTGAACATACGCACTTAACGTAATTTTCATAAACATCGACTTCTGCATTTCTGTTAGTTGTTTATCTTCGGTAATTTATTCCAGTTTGACGAACGTACCTAAAAAAAAATATTTCCCGTTCCGTTATGCCTGAAATCAGGTGCTAATTTATGTTCTTGGACAACTTTTCACTTCGAATTCTTTTACCAATACCCATTCACACTCATCATACTCATCACTAGGGTTCGGATCTTTAGGAAAATTGGGTAATTTTTAATAATGCCGGGAATTCATGGTGAGGCGAAATATATATAATTTTTCGCAGAACTGTACTCCTATTAAACATTGGAGGAAAAAACAAAACTAATTGTCACTGAATAATTGGTCAGAATTCACCAGTCAAGAATTAAAGTTATATATTATAGTAATTCTCTAAACGTAATGATCCGCCCACTATTAATCTCGACAATACAGCAGCAGCAGCATGCCCGTGTCGATCCGCGTCAATCAATGTCTTACTGTCACCAATACTTTTGAAGTAATTCTCAATCAGTGTTAAATCTGCAGTTGATCAGTGAATTCTACAATTTTTTTTTTTGACTGTTACTCCGAGCTTACGGGAAGGAATTAGGAGAGGAGTATTTTAGTACAATTGTTTTCTGTAAATTATGTGAAATTAAAGTGACTTTAACAGAGTGCACGGAAGAAAATTTTGCTGTCTACATGAAAGCTGCACTTCTAGATCAAATAAATGATGTGCAACTGAGCATGCTTTGATGTATAATGGATTTTAATGTTTGGTCATATTTTGTCATTTTAGGTCATATTTACCCGTTTTTAAGGTCATATTTGCCTGCATATTTCTCTATTTATTTGGTCATAAAGATCCGAACCCTACTCATCACTTTCCAAACGTAACGTTTCTAATTAATACAAGTAACAAATATGAATTAAATTTTAGTTCCTCGTGTAACAAATTTCTAACAATTTCGAATTTTTAATTACAAAATACTCATTCGAGATTATTCTCTCTTTGGCATTAGTAATTTTGGAAAATACCTTTCAGTTGTATTTAATGAAAGGGAGTTTAAAGAATCATCAAGTCAAACATCCTCTATCATGAAAAAAGATGATATTTCGTACTATTATAATTCAGTAGCAAGTGTTTAGCATTATCGAATCAATAACACAAAATTAAATACATGTTTTATTTATTTATTTTACTTATTGCTTTACGCCTCATCGACGGCTAAGGTCATTAGAGGCTGGGGACAAGGAACGGAAAGGAATTCTAACATGGCCTTTTTGAAGGAAGCATCCCGGTATTCGCCTCTAGTGATTTGGGGAAACCATGGAAAACCCAAATCTGGATGCCTGGACGGGTCCATGTTTTACACTTATCCGTTTTTAGCAACGGATCCTTTAACTATTCAGACTTCGTGAACGTCAGGCGTGTTTGAACTTTGCCTTTAGCCATTTGCATTTAGTAAAGCTGAATATTCAATATGTTGGACAATGCTTCGCAGTAAAACAATTTTTTTTAAGGTTCCGTAGGTTCTGACTGAAATTAGCTAATTTGTCCACCTGACGTACCTCACCCCTCTTGACCCTTTACCTTCAAAGTTTGTAACCGAGCGTGGTGTGTGAGCGTTAACGCTTTGGCCTCGCATTCTGGAGGACACGGGTTCGAATCCCCGTCCGGCCTGTTAGATTTGGATTTTCCATGGTTTCCTCCCAAATCACTTCAGGCGAATGCCGGAATGGTTCTTTCAAAAGGCCATGGCCGTATTCCTTCCCGTGGCTTCATCAGCCCTTTACCGCCTCTAATGACCTCGACGAAGTGTAGAGGCAAAAAAAAAAAAAAAAATGACGCTCCTCTTCACTACTTAGAAACTTAATACGGTTATAACACAAAATGTACAAGATTCATGGTGTGTAAAAATAATCATAGCGTGTTTAGTGGTGAAGGGGTGAAAGAAAAGAGTTCATTAAATAATCCTCGTGGATATCAAATAAGAACTGACAATTCATCGATTCTCAGAAGCTTGAATTTTCCTTTTTTTCCATGATTTGAGAAATTTTCTTTTCCGAAATTCCATAAAATATATAATCCTTCCACACTTCTTTTGTGATTTCAATTTAATACAAAAACTGCGAAAGGAATCCTCAGTGGGCGAGAGTGGCTCGCACCTGGCAATGTTAGTGTTTTTGTATTTTTTTAAAAAGGTGTTTAAGCAACCAGTCCACCCGTGTCACATGAGTTGTCTATTATAGAATACTCGGTACTATCACGAATCGTTATGACGGCATCTGTGTTGAATTTAAATAACATCTTCACATCGGACACATGGTGTTCTTTATTAATACTGTGAATATTCTCATTTAACTGTTACACTCGAGTCTGCTTACTTGATAAGACGGCTGCTACGAGACTCCCGCCCGTTTCGCTAGCCTGCCAGTTACTACGACGAATCTGTGAAGCCACCAATCCGGCTATCATTCACTAACATAAGGGAACAGCAGTCCTCTATAATTATACTTTAGCAGAAGTCGATTTTCGCCAGAAGATCACACTAATATTTGTGATTGAGCCTCTGATACATTTCTGGTCATTCGCTGTCAAAATGTATGTGTAATTAATTCATTTTCAAATGCTTCAGCAAACCGAAAGTCTTTTTCGATATTTTATATAAAAATAATTATTTCTTATTTCGAATAATATTCTCTTTATGGGTGTAATATATCAATTTTTCTATGACAAAACATTAAACAACACTAACTACCATAATGGTATATATATCACATTACGGGAGTTTGGTTTAAAGCACAATATGCAACTACATCTTGTTTTAAATCAAACCATAGTGGTGTTTTTCTGATCATATATTTCGTTATCATCTATCGTAAACAAACAACATTAAAACATAATCTGCATGTATTCCATCGTTAACTGCTCTTACTTAGCTGCACATTTATGCCAATATTAATTTATTTTCGGCTAATTGTTATTAAAGGCGATTTTTAACAGATTTTACTTCAAATAGACCACTTCAGTGTAAAAAAACTCAAATTTATCGCGCCTGATAAAGCAAAATTTACTAATTTCAATTAAGATCGAAAGTAAACAATTTATCGTTTTAAAAATTCGTTCAAACGGGAAACTGAAATTTTGGTCAACCATTGCTGTTTCTCTTTTCATGATATATTTAGACAGTATAAAAAAGAGTTTAGGGTAACTTCTATCCACTACCTACTATTGTCTATATCACAAGCTGGCAAGTCTGCCTGATCAAGTCTGATGATATATGTTACATTGCATGATCTGCGCAGCAGATTAAACAACCAGGTTCTCCCCAAATAATAAGAATATCAGAGACAATCTGAGTGTTCTCCTCTTATACTCGTATTTCACAAAGCGTTCGTGTGGCAAGTACTTCTCTTTACAACGTTAATTTTGGGGTCTGCTGTCTTTGACGTGGTCAAATCTGGAGCTACGTTTTTACGGCCTACAGCCCTTGCTGACTCAAAAGCATTTAATTTTAATTTAATTTAGTTGTGATGGAGCACACGACCCGGTGAAAATTTCCCTACACACCCATTTTCCCCCCTCTCCTTTACCCACCTACAAATTTCAACTTTAAATTGTTTCAACATTTTTGATAAATTATTCATCAATTCGCTTGGTAACTTATTGCAATCCCTGACACCCTTACATAAAAAAAGAGAATCTTCCTTCACCCTTGTGCCTGAAATTGAGTGCCAGATTGTAGTCATGGTTATCTTTTACCTTCCATGCATTACTTTTAATTCTTACACCAATATCTTTCCACGTATCACCATGAATATACGCCTTGTACACTCTAATGACTCTCTTCACCCTCTAACTGTCTTCCAGTGAATCCAATTCCAGCTCTTTTATCATATCTGTTACTGATTGTGTACCGCGGTAATTTCTAGAGACATCTACATCTATATTCCTACTCTGCAATTCACAATTACTGTGGGTGGCAGAGGGTGCTGAGCACCAATCCTAATTCAGTGGATTCCAATCCAGAACAGAACGAGGAAACAAAGAAAACATAAATGTATCAGTACGGCATCTTATTTCTCGAATCTTATCCCTCCTGTCATTGTGACCTAAATAGGCTGGCGGAAGAAGTATTTCCTTGCACTCGTAAATTAAAGATTTTCGCATATTCTCCAACAAATTCAAAAGAAAACGACGTTGTCTGTCCGCCAAACAATCCCGACCCAACCCACGTGTCAGCTCTGTGACACTTACGTAAGGACTGTAACTAGCGGTCACGAATCGAGCACCTCTCCTCTGTACTTTCTCCAACGTGTCAATCAATCCCTTGCGATACGTATCCCAAATTCCACAACAGTAAATCAGCAGTCAGAGGGTGGAGGTGTTAAAACTTTACGAGCTAACGCAGAGTTATATTTTTTTGCATCGACGTCGAAGCGTGGGTCTGTGTGGCCGGTAAGACGCTGAGCTGGGTCCTGCCGTAGTCCTCTCTCCCGTTACGGCTGCTGCTGCTGCGCTCTTACCGCGAAACGCATAACTGAGCAAATTTCTCCCTTTTCACGCTCCATTCCTCGACGAAAGTAAGAGCCTTCCACCGCGGAAGCATCCGCAGTGCCTGCCACGCAGCTCCATAACCCGCAGCTCACTCGTGTTCGTTACATTACTATAGGTGACCAGTTGTTCTTTAAGAAATAAACTTTAGAATTACATTATGCGAGAGAAAGGTGGCAACACAGCCTGAAACTCTGAAATCTTTGTGTTAAGATATTTTTTATACTGTGAGTCTCACAACATCATAAAATTTTATCTCTTGTTCTCCCGAAACATGTTCCCGTTTCGCATTTTATTAATTTCATTTGTAGGCATATTTTCTAACTGTTATACAGCATTATCTTCTGCTACAGAAATAAAGTATCAGATTTTTTAAAATTAGAATCTTTCCCCTTCTGAACTTATCTCTTCATCTTTTAATATCCATTAAAACACATTTTCAATTGTCTATTTCATATATCCATTCTATTAGTTTACAGCTCTTTACTTCAATTAATTCCTGTACCTACAGAAAAACTTTACGTATTTTAAAACTTAACGCATCCGTTCTTTTGCAAGCTTCTTATAAAAACTATTTTCATCAATTACTTCCCAAAGAGATTTTTCGTCTGCCAGTTTAATTTTTAACATTATTCGATGGCAGAACGTCTCAGATACATTAAATTTACTTCTTTCTGATAACTCTAAAGTTCTAAACTAAAACGTTTCTCATTGTGAATAAACTTCTTTCACTGTAGCTATTTTTAATCTGCTTTTAGTGTCATCCTTACTGAAGCCAGAAGTTATATTATTGCAAACAGCATCCTCAACCACAGCGATTTGTTGCTGAGCACAATACGACGTCATACATTAAAGGTCCAGTGAATCGCGGTTCTGCACTTCCTTGGAAGACCATCGTTGGCGGCGGAAATAGCAGCGACCAGGGAAGAGATCCCACCTGCAGAGGTACAGAGGTGTTACTTCTGGCGTGATGAGATGCAGAGCGACCAGCTATGCCTAAGGTAACGGCTGGTAGTGACATCCTGCTTCCTCATGTGTTACCTCTCACGCGAAAATATGGCAGTGCCATTTTTCACCAGGACAATGCTCATTCACTCAAGGGCATTAACTATTATTTGAGGTACTCTCGTGAACAGCAAGATTCCCAGATCTGTCCGCAACACGTGTGGGACCTGCTCAGGCGTCAACTCCGTCCCAGTACCAGTATCCAGCATATCAAGGACCAGTTTCAACAGTTGTGGGCCTTCTTGCGTCAGGAGAGGATATAACGGCCTTCCCTACCTGATCAGTGCGATCAGGCCAAAGTGAGTGCTATGTAATACTGATAAATAGGATCATACTGCCAAGTTCTTTGTAAATCAGACTCAATTTTGTAATCACTGAAATAACATCAAATACCCCTCCTCCCCTTCTGGGTACATCACTGTTCAGTCAGGGAGTATATTTTGAACAGTTTATCTATTAAATACATAAACCCATAATTTTTCATATCTAAATACGAACATACATGGTTTATTTTTTTTAAGAAAAAGATAGTTTTTTTAAAAAAATCTTGCTGCCCGCACTATTGACGAATTACGAAACAGTCTGAAAGGAGGTGTTAGTGGAGAATAGATTTTTTTTTTTTAGATAGTTGCTGGATTAAAAACTGGAAGGAGTCCGAGATGTTTGACTAAAGTCGAGAAGGGCGAAGAGTAGAAAGAAGAAAAAACGTAAGAAGAAGACGATAAATAAAATTTTTGGGGTAATGGAAGGACAAAAATATTTCACTTGCTGCATGAATTGTAACAGCTAGACGCTTTCATAAATACTGTAATACTGATATTTTCTCACTTTTCCTTTTTTTTTTTTTTTTTTTTTAAAAAGAATAAATGATACAACATAAAGGATACAAAAGGCCATATGCTAGGGTTATGGATATTGATGATTTTGGGATTCAGATGCACATAATTTCACTTTAGAGCGTATTACAAAACATTTAAGGGCTTTACCGTACAAATGTTCCCCTTTCATAACAGACTAAGCAGACCTTGGAATTGGGATTTGGAGAGATGGAGATCCGAATTCCCATCATCTACCATCGGCACTGAGCACGAGGTGATGTTGATATCTCCCAAGCTCCGGCGCTTGTTTGCCTCCACGCTATCAGAAAAGTCTTCACGAAAGTTTAGCTAATATTGCACAGTTTATGTGTTTCACTGTTCGGATATAAAGATATTAAAACTATAAATATCGTTTTGCTTTAGCGCTTCTTGGGTCAATGACATTAGGAACCGTTACATTTACTGAAAGAACGGTATCAGAGACGCTGTTATTTTATTAGAGTCATTACTGTTCCATATACGCGACAAGTTCCTTATAATTGAATTTTTTACATCGTATAATTACACAGCACTCTCAATATTAATCATAACTCTCCGACAGGCTATGAGTAGAAGCAGAGTGTTTTGCTACAAGTTAATTGTATAATTAGGCACTCGCGAACGCCGTAGGCGCACAGGAGGTATTAAAAAATTCTTAGTTGAGTAGCAGATACGCGTGACCCCGCATCTAGGGCAGGAGAGAGGCTTTGGCCGTGTTACTAATATTACTAGTTGTAATTTGTCGAGAGTCTGATTATGTCTGTGCCCACATCCATTCCCTTGGCAGAATTCTAGAATAATTTTTGTACGGAGGTAATATTTGGCTGTGTGAACCAACTGTTTTAGTGAGGAGTGTCTTCTCTATCGCGAGCGGCAGATTACCAAAGTTTAGGAGAGACAAATTCTTGAAACATAATATTTCTTTGTTTACAAAAAATACTTGAAAAAAGAACATTCTAATGACAATTAATTTGGAGTGGAAAGCTGGTGGAAGTATGAGAATTACCAGAGGTGACTGATTATGAGATGTGATACTTATATTTCCGAATATTCAAACATATTCTTGAAAAATACAAATAAATCGAATTTATTCTAAGAGTTCAGTGTTAGAGATAGTGATAAGGTAATTGGGAAAGACGAGGGTATGATTTAGAGTACTCGAAAGGCGATAGTGGTTTGAATACCTTTGACCACAAGGTTGGGCATCAACACCTATCAGAACTGCATCGACAGACCTTGAGCGAAGACATCATATCGCTTTCACAACAGGGAGAACATCGTTTTATTGTGTCATAGCTGGAAAGACGGCGAGCAATAAAAGACATATCGCAGGTAGTTAGTTAACTGCAGTAATCTTTTTCAGGATTGCGCCATAATCCATACATTACGAGCATTGAAGGGAATTGAATAGCAATCATCGAAATAAAGTTAACAGCGCACATTAGAAATATTAAGAATGAATTAGATAACAGTAACGATACCAACTCACTCATCATTGACTATGTAGAAATCAGATGTCATTGAATATCGTTATATTTTCGTTTTAGGCACTGTTACTGATTTTTTTCCTTTTGGGCTTTACTGTTCGTCAACGTTGAGATCGTTAGAGAGTAAGATTGCTCAACAAAATTTGTAGATGGGTCATAATTTCCATTCCGGACCACTATTTCGATTCGGAGTCAGCTGGCGAGCCACATGATACTTGCCTATAGATACTTAAATATAACAAAGATATAAGTAACACAGTTAAATAACAATCAAAATGTAAAATCAATCAATGCAACCTTTCCAGAGGTTTTTTTTTTTTTTTTTAATATGATCAAAAAGTTTAACAACATCAATGAGAACTTTTCAGAGGTTTTTGAGCTATCATATTCTCGATCGCTGATGTTGGCCTGCAAATTCAATTGCGTGACCAGCGGGCGTGGGCTGGGCAGCCTTGTTTATGTAATCTGAGGAGGACTGACAAAATAGAACGCAAAGAAAATAGGCCACGACACTCTGCAGGAACCATAATAGCTTTTACCTGAAGTAAATTTTGGAAATCTGGATAAATGGACCGAGAATCAAAACTGCATCTTCCCGTTACCGTTTATCCAACAGGTTTAGGTGTTAGTGAAAAAGGACAAGTTTATTTATAAGTAGGACATATGATGTACCGAGCCTGGTGGGTGAGCGGTAACACTCTGGCCTCCCATTTGAGAGTGCGCGGGTTCGAATCCACTTCCGGCCATCCAGACTACAGTTTTGCACGGTTTCCCAATATCACTCCAGGCAAATGCCGGGGTGGCTCCTATAAAAGCCCAAAGCCGAATTCCTTTCCGGTCTCTGTCCCCAGTCCCTTACTGCCTCTAATGATCTAGACGTAGACAAGGAATAAAGTCACGAGAAGAAGAAAAATAGGTTTTATAATCCCAAGCTAGGATCTCACTCAGAGTAATTGTAAAGTTCACAAGCTTTACAGTTTATTAAAAGGCATAAACATGTCTGCCTTCAAATGAAAAAAAAATTTGATATAACGAACAATGAAATCAACTTGCTAGGAAGGTTATTAACAAAATATTTAAGATATATCTTGTGTAGCGTATACTGAAACCGATACCTTAGGAGAATAGACTATTGAGTTAAGTGACGACGTGTGAGGTACAGAATGAGCACAGTGGAATTCAGCGAGTTAAATCTACAGAAATCATGAAAACAAATTCTGTAATGAAGGTAAAAGCTATTACTCTGAAAAATAAACTTAACAAATTAAACATCGACGTTATGTTAAATGAATTGAAAACGACGTTGAAGTAGAGAAATAAGCATAATTATCTCATTAAGCAACAAAAAGATTAAGCTGAAAGGTTGAAAACTAAACAGGCAAAATTTTGCAGTTATTTGTGTAAAATAAGGTGCAGATTATCTCCAAACAATAAAAACGGGAGACTTGCCGTCTCTTTTCCCACTAATGTTACACTGCCATACTTGATTTTGCACGTTGTGCTGTTGCTGATGGTCTTGCCAAATTTATTTCATTTCGTTGTGTGTTTCATTACCCTGGTGAACGAGCAAAATAATTACACGAATAAAATGGGCAACTGTACCAAGAAACAATGGGCAAGCAACGTCAGACAAGCTAAGATAATTTCTTGTGACCTTCCTACATTTTCTAACTAACCTAAATTTCGCAAAACCCAATAATCCCACCGAGTAGGAGGCAGTTATGTCTTAAATTGGAAGCTTAGTCATGCAGCGTTCTTGGCGCAATACACGAAGTGGAGTCAAGTTAGGTCATGTTATTATTACGGCGGTGTTTAAATTTGAGCCTCCGACATCTTTATCCTTTCTGACTCATTACAAAATTTTGTAGACATTCTTTCAGTAATTTTAATCATTAAAATAACCAAACTCGTTAATGTTAATGAATGGTTTATGAGTAGTTAAAAATCAGTGTAATGTATTACATTTGGCGTAGAGGCGATTTTTTGAATTAGTTTGTAGCCCCAGTTTCGTAATTCTCAAAGTGCGTACAAGTTTGTTGGGTTTTATTTAAAATTTTTAACTCGGTTGTAACTTATAGCAAATAGTTACAGAAGTGTTAAAATTATAACAGATATTACATAATTGGTTAAAAATGGACCAACTTTTCAAAATTACAGAAACACTACATTATTAATTAAATTTAATTAGTAAAGTATCATTTTTATCCTTAAGATTTTTTTAGCAGGTACCGGAGGTATTTTTTATCAACGCTTTTATTGAAATGATTAGAATAATATGATCGGATGGTTGTTGTAGAACAGTAGTGAAACAATTTTATTCTAATGTGCATGTGAAGTTGTTTACTGGAAAATTGGGGAAAGGGGATAGGGGGAGGGAAGGGTGTGTAGTGGTGAAGGGAAACGGAAAGTGAACGAAATTCTTTGATGGAAAAGAAACTTCAGATTTTGGGATAGAAAGAATTCAGATCTGATGGGAACAATAGGGAAGGAGATAGTTAATTTTCAGAATACAGTGCCACTACAAGTCTTTTCAGTTTTTTCCATTTGCAGACAGACTGTCTGGTTATGTGGTAGTTGTTGAAACATTGTTGCAATTTTACTAACCACAGATTTTTTTTTTTTTTTGCTGGGTGGGTAGGTGAAAGGCCTTTTTAGACAGATATTTTCTGAAACAATAAAGAATCCTAATATTGCCAGCTGAGGCACTGGCACACTGGATCGGGGAGTTACAACGAAACCTGGTACGAGGCTAGGCCTCCGCGTACCGGGGCGCTATCACCCAGCTAGGTGAATGATGGAACGGTGCCAAATGTCTCCTCGTGAACTACACATTTCACAAATAAAAAATACATTTATCTTACAGAACAGAAAGTTACGCGTTTCGTATACGAATGGCAACAGGAGACTTTCTTCGAATATATTAGGTATGCCGGACCTAAAAGTTGTGGTTAGATGTCGGGCAAAACTCATTTCCACCTCCCTCATGATTCACACTGATCACCTGTAGTGACCAGTGACCAAGTGGTATTCGGTGGCTGAATTGGAGGAAAACAAAAAGTATCCTAAATAAATTGTTCACAAGATAACTACATAATAAGCTAGTTAAATTCTACTTTTTCCGGTGTAGGTGATCTGGTAAGTCGACGGAAAGTTAATTGTTTTACTAATTTTATTATATAGAAAAAAAAGAAACTCTCCTTTACGATCCACGAAAAATATAAACGATGTCAGTGTACGGTAAGTGGGGGCTGCTTTGTTCCTCTTAGGGCGACTTTGCTCCAAAAAGCGAAACTTTTCATGTCTTCAGAGGATCTTGTTAGAATAAAATAAGTTGGTTAGTTGGTTTCCGACAGAGAGCAGTATTACAGCATTAACCTCCAACCTCCAGTTATTGATGTTAGGTTTCATTTAGGTTCCTACTGCACAAATATTGTGAAGCGCGTTTATACTGGAGTATGTAGTCTCCAAACTCGTTGATCTTTCATTATTGGAGTATAATGAAAGCGTTGGCTCTATTTTGTCACATAATTCATTTTAAAAAAATAAAATAAAAAACAGAGGTTGATATGACTTTGCTCTACGTTGTTTGAGAGACTGCTCCAAACGTTTTCCAATCTATTGCTGATGAAGCCAATTGATAAAATACCAGACTTTTACGTGATAGTGAAGTATGACAATACCCTATACCCAGGTGTGATCTGCGGGTGTGCCAACTAAAGTGGTAACAATGGGAAAATGTTTAAAATAATGGCAGTGGCCTGAACCTGACTACCCAAATCATAAAAAAGACTCTAGAGGTCATACGATACTCATAAAAAAAAACCTATTGAAATCTTATCTTAAAATCTCTATTATGATTATAAATAGGTCTTTTTTATGCTTGGGTTTTACGTCTCGTCAACGGCGTGGTTATTAGAGGTGGGATGGTATGGGGGACAGAGATCGGGAAGGAACTCGGCTATGGCATTTTTGAAGGAAGCATCTCGGCATTCGCCTGGAGTGATTTGGGGAAATCATGGAAAACCCAAGTCTGGATGCCCGGACGGGGATTCGAACCCGCGTCCTCCCGAGTGCGAGACCAGAACGTTAACTGTTCATCCACCACGCTCGGGAGGAGGTCGTGATTGGAGGAAACGGCGAGCCTTACCTCTTGTCCATATCCAGAATATATTATAACAGTTCAAGAATAGGATGGCGTTTATTTTGTTTAGTGACTTTTCTTTTAACCTTATTTACTTAATTTTTGATTTGAAAAAATGTTCAACTTGTAAAACGTACTGCAGTGGAAGTTCGTAGTTAAATGACAGAGTTTAAGTTTTTTAGTTTAATCATAAATGTTTTGTACACGATAAATTTTTATTAGTTTTATATAGCGTTCTGGCCTCGCTTTCGGGAGGACGGCGGTTCGAATCCCCGTCCAGGCATCCAGATTTGGGTTTTCCATGGTTTCCCAAATCACTCCAGACAAATGCCGGGATGCTTCCTTAAAAAGGCTATGGCCGAATTCCTTCCCATTCCTTGCCCCCCATCCTTTCCCCGTCTCTGAAGACCTCGCTGTTAAGAGACGTAAAACAGTTAAAACAACAACAAAAAATAGTTTTATACATTGCTTTTGAACGACATTCACCCTTGAAATCGTTATATCGCAACATGTTTTTTAGTGGAAATAAAGCTATTCTTAAAAAGGCTGTTGAAATAATATGCTAAAATCTGTATCTTTTTACTGACGTTAACAGCTTGAAAAAAGCCGCCAAACTCTAAAAAATGTGGCGCAAAGTAGCCTCCACTTACGGAACTAAAAACATTATGATTCCTGAAAGAATTTTAATTTTCTGGCTAGCACTCCACCTTCTGCAACTTGATTTCAGTCATAAAAAACAAAGAGGGAAAAAAATGAAATGATCGTCCTCGATAATAGACACCAAACATGAGTTTTTTAGATCATTAATTCCCATAAAGGAATATACGTTGGTTATGAGGTCGCGTCGTGTGGATTTATGAGCGACGCGAGGTGGTGGGAGTGGCGCTGGCCACTGACCCGCGGCCGCTCGCGATTGTTGTCGCTGCGGTGAAAGGTGGAGCGGCTCTTGCGTCAGCGCGCGCAACCACCTCACGCAACAGGGCGGCTCGCTTCCTGCGCCACAGCTCTTCCGCTGCCAACACCCGACACGTCTCCGGGTCTGCTAGAGCCATACAGCATTCGTGGAGTTTCATATTCCATCTACAGAATCATGTCACTCTCTCGCAGTGTTAAACGTATATAATATATCTGGAGACTACAGAAGGATCTTCTATTGACTAGAGTAAATTGCGATCAAACTAATACCGGCACCGCAAACGCTTCTTGTTGGCCGACCAATCTTCAGATTCGTCGGTAGCAAATGTCAACATATTATGTGCACCAATAAAAAACTGAAGGTTGTTTTTAATTGCAGGGTGGAGAAGGAATTGGTTGATGAATACCTGAAGTGTAAATATCTCGGCATAACATTTGATAGTAAACTTTTTTTTATACAGCTTTACATCTCGTCGACGTCGACGTCGAGGTCATCAGAGGCGGCAAAGAACTGAGGGTAATGAACGGGAAGGAATTTGTCCATGGCCTTTTGAAGGAAGTATCCCGGCATTCGCCTGAAGTGGAAACCATGAAAAACCCAAATCTGGATGCCCAGACGGGAATTAGAACCAGCGTCCTCCCGAGGGCATGACAAGAAGATAGTAAATTCAATTGGGCAGTGCACATGGGGCAGGTATGAGGAATAATTTTCAAAATCCATTCATTGGAGAGGGTTATGAGAGGATGCACCAAAGAAGTGAGGGAATTGGGTAACAATACATTGGTCGAACCATTGCTTGAATATGGTGATGTAGTATGGGATCCACATTTTGTGTATCAAATACAGTAGTTAGAGGGGTGCAAACACAAGCAGCACGATTTATGAGTGAAAATGACTTGGAGTCAAATCAGTAACTGGTGTGATAAAAGAGCTAGATTGGGATTCTTTGGAAGACAGGAGAAAGAGAGTGTTGGGAGTGTACAAGACGTACGAGCTATCCTGGCACTCGCCTAGAGTGATTTATGGAACTGTATATATCGTTCAGTTAAAACCGTACAATGAATGGAATATATTTGTTTTATAGCAACAAATGTGTTCGGTGGCAAGTGCTATGTATTTGTTTTTACTTTGAATTATTTTATGTTTTTGACAAGACTTCAACCGCCAATGTTTTAGTCCGTCGCCATAATCGATGAGAGGATGTGGAACTGCGTCGAATTCAAATTTTGCCGTTTGTGCCGGTCGCTACAGCCTCGCATTCTGGAGGACGCAGGTTCAAATTCCCGCCCCACCATCCAGATTTCGGTTTCCCATGGCTTCCCGAAATCAACGAAGGCGTTGCGGGGATGGTTCCTTTAAAAGTCCACGGCCCAATTCCTTCCCTTGGTCCAGGTTCTTTGCAGTCTCTAATAACCTAGTCATCGACAAGGCGTAAATCTATAAGAAAAACATCCACATCCACTTGAAAAGGTTCGTATTGCTCATCTTTTTTTAACTCAGCTATATTTTTCACACTTATGTAATTGTATTATATTCTTGCCCATATGGCGCCCGAAATTTAGTTTGTTGATAATAATGTGAATATCAAAAAACTTTCGCAACGTACTTGTATCTTATTATTTTTCTGATTAGGTGCCTTCTTCTTGAATTATCGGATTTTTCAGTCATATTGCTGAAGAAACAAAGTGGAGGAAGAGAGAAAATAATGGTAACGAATTTGGAGGCTCATAATTCGAGTAATTATAACTAAAAAAAAATTTAAAACAGATCTATTGAGTTTTAATACATCTGTTCAACGATACCACATTTGATTGGATACGGGGAATAGGGGGGAGGGGGTCGGTAACCAACCCTCTGTGAATTTTTTTTTTTAAATTGCCTAGGTATCTGTTTTGCGGTCAGTGCAATACATCTTTCTTTGTAAAGGCGATCAATTATGAGACATACGGAGAGACAACCATGAAGAAATTATAACGGTCCCGTTTATGTCATTTTATCTACGGCATCTTGAAAAAACTCAAAACACCACCCCGCCACCCACTATTAGAGAATTGCGGAGTAATAATAGTAGTAACGCACCTAATTTTTAAGTTAAAACTGATCTTTTCAAAGTCACTTCATGATGCATATTTTGCAATTTATAAGGAAAACTGTTCTATCCCAAAAATTAATGAACCACCAACGGCCACGAAATATTCCGAACAACTCACTCGGCTACTGCATTTCCACTTAAACGGAGGCATCTCTCGGGAAATCTGCAAATGCTGTCCTTGATGGATACATAATCAGGCTTCTGAGATATTTGACTAGTCACTGTACACTTGAGTGCGTTATATAATACGAAAATAAGAAATATTTCTACCAACTAGATATGACTTAATAAAATACCATCGTTTCTTCAAGAAGCATTACTACATTTGGTATAATCCTTTAACCTTAGTTAAACAAAAATTGGGTCCATAAATAAACATGACAAGACACACATTATTCGAAATTTGGAATACGCGTTTAGTAACAGGATTGATTTGAATTGGCTCCAAATATAAAACCAAGAATTTAAAAGATATAATTGTCTGTTTAAGCTATGGTTTGAGATAAAAATCTAAAGATCTTACGCGATGCTATGGCGCTAGTTAGTTGTATAAAGCCTCGCGCTCTCCGCAGAATGAAAACGCGTGGCAGCCAGGTAGCAGATAACACAGGCGCGCGGAGTCTACAGAGAGGCGTCAATGGAAGTCTTCACATTAGAGCGTACGAGTTTTAAGCTGAGCTCAGAATCATTTCCTTCTTCAACCGTGACTGGACGAAGAAGTATAAACAGCAGCTTAGACTAACGAACTGAATCAAGATAACCTAACATTTTGTAATGAACTGGAATCTGTTGATTTATATTGCAGGTTTGCATTATATGACAAAACTAAAATTTCGAGAAAAGAACTACACTTAAAGATGGTGATGTTCCAGTGAAAGTAAAATTATTTTAAAGAGATATGAAAGTTTTTAAATTTCTTGGATACGGAAAAATAATCGGTAGATTTGAACTAAATTCATTTTTTTCAATTATTATTTTTTTGTTAGAATTTTTCGATTAAAAAAACAAAATAGAAACTGCCCTAATGAGTGGGTGGATTCTAAGACTAAAAAGTTTTTTTGAAACCATACCACAGATAAGTACTCAACAAGTTCATAGAGAGTATTAAGAGGTTTAAGAATTTGTATTCTGGTATGTAATATTTTTGTCAGTTTGGAAATGGATGAAAATAAATATTGCCATCTGTATCAAAATAACTTTCGCTTTGTACCAACCACGCATTTTAGCCATACAATTATTTCTGAAGTAGTTACATTGGTAATATTCTAGCATTCATCAAGACGATAATGGAAAGACACCTAAGAAATGCCCTCTTGTTCGATATTGGACACAGGGAAGTTCAACGTGATAAGCCTGAGATAATCCTCGGGTTTAGTCAGCTGACCGTCTTGGATACTTTAGTCAGCTGACCGTTTTGGATACTTTAATCAGCTGACCCTGACCGTTTTGGATACGGTTTTCCAGAATCAATAAGACTAATTCTGGTACGGTTCCAAATTTCTGCTTAAAAATTACACATTTCACATAAATAAAGATATACAGAACATAGTTCAAGCAATTCACAGAAAGATGGTGACACCTTCGGAGACTCATCATGATAACCCTCACGACAGAAGTAGAATACACCTCAGGAACAATCAGAAATAGCATTTACAACATGGTAAGGAGGTATTTTGTCCAGCGTGAGGTTAGATCAATGCTATCTAACTTCACGATCGTGGTCTGTTAACCCCAAACAACCAACCAAACTCACAGGAACCGAAAATTCTCATTCAGTATCTTTAGATTTTCCAGGTTTTTTTTTTCCAGGAGCCAGCTGAAAGAAATTCTTCCATGTCTGGTTAGTGGTATGGTGTTGCAATAATCACTTCGTTTCCTTTACAAGCTCCACTGATCGATGCTATTGAAGGGATCATCTTTGGAATAGGCCAAAAGTAACAGTGTGCAACAGAGAATTTGATGATAGCAAACGGTTAATGTATTGTCATGTAAACAGGAAGTCGGTGAGATCGCATTGTAGCAGATGGCTGCCTCAGCCGTCTTCTTAACGTACCAAAGATACCTTTTTGTTACGCAACTGTTTCCTCGAGTAGAAGGTTGCTACAGAAGATGTTGATGCACCATGTTAAGCACAAGTGAAAAATTTACTTTTGCGGCGTTGTCCACAAACAAATTATTCACATCTGAACGTGTACGTCATTAAGTAACATGTTCTACTTTCAAAACCCAAACAAAATGAAGCAATTTTTTGAGCAAATGTGGTGTAAATGTGGCTGCGAAGCCTTCCGCGGTCACTGTATGTAATATCATGGTTCTCAGGGTGGAGCAGCGTCGATTTATTAAAACCTAACGTTTCTGCCATCTTAACTGTGGCTTTCATCAGAGGACTCTGAGAACCAAGATAATACATACAGTGACCGCGGAAGCCTTCGCAATCATATTTACACCACACTTGCTCAAAAAATTGCTTTCTGATGAAAGCCACAGTAAGACGGCAGAAACGTTAGGTTTTAATAAATCGACGCTGCTCCACCCGTAGAACCAAGATAATACGTGGTGTAAATATGGTTACAATCTTGAAAGCTGAGTACGGGTAGTGGGATTTGCAAACATTTTTAAAGCTGCAAATAGGTATTTTTTTTTTAGAAATAATAGAAGCGTGGGTTAGAAGATTGGCACCATGCCTATAAATTTAACTCAGTTGGCTGCAGCCTCACGGAGCCAGTATCAAAGGTATGCTGGCCAGTTTGTAAGGGAGCAGAGCCGTTACGTATGTCTGCATTATACGTGTTTAGCACTATTTCGGCTTTTATTGGTAACGTCATTTATGTCTACTATATTATACGTATAAATGTTTGTGTCGAGGAGTTTCGAGACAGTGAAAGCGGCCGTAGGAGCAGGATATTTGGTCTGTTGGAAGCAATGCTAGGTTATTTACTAATAGAGATGGTTTTTTTACTATGTTTTTGCCGAACGCAACCGTCTCCAAAGGAGAGGACAGATACGTACAACTGGAAGAAAAGGGATGCAGGCAGTTTCAATTGTTTACAGTTGATCAGTGTAAGGAGGAGTTGGTGCCTTAGGACTAGAAGATATTTTTTTTTTTTTTTTTTTGCATCTGAGACCATACAGCGATCTCAACAGTGATTATGTGTGATCCAGTGCTTTCAGTATCTTCCAGTATACATTTTCCAACCAGTTATACAAACCACAAAACGTACATTACTTCACTGACACAACACTTAAATACCCATGCCCCGGCCGGACTCGAATCGGCGACCTTCGGCACGCGGAGCCCTTACCGAGGCCGGTAAAGCGGAAGTTATATTTTCAGGAAATTAGTCACATAACAGACAGTGTAAGCTGGGCAAACAGGCACGAACAAGTTAGGAGATGCAGGTTGGAGACAGTAGCGGCATGCGACAATTAGCGACAGGGATCCGTCAATGGTTAGTCACTTAAACTCAGACAGACAGAAACTAATCAGCTGTGTCCGACTATCAATAAAGTCTTAGTTCATATGATATTATTCGCAGAGTGGTCAAGCAAGAGTTAATGACAGCTGGAAACGCCAATTTATAAATCTCGACTGCACTCGACAGTGTGTGAAACTCTTGCATGACTGTAATTCACTGAGGTTGACAAGAGTTATTTTAGCCCAGTCGAATCTGATAGTTGAAATTTTCATTACGTTAAAGTTATTGGCGGCACAGGTTATCAAAAAACTACAATAAGAAAAGTTATCAAACCGACTGTGGACGAGTGATATCTACTGTCAACGTGTGCACCATAAATAAAAATGAATCCATAAAATATAATTTACCGCGAAAGAAAAAATAAGTTATTTTTCTTCTGAGACATATAGTTCAAAGTGAAATCCGAACCATGCAATTCTTGAACGCAACGAACCTATAAGAAGCAACTTCCAGCAGAGTTGGAGCTCAGGTTGAGGGTCTATAAATATTCCATCCATGGCGTGATTCGAATTGTAAATTTTTCGATCTTCATGTAGACATCTCAACCCCTGTGCTGGACAGTGTATTAACAGGATAATCTTCTTCTTACGATGCCATACCAGATTCTGGGTTGAGCGGTTACTATGGAGGACGTACTCCTCCGCAGGAACTTTCTCAGAAATTGCTTCCAGTGCGAATAACTGTGATAGTAAAACAGAATTTTGTATTAAATGACAAATAAATAAAGGAGAGTGTGAAACCCGTGCTGGCCCATTCAGGCCTACTGTTCCGAAAGACACCAGCGGGGACACCATGCTTAACCTTCCCCTCCCCATCATTCTATATGCACTGCGGAGAATTTTGAGGTTTAACCCAGGACATTGGTGCACAATCTGGTGATTATGAATTGTGCAGCGAGCGTGGTGGTGTAACGGTTAGCATTTTGGCCTCGCGTTCGGAATGACGCCGGTTCGAATCCCCGTCCGGGCATCCAGATTTGGATCTTCCATGGTTTCCCAAATCACTCCAGACAAATGCCGGGATGCTTCCTTTAAAAGGCCGTGGCTGGAATTCCTTCCCATTCCTTGCCCCCCATCCTTTACCGTCTCTAAAGATTAAGAGACGTTAAGCAGTTAAGAAAAAAAAAAATTGAATTGTGCACCACCTATTCTCCTACCCTGCCTGCCAATTCCTGACAATGAAAGTTTCTTCCGCCACGAGGTCTCGAAACAGCTAAACCCATGTCAGCACCGGACGACAATACAGTGCCGGAAACAACTGAACCAACGGAGCGGGCAATAGGATTATATAACAGATGAATTGTCTCATTAAGCCGCAGCACCTGCGCAGGGCCCCATTTAAGCATAGGCTAAAAAAAAAAAAAAGTCACCCATAGCCGGACGCAGACCCCGGTAGGAGAGGCTACTGCCGACGGGGGGGTCCGCTCCGCATGTTTTGCCTAAGGGCCCATAAAGCCTAAATACCCGCGTATATGATACGATAGCCAACGAGTGTACGAGCAAACCTCCGGACGAAGATTTGAGTTTCTCTGTGGTTACTAAATTCAAAGCAAAAAGACACAAAAAAGAAGAAGCCAGATTAAAATCACACCCGCAACGAACTCATGTCATTCCTTCTTGTGATCGAAACTTGACTACGCTGCGCCTCGGACATATGTTGGGCCGCAACGCACACGATCTGGTGCCGCATCCTTGAACAACTAAATGTGTAGTCCTAATGAGACAGCTAAGGTATCATCAGCGTAAAATTTCTCGCAATTCTGTTACGTCCATGCTTCCCTGGCATTTCTGAACAAGCCAGATCCTTGAAAAACATTCGTATTACCGAAGCAACAACAAAGTTAGAATCGTACAATCACGAACCGCAGACGGAATAGCCAATTATCTGTGAGTCTGGAGAGCTGTGAAAGCGTTTTTATTCGTGATATTGAGCAATACTTATGGAGATTCCCATCGTTGAATTCCTGAATAGCCAGTGGCCACGATTATAAATACTGCGGAAAATTTTTCCATATTCAAATTAAGCTGGGTATTGTGCATTGAATCCTGGGAATAACCTTCATTTGAGACAGCTTACATCTAAAAGAAAACTGTTTAACCTTTCCATTGGGAATAAGGTAGCTGAATGTACGCTTGTATTATCAAATAATAACTCTTCATCTTGCATTAACAGACCATAAGAAAGTTGAAATTAAAAATTTGGTCTGTAAGAGTAACACGAAAAGTAATGATCTACCGCCACGTTAAATAAATGAGAGAAGTAGCTCAGATATTTCGAAGCTATGCTGGATTTCAATACTTACCTCTAAAACAGTAGGTTTTACTAACAATATAACGTGAAAAATACTAATAAATGTTACTCACATAACTATCATGACGATCACCGGCTTTCTTAAGATGAATTACGGTTTTCATTAGGAAACTATTAACAAGCTCAAGAAAATAGGCGCCATAGTAAATGCTCTTCAGAAAGCTGAATCGCCTTTAATTCTCTTCATTTTATAACTCCTCTCGCAGAAACTTCCTATGGAACTTGCTTACGTTGCATGGAATAGTAACAGACTCCACATGAAACTGTATATAAGACTTAACTGCATGAGTCTCCATTCCATCAACTAACTGTAAACAAATATTTTAGAAGTTGGTTTAATTTTTTATCAATGCCGATTTTTATAAAAACTCATTTACTGATTGTTTTTTTATTTTCGAGTAGGAATAAAACCCAAAGGGGATGTAAGAAGGTTCGTTTTGTTTAGCTAGTTTCTTATTTCCGCTGTTCTGCCACCTATCAGAAAGTTTCTCTGGGCGTTGAGAATTTATGAAATGCTCTTGGGTAACTAGCCGAGTTAAGGATGTGTTACCACACGATACTTCGGCGATCACAATCACTGTCACCATATTCTGGTGAAAATATCAGAAAGTTTTTATTTTCGTGTTCGGAGTATTTTAATGAGATGCAGTGTAGGCAAATTAAGAAATTAACTAATCAAATTTTCATAAAGCTACATGAAAGAGGAAATATTCTATATAAGTATTATTCTAATCCATGGAAATGTGGCATAAAAAAATTAAGTATTCAAATATTCATAATGTTACGTGAATATTGGGCATTTTAATGCCAAGAGAAAACATTCTACACAAAGATTTGTAAAAGAAAATACTACCCTCAGGTGCGTTTCGCCCTTGTGGACTGGGGCATCATCAGCGAGATTTTAGATACAATCACATGCTGATCAGGAAATAGCTCTAGCTGCAGCTTTACAAAGAACATAACATCTTGCTGCCGTTCTACATTGCTCCTTTTTTGACAACGTCACTATTTCATGGTTATTAAATTGTCACATTGCTAGTAATAAATAATATAAATAAACAATGTGGCCCTAGCTGTGTATAAACAAAACGAAATTAAGTAGTGTGACCATTTTATAACAGCGAAATAGTAACGTTGTCAAAAAAGGAGCAACGCTGAACGGCAGCAAGATGTTGTGTTTATGAAAAAGTGCAACTAGAGCTATTTCCTGACCAACATGTGATAGTTTGTATAAAAAATCTCACTGATAATGCCCCAAGACACAAGAACGAAACGCGTCTTACCGTATATGAATAAAATAACAGTTGTTAAGAAGCGGTATTTTAATTTACGAGTCATTAACAAACAACTGCGGTAGAATGGCCAATATCCAATTCATTCTACACATAAGCGATCAAGTTTTAAAACCGATGCTAAGCAGAAACTCTGGATGGGATTCTATCTGCTTTTTAGGATTGTTATAACCTTTCCAGTTAAGTAAATACCGCAATTTATTTTAGTGTTTATCATTGTTGTAGCGGTTTGATTTAATTTTTCTGTTTTCTTTAACGTTCTATATTTCAGAAAACTGAAGAAATAAATGACCAAAGCTATGTATTCAAAAACAGGATCAACAGAAACCAAAGAGACATCTGTGATGTAGCGTAATCTTCAGTGGAAACATCTTCTGGGCAACGCAGGCTTTAAGCGTCACTAAAAGCTTTCAGACTTTGAAATTCCCATCCAAATCAAATGGATACTTTTGCGTGATGCGGTAAAAATGGACTGACACATACAGTCCACCTACAGATTTATACAGGTATATGTAGAAATAATAATCGTTTAAAATTGGAGCTCTACAGCATGTGTGGCGTAGGTTGCCTCCAAAATTCGAGGCAGTCTACTTCAAACAAAACTAGTTGTGCTCCTAGCTTTGATTGAATTCTGTCAAATGAGAGGAAACTGTAAGGAAGGAAATCATATGCTTCATTTAGATCATTTTTGGATCTTTCTAGTATCGGTTACAGTAAAATGAACAGGTTTGACAGACATTCCGCCTTTTAAAAATGTGTGATACATGACAAATATTGCAGTAACTGTAGGCTCGCACACAAATACTCTGAAAACAAATTCTTATGACATCATCCAAAACTTCTTCGATTCCACGTCACGTCCTGTTGTTGCACAAGTATTATTTTTTGGCTTATGGTCGCATCGTAGAAATTGATTTTTTTTTGTTGAAAATTCGTATCATTAATATTTGGTTCAAATTTTATTCCAACTGCTATGATTTTTTTCTGCAAACATTAACATAATTGTATCTATACGGAGGTGCCAGAACTGAGAAAAATTAGAACGAAGGTAGACGTGATGAAAGGATTGAAATTTAAGGATAAAATTCAAATTATTTAATGTGCCATAATGCAAGAAAAAGTGTAAAAAATATATCTCCTTCCTTTATCTGTCTCGTAGATACACCGACATCTACTGTAGCCATGGAATCGTGGTGGAAGTTAATGTTGTGTGAGGCCAAAGAAATGGCAGCAGTCACGGGATGGAACATGGCTTTACTGGTCAATTTCGCCAGGTTGAGCAACTTTTGCGTTATGTTTATTAATATCGCACGCGATCTGGCATTGTAAGCACTGTGACACTAGGCGTTTCGGAGATGTAACAGTAATTGTTGGTCATGATGCCTGATGGCGTGGTTCACCAACGTGCTACATAATCAGAGCCACCCACCAATACAAAAGTGGTTCTAGTCAATGAAGATCACTAGCTTTCATTCTGAATAGATGAAAGACTCCGTGACGCGCAGCCTTCGTGTACGTATAGCAGCTTGTATGATTATCTGCTTGAACGATCTCGATGAAAGAAGCGCTTTGTCATGCAGCAGCCTAACGATAACTCTACATGTTACAGTACAGTTTATGGTGAGCACCGCTATTAAACCACCCCGTTAGCTCAACACGCTGTAGTATTATAGTGGTACCCGATATCTCATAAGAGGTTAGCTACTTCGATGGCCTCAGGTAAAATTAATTATCACCATCGGGACTTGACCAGTAGGGCAGGAGAGGTGATAGCAGTGATCGATTCCTAATCACCAGATTGTGTACCGAAATCCTGATTCCAAAACCTCCCCGCAATGCATATGAAATGAGAGTATACGGCACTGTTATGGCCAATAGGCCGTCGGATACGGAAGTAGAAACTCGGTGAACGCCGGGGTGTCCTTTTGAAGAGTGGGCTTGAACGAGCCGACTTCACCCTTCTCTTCTTTCTTCTCTCATTCCTAACCCAAACAACATTCTATAATGAACACACGCACCCTCACAGTCAACCAAACTTACAGTAATACTTACGAACAGTTTCACACTGCCAAAGACAGCGGTGAACTACCGTTTACATCTCCCCGGCACGTGTAGCAAAATTTAATCATCTTGTGTCTATGGACTTTGAACATATTCTTTTGTATTATTTATGACTGGCATAGCAGTCACTTAGTTCTCGATATGGATAGTGTTAGTTCGATGTGTCAACACCTTCTTTACTCAAACGAAGAACTTCCCCGTCACGTCTAGCTGCAGTTCTTTGAGGACAAATCTTTAAGATAGGCAAAACTTCTTGTTGCCTCTTATGTGATTGCTTGTGTTGGTTAGTTACTTTGTATGATGAAAGATATAGACAATAGGTGCCACACGATCGTTTAAATAAGTATGTGGAAGTCATATTTTGTTAAAGCCTCAAAGGCGGTATTTGCCTTGCGGCGTGTGTCAAAGGCGCCCGACCTATAACACTGTAGGTACACCAACGTGAACTCGCGCGGCCTCACGTGCCAAAAATTGATATAGTTATACATGTGGACATCACGAAGCTTATGACTCCCCCTCACCCCCTTGTCACACTTGTTGACTGCCTCCCTCTCCCTTAAGTTTTTTTTTAAAATCTGCTTAGCGTCTCTCTAACAGCGAGGTGTTTACAGACGGGAAAGGATGGGGGGCAAGGAATGGGAAGGAATTCGGCCATGGCCCTTTGAAGGAAGCATCCCGGCATTTGCCTGGAGTGATTTGGGAAACCATGGATACCCAAATCTGGATGCCCGGACGGGTATTCGAACCACCCTCCTCCCGAATGCGAGGCCAGAACGCTAACCGTTACACCACCACTCTCGGTCCTCCCTTAAGGCGTGACGTAATTTGTGGATGGCCCCTAATACTGGCGGCAACAATCTTCAAAAGCCAAAATAGTTAATTTAAATATGACAAAATTAAAATATTACTAATAAGAATTAAAAGGGTAAGAGGGGTGGGCTGGTAACATGTCACAAACGTTATTATGGATAGGCGACACCCTCCATTGTACGCCAAGTTAACAGTAGGCACACACTTTGGCTTTTGGCTGTGGGGATTACTAACTACCCTTGCGATGTTCATTGCTTAGGTGGCCTGCAACTTCCACGGAGGCAGAGCTTTCTTGTAATAATATAGTGATTCAACAATTAAAGCTCTATATTCTAATCCGCCAGTGCAGTTCAGGGCGCTAAGGCGCCGCACACTTGATCCAGGAGGTACAACAAATTTCACAAACAAAAAATACACATAACACACACAGAACATAGTTACAGATTTGTAGACAGCTATCAATACTTCAGTTCTCCTTTGTTTCGTAGTACGACCTAGAAGTATTACTAAAATACTGGGCGCCGGCAAGGGCATGTAGCTGTAAAATCAAAGTTTAAAATTTGACCGTTTTAACGATGAATAAAAACTCCTCGAAGGCAACCGAACCCCTACGTTGGGAAAAGATGGTGAAGAAGAAGAATTCTCGTTTTTGCTGTACTGATATTTTCGTCTTTTTCTCCTCAACAGTTAAGGTAGTTTTTCTTCTGAAATTTCAACTGGAGCTGTTTCTGCTTGTCTTCCCCCGTGACGGATGTATATTTACGTGTTTATTGTTTTGTATCGATGAGTGTGATGTGAACACGTTCAGTGTAGTGAGTTGTAAATGAATTACGTCAGTTTTACTCTTCCGAAAGATAGCAAGGGTGCCGCAAGACTTAACGTCCCCATCCGACGGTCGAATCACCATGCACAGTATCGCATGCTTTAACTCCATACGCACTACGGAGTGGTGATTAGGAACTGTGCACTACCATCTCTCCTATCCTGTCGGCTAGGTTCTGATCTTAAAATTTCCTCAACGACCGGGACTCGATAGAGCAAAATCCACTTCAGGTGCCGAGCACCATCACGGTGTCGCAACCAACTGAGCTTAGGGGGAAAGGCGTTGTACTGGGATTTAACGATTACTAATCTTTGGAGGAACAGTATAATAACTAAAATAACAAAAGCTAAAAGACTAACGTGGCCTACATACAACAAAAATATCTATCGATAAAAACAAAATTAAAACACTGCAAAACGGTGGGTAAGCTAGAAGTAACATACGAAAGCGAAACTCTTTTCAGTCACTCAGAAAAACAGAATTGACAAAATTTTAAAAGTGGAGAGAAGAATAACCAGAACATGAATAATAAAAAATATCAAATAGAGGGTCAATGGCGTATAGTGCCAACTGAGGTGGTGCACAGGGAACTAGAGCCCATCACGGATACTATTTCATAAAAAAATAATTTCTTTGGTCACGTCATGAGGTCACCAGAAACCAGATTAACAAGAAGAATAATAGAAAAAAACTTTTGGAAATTGAAGAAATTGATGGATCAAGCAAGATAGAGAAGAAACAGAACAACAAAAAATTACCTTGGATGATCTGCAGAACAAAACAGTAGAACTCAAAAAATTGAAAGACGTGAAAATAAGATTTGAATAAAAAATGGACAAAAGACACCCAATGAAGAGGGTATTTCCAGATCAGGAAAGACAAAGAAGATCACAACGAATGAAAAGATAATGAGCAATTCGGAAAGAACGGAGCATTCACATGCCTAAGAAGATGACCAGTAAATGATTGACTAAAGTGGTCCAATGAGGCCATGAAAGCCTAATAATAGCAACATAGAAAATGGCAGCTCGATGGTTTCAATTGACTTCTCATGGAATACGGATATTTTTAAAGTACAGTTTGAGTTTTTATTTCATTTGTCTATTTGTACCTTGTCATTGAAGTCCACTAAATTCAGTCAAGAATTATGACAGGTATGGATTTTTAACCGCAAAGATTGAAGTGCTTCTAGTCAGTACTGTTGCATATTGTAAGTCATATAGTACTTATGGTAAATCAGATATATTAATTCTTTGGTATATTTCAGTTTTAAATCCAAGCAGAAAATTTACGACTTATAAATGACATCTATGTTTTGTAAAGCGTATTTTATGGTCGATAGTTGCCAAAATTGCAATAAACTGATTGTAAGAAGGTCTTTGTCGATTGGTGGTGTGGTTGAGAGCAGCAACAAGACGGAGAAATTATAAAAATATTGTATTTTTTGAACGGAAACTACTAGATAGTGAGCAATAAGGTTTTGGTTGCTTGGTTTTTTAAAGAAGATGTTATAAAACGGACAGGCAAGAATTTTTCGAAAATTGTTGCTACGAAATGAAAATTGTGTTGGATAGATTAATACAGTGACAGTGGCAGTTAATTACAGTTTGCAGCTACTATTGTGCCACTGTGAGATGGACCGAAAATTTATATTACCCCTCATAAAGCAACGATTAAAATAAATGTATGTATTTGAAGATTAACTACACGACTCAGAAAACAGTATTTGTTTAAATATTGTGTGAACGATCTGATAAATTTTTGTTAAGGAAGTTTTTCATGTGTATTGGCAATAAAGAAGAGCGAATAACATTTTTATTAGCGTATAGCAATGAATGTTCCTGTCTGTTGTACTTTACTTTTTAAGAGTAACTAACGTTTCAGGTTTTTCTTTAGCCATCAGCTACCGCAATCTAAAGCGTTGCTACCAGGCCGGGGTAGCAGTACGGTAATGGGCAAAACCGGCTTATTAAGCTATAACCGAAAGCCTCATAAGATGATACGTGCAGAATTGAATGATGTTGGTTCCTCCCACTGAAGGAGGCCTCAGCAGAGAGATCTGTTGCCTCAGCCATCGTTTACCGCGAGATGGCAGAGATATCACAGCACACAGCTACCGCTCCAGACGCCGCCGTTCCATAAATCATTTTCGATTCTCCAGATACAATCGGCTAGTTGGCAAGCGGCCGCTATGACGAAATTTCGACCACCTGCGATCATTTGGCATACATACAACGCTGCCAGTGGCAATCGTTTCCTCTCAAAGTCGGCAGTCACTAAGAAAAGTAGGACGACGCAGTTAGTACGTGACTGGGGCCTTAATGGAGGGATAGCCGCAGAGAGACAACAAATACTGCCGTAGACCTATTAACTCCACACACAGTAGTCTATCTCAAATTGAGATGAGATGCGTTCACAGCATTGGTGTCAAGGATCAGTCCAAGGTGAGCTAAACAATAAGTCTTACAATTAATATTTATTAAATTGTGACAGTAACCTCTTTTATGAACGAATCACTGATTGTATGTTAGACGTAAGTACAAATTTATGAATATCATGGTCGCATTTATTGAGAATGCTAAGCTGGTAAATTTCGACTAATGGGCATAGCTTGTTTTTTATTTCCTCCTAGTTTTTCTTGTTTGTCAAAGTTTATAGATATTCAATCGGTTTTCCAGGTTAAAGTATAAAGCAGAAGGAACACTAAGCTGAACAAATGGCCGACTAGGTTAGTCGCTAGATCGTTTGGCTACTGCATGGATGACCGACGTTCGATTCTCCAGGAATCGGGGGAATTTTCTTAGAAGCGGAACGTCCAGAACGGCTCTACAGTTCGTCTCATCCTGCTGACCAATGAGTACCGGGGAAGAGATTCTTCGTGGAGGTAAAGACGGCCGGAGTGTGATTATGTTTCCGTCTCCGTAATGCCACAAGTCAAACGGGAATACGGAGTTTGTGACGCCTGAGAGTGTGATGAGAGGATGTACCAGAGAAGTTAGGGAGCTGGGTTACAAAACTTTGGTCAAACCATTGATTGGGAATGGTGGTGTAGTTTGGGACCCACATTTTAGTTATCAAATACAGGAGTTGGAAGGTGTGCAAAGAAGAGCAGCTAGATTTGTTGTGGAAATTATCGCTGGACCCAGTCAGAAACTGATATGTTAAGGGAGCTGGGTTGGATTAATTGGAGGAAAGGAGGAGGATGAAGAGAGTGCTGGGAACGTACAGGGCTTACGTTGGTGATGGGGCTTGGTCAAAGAATTAGGAATAGTGCATGGAAGGGGAAAGACGACCATGACCACAAGCTTGCGCTCGGTTTCATGCACAAAGGAGTGGGAAAATTTTCTTTTGTTGGTAATGGTGTCAGGGATTGGAACAAATTACCAAGTGTGGTGATGAATAATTTTCCAAAAACGCTTAAGGAATTTAAAATTAAAATTTGTAAGTCATAATAGTAAATGGGGGAGGAATTTAAAATTCCAATTATAAAAGAAATTTAAAAAAAATTGTATACAAAGAAACCACAAAGCGTTGTGGTGATTATTTTTTTTCTTTCAATGATCGTATTCTGTCTTGAGTCTAACATATTAACTGTTACCAACTGCCTTAATAAATTCTTTCTGACATCCTGTGTTCACTCTGTCTGCATCAGTGCTGAGCAACGATCGATAGAGTTCCAACTCACGATTTTTATATTTGCTGAATACGATAAAGTAGAACGTGTGTTAATCAGGTTAAGGAGGTAAGAGAACGCACGAATCTCGGCTAGATGGGAAAGTAAAATAAAATGTAAACGATGAGGCAAAAAAGGGATTGTAAACTCATAAAACGTTTTGTTAAAATGTATACAGATAAGGCATGACCTTGGTTCCTGCTGGTCAATGCAAGCATGTTGGATCAGAAAGAAAGATATGGTAAATAGTGACTGGTTAATGTATTTTGCGCCCTCCTTTTCGATCAATTGAATTACCTAATGTAAACATTACTTAACACTTAACCTTGAGCTGCCCCGAATGTTCCAACAGAATTCTGGGCACATTTCTGCCACAGTCTTTTCCAAACCGTAATGTGTAATTCGAGGCAATGCCTATTTGCAACTTAGTAAGCAATATGCAGCTTCATCACTCATTAAGTTTACCAACTTACCATTTTGATGTTCTGACGTAGTTCTCTTTCCCACAACTTGAATAGCATTATTTATACATAAGGAGACAAGAAAATCAGTCTGAAAACGTAGACGAAATGGCACGTCGTTTCATTATGGCTGTTTGTATCTGTTCGTTTAAGAATTCAGAAATGTTACAAGTTTTTGAACACCACCAAAATTTTGAGTTATATGTTTGGTCTCCATTTTCTTTTAGAATAAAATGGAACCTGATTTTTAGCTTTTGTGTTGTTGCAGGAAGACTACCAATTTTCATTCATTTTATAATTGTCATCATAAACGCTCTTCAGATGTAAAAGACTTTTATTATTAAGAACAATTGCTTAAAAGAAACAAACAAAATGCAACAAATTTCTTCAAATATCGAGTTTGGTGGTGAACAGTTAAGTCCAGTATTTAATTATTAATCTTGTTGCTTTCAGAGTAATGCTCTAGAGGGGCGAACTATTCGATTCAAATTCTGACAAGACCAAATTTATGAAATTTTAAATTTACAGCTTGTCGTTTTCTGAAGTTACGTTGCTTCTTCCAGCGTCCTGTGGCCAATCCAGTCATATCTCTTGTGCTTACGAAACCGGCGAGCCTTTCATTCCAAGAGGATCCAAATTATTATCGTTTAGATGCTATTAAAGGGATAAATGAATTTATTTAATTAGATGCCTAAATCTTTTGCATTTTTGTCGTTACTTATTTCTCATCTTATTGCATTTGAGTATAGGAATTTGTTCATTTTTAACCATTCTTTACATTTCGTAACTTCAAAGCAGGAGAATATTTACAATGTTAATTGTAACATCATATGTTAAGGAAAATATGACATTTACGAATAAGGACAACAGTGGCCATTTTAACTACTCTTCTTAAAAATTTTACCTACAGTTAGTGTGATTCATTACACCAACATTCATTTGCATCGGCATAAACTTATTTCCGGCTTTTTAAGAAGATTTGTCATTAATAACATTGTTTACTACCCAAAATTTTTATATTTACGTTACAAATTTTCCATTATATTCCTTTGAACATATTTTAATATGATTTTCTAACTTCCCAAATACTAGGTCTTCACATTTTGTCAATAAATAAGGTCTTCACGTTTTGTCAATAAATAAGGACTTCTAAAATGATACTATGCTAAAGGAACTAATTAAAAGTTGCAATCTCTTGCCTATGAACTAAACTACTGGGATCGGTAGCCCTGTATGAAGATGCCAAGCATAGCGTGCGAGCAACGTACGGGTCATTTCATTAAAGGCAAAGTTTTCTTAAATGTACGAGCTTACAAATTTCACTGTAAGAACTTAACTGATGTTTTTGGGATAGTTGATATTTAAAGAACATTGCTAGTTTTCGAACGGCAAATATTTGAAATTTTTAGAACTGGCTTCAATACAGGACTCAATCTTTAACAGTGGCTATAACTGGCAAACTTCAACGAAAGTCAGAAGCACAGACCGTAATTTCCCTTCAAATAAGCACGGTATAATGACCACATCTTGTATCACTGTTCGAAATACTGAAATAATAAGTGACAGATGGTGAAAAACCGTACGGAATGTCACACAACCAAGGTGTAGGAGGAGGAATATGCGACAGAGGCTAGGCTATGGGATCTGCGCTGTTGAATTAAATAGAAAGGACACAATGACCCACCAATAGATATAAACTACATAAAACTTTTAGCCTCAAACCACAAGCAACTAAGAATCCAAAGAGAGACTTCTTAATCTACGAACAATTCTGTCAAGAAAATATTATAACATTATTAAACACCCCAGGAAACAAAAAACAAGATGCGATATCCTAATAACTCATGCAGGTAGATGTTAACGTCGGCGATGAACTAAACAACGAAACATACTGCCCATTAAAATTTATCAAGTAAAGTTCAGTAAGTACGTACTTTCGTATACGATATTAAAATTGGCGTATCCAGTGCGTCATTCCATGTAGGCACTACTTTACGACACGTAAAACTACTGACACTTTAAACATGCAACTTGTCCATTACCCAGTTATCGGTCGATATGTGTGACATCCGTGCTTGACGATATAAAATGCTCGGTGCAGCAAGGAACAAAGATTTATTGCTCTATTTTCACTTCGTAGTTAACCGGGAAATACTCGGGAGCTAAATCCTGACGAAGTTACAACGTCGGAATTAACAACGACCATCTACCTACTAGGCTATTTCACCGATACTCATAAAATACATCCCCGCTTCGTATTTATGTTTAACAAAGGCAGGGTTATTAGGTTTTAATTTACTGTCATAAGTGTTAGTACATATGGGAAGTGCTATCGTTCAAGGTTTTGACACATAAACGAATTTTGCTAAAACCCTATGCATAAGGCATGTGAATAACTTTACATATTGTAAAGACAATAACTCAAATTCTCATCACCAGAGTTTTACCAAATTCGTCACATAGCCACCCTTTCTTTATGGATTTTGGGATTAGTATATATACTATTTTTTGTGAAATTTTTTTCCCTAAAAACGTAATCAACAGCGGCAAATGGTTTTGATTAACGACAAATAACAGTAATTTTGTGTCACTATGCTTACTAGTTCAGCCTCTTTCCCTCCATTACAGCAGTTCTTTGCGTATCTGTGACATTTTCATTAGATTCGCCTAATAATTGGAGTTATATTCAAATTATAACAATAAATTTTTCAAGTAAGAATAATGAAGGCAATTGGGCTATGTAATACCACGCAGATGATTACGGATCAATTCATGCTGCTTCTACGGCACCGAAGTGTGTATACCGACGTCTAAACAATCTTGCTTTCCCGCGTATTTGAAAATAAATAAAAACAACGCTTCTGTTACGGACTAGTAATGCCCGCGACTTCGTCCACGTCAACCAAAGAAGATATCGGGTGATTTTCCTTCTCCTTGTAAATTACCACCATTATTAAGTTATTAAAATTATTGAAATTTTACATGAATATGTATATCAATAAAATGTTGTTTGAGAATAGAACAAATGAAATCTACTTAATTACGTACGTCGCATTTCTTCAACACTAATACCAATGGATACAAGTAGTGTAATGATTCAGTACCAAAGATAAAAATCAATTAATCCGCGAAGGTATGTAGACTGTAAGTTATATTATGTTGCTGTGCCACACTGTTCAGATTTTTTTTTTATGGGGGTGCTATAGGCATTAAGTGCCTCTCCGCCGAAAGGAAGTGGATAGGGTAAAGGAATGAGAGGAGTTAGGCCATGACCTTAAATAGGAAAATTCCGGCATTCGGCTGGAGTGATTTCGGAAAACCATTGAAAACCGAAATCAGGATGGCTTATTCACCCGGAGCGGGAGCCACCGCCACCACAAAGACGGCCTACGGCGAGGTGGTCAACCCAACCAAAATGGAAGCAGGGTTGCCAACTCCATAAAAAAATTACTACTAAACTTAAATCAAAAACCCCTAAAATTTTGATTATAGGTTAGATATTTAAATTAAAAATACCTCTTAAGAATTTCATCGAAGAATAGTAAGTTGTAATTCAATGGCGTAGATAATCCTGTAGTAAGGCCGTAAGGGATAACAAATATTGAATATAATATTGTACAACGTTACCTGATTTATAATGAAAAGATAATACAACAACGTAACGAAATCTGTTTCCCAAGTCTTTGTGTTCTTTTGACTGTATTTCTTTAATTGCACTTTTTCCTTATTCTTAGACATAATCAAAGAACTGAGTATCGGCACATAACAGCACAATTAATTCGACCAGAAATAAGTAAGCAACTGTTCAACATTCCTGCACGTTGGTTGTTGCCGCAACAATCAACGTTTTTCCATAGGTAATTCTGTCTATAGTAAACACTGAACCCTGTGAGCCTATGGTGACTTTATTAATAATTATGAATTAGATACATAGAATTTTATTCTGTGAAAAAATAATAATATTCAGCCATAGAGAAGTCTGAATTCTTAATAAGGAGATTACTGGACATGATGTCAACAAAGAAATACAAGACATCAAAAAATCTATAAAAATTCCCTTAAAATTATAAAAACCCTAAAAAATTCCATCACAGGTGGTCAGACCCTAGATTTAGGGTGAAACCAACTAAGTTTGTAACCTTGAACAGAAGACCCTTCCCTGAAAAAGGGCAGAGGTTACTTCAACCGCAATGGATAAGTTCACCTCTGCTGACTCAATTGGCGTGTGTAAAGATTCAGAATCATAGATAAAATTCTATTAATCTGCGAAGGTATGTAGACTGAAGGCTATAATATTATGTTGTAGTACTATGCATATGATGGAGAGGACTTAATTATATACAATCGGGCTAAACATTTCGCTTACGAGTATGCTTGCGCCAGACAATATTAAATTCGTAGATTATGCTATGGGACAATTAAATTAGCGAATGATGTCAATTCGAATCACTATCACTAACGTGACATAAGCTTTCACCATACACCATTGTGGTTCTGTTAGGTTGCAAAATGCTACGATCTGAAGAAAACACTCATTATTTTAATGCTTTTAAAATGTATCTCAACCCATTTGAATACGTATCAAACAAACTTTTAATCACTGTTATAAAAATTGATGCACCTTGGACGAGATGTCGAAGTAGAATGACACAGATACTGGGAACAGCGAGACAAATAAACAAAGTAGTAAATGATTCCAAAGCTTCCGCAGTAACTGAATGTATTACCTTCGTTCTCCGGGTGGAGCCGTGTCGATTTAATCGAACCTAATATTTCTGCCATCGTGCTGTGGCTTTCTTCAGAGGGCTGTCCTCCGAAGAAAGCCACAGCACGATGGCAGAAATATTAGGTTTAAATAAATCGACGCGGCTCCACCCGGAGAACCAAGGTAATACAAACAAAGCATTAGTTTAATGGTCCAGATTACCAGTAACTTTGGAAGCCTGTTGCATCACCCCTAGCTTGGATACAGTATGGCATGTACTTCTATAAACGTACATCGTAACCTTGCGGAAGATTATGTTATAGTTGGTGTAACTATCACTACAAATCTTTTGATGGCTGAAGCAGCCGTCGCACATATTTTCTATATGTTACAAGTCTGGAGACATCGCAGGTCGAGGTAAGGTGTCGACAGCATGAGACAGTCTTCAGAACTAGTGTTATATGTTGGCCGGCATAATAGTTTGAAAAATGACCTGGTGTAGTGGAGAAATGAAGGTAAACACACAAGGCAGTACAATCTCCTGGACGTATCGCTTTGCCGTGAATGGTGCTCTGTTGAAAGTTATGGAAGACTGAGACCCACAGAAGATAGCTACCCTCATAATGACTACTCAGTTCTGCCAGCATGTCACTAAACAGCGAAGTCCGAACTTGTGTTCAGTCCAGTACTCTCCATATCAGAACAATTAAATTTGCGGAGTCCAAACCAAGCCTGGTTTCGTCATTAAAGAAAATGCATCGCGGTTACGCAGCCGTCGATTCCATCAACTCACATCAAAACTGCAGATGAAGTCGGTGATATTGATACTTTGATGAAAGACGCCTTAGTCTTAAGGGATGCCGAAAATGCACCTTCCTTTGCTATTCACCATACAATAATAAGTGTGGAAACAGGGACGTCTAGTAATGCCCCCGTATGATTCTGGATATTGGAAAGAGAAACGTCAGTTGATTTCGCGCCTGTCGGACTATTTCTGATATGTTTCGTTGGTCGCCCAGGTTATTATTTTTATTATTATTACTCCGCGATTCACTAAAAGTGTGTGGCGGAGGGTGCATTGCACCTATCCGGAAGGGTAATAGTTTGGAAGGGATATACGGGATTTGGAAGGAAGCGCCTATGGGCTATTGTAAGGAACCATTTCAGCATTCGCGTGGAGTGATCTGGGAAAACCATGGAAAACCCAGATCAGGATGGCCGGAGGTTCTTCCGGCCGAGGGTGTACGTCGTTACAGTCTTCATCATCATTCTACAACTCCCAGTCTCCTGGCTGCTGGTCATTACCATTCTCCACTTCTTCCCGTCTATGAATACCTGATGCTCCTCAATAGACCTCCAATCATGCCTTAAAGTCTTCCCGATTCTTCTTGATTTGGTCTATGCATTTCATTTTGCTCCTTCCCACACATCTTTTATCTTGGATGTTCAAATTAAAGTAGGCCTTTCCTCTCCTTTCTTCCTCCATCCTTTGAACAGTCCTATTGCTCCCAAAATTAATGTCATGGAACAAACACTACGTCTTACGAAGTCCCACGATGCGCCCTCTTAAACTTAATAAGTTGTGTACACCTAGACCGAATATATCCCTGGAGCATGTCATCTATCCGATCACTAATTTTCACCATAAAAACATACTACACTACACACTATGGCCGTTCACCTTACCAGGATTGCAGTTCTACGTTTTTGTTGAAGCCAAGCTAACACTGTATTACCTGCAGTGGTGATGCGTATCAAATTTCGCCCCATTTTAATCAATCATTCTGGATGAGCCAATTTTCACGATAAGGAGTATGTTTTCAGGTCTGCTCCTCCTGTTTCAACTCAAATAAGATCGTATGATTAATCCCCCACTCTCGTCTAATAACTGGCTCTGCTCCCTCCTTAATCTATGGACATCAGAGAAACGATTTCGTTTCGTCGCTTTCTGAATTCAGTTTAGACAAAATTATTAGGAAGAAAGTGGTTCAAAGTGGTTTTTTTGCTGAGCTCTTGTAAGAGAGCTGAATCAATGTGAAGCCTAGTTTGTCGGTAGCGGTGATTTGTAAACTGGAGGCTGCAATTTGGGCGGCGATTACTGGAGGTGCGATGGGAGCTGATAAGAGAGCTCTTCCGGCGTGCGGGCTCGCTTTCCCGCTCATTGTTCGCAGCTCATCACGTCATTAGGAACGCCGCTTCCCCACTTCCTGCGCACCCTGATCGGCAGAAACGCACACCTGGGCGGCCTCTGGGGTGCGACTCGCCAACCACCGTGTTCTCGTTATAATGTGCCCTGCATCTGATACCACTGCACAGTCACATCGGTTGCCAAAGCAGACATCAAAGACGCTAATCACTATCCTGTTGGTTCAATTGAATGGTCTGATGGGGGATGACTACTGACTACTGAGCTTGGCATTATGAAGGACAGGCTATCCTTCCCAGATAGGACAAGTAAACTTCCGAAGTCATTCCAAGACTGGTTCCTTTATAAACCCTATGGCCTGATCCGTTCCCTTTCGTTGCCAATAACTCATAATCATAACCCTAGACTCTACACTGTTAACGAGCGGATAGCCACAGCAACAAAAAACAAAAAAGAGCGGGTCGGGTCCATATACTATAGGATTCCATAACTTTTATACATCGACTATTGGAGCTAATAGTGAAATACACATCTAAATTAACGACACTGATTGCATTCTTGTATACCGGTGCAGCGAAGAATGCATGCAAAAAAATTTCTGCCGTCTGATGAATGAGGAGGTATTTCCATTTTTAAAGAGTTGTCTAGGGGCTGTTTTGTGGTTAATTAAACGCACCTTGCTATAAAATTTCATCATATACTATCCAAAGGCGGTGGAATCATGCGGCTGTTTGCTGGGAATAGAGTATTGTGAAAATATAAAAATAATAAATAGTTTTCGGTCGAATTACTTATTAAATCTCATTATATTCAAGTTTTGTCAGAATTTTCGGTCGGATGGTTATAAAATTAGACGGGGAACAAAAAACTCACATCTCGCTAAATACGTAGCTAAATAAAAATGTCGCAAAGAAAGGTTGCATTTTACTCCAGTGTTTCTCAACCTGTGGTGCGCGAAGTGGTTCAGAAGGTCTGCAGCCAGAATATTATAAATTTAGATAGCGTGTCCGTACTGTATAAAACTATAAGCGTCTATAAGTTATTTCAATGACTAGGTAAAAATATATATCATTTCCAGAATTAGAATAGGACAGCACTCTCCTATAATAATCTATTCATTTCTAGTTGCCACCAAAAGGAGTGCCATTCATCTAAGGATTAAGTAGATCAGCGTTTCTCAAACTTGCCCCCATTAAATTTGCCCCCTTAAAAAATTGGCTTTTTATATCTTTTTCTTTTTTTAAAATAAGTATTTTTATTTAAATAACGTAATACAGTCACTATGAGCAATTGTTATTATTTAATGTAATGGATGGTCTTATTTCTCGTGGATTTTAGGAGCAATTTTACTACTTTTCAGTCTCAATTCACCATCGTGTGTGTTACAAGCTGGAGACAATTATGCAGCCGCCATAACGTAAATCTTGTCGCAAACCCCCTACGATCAACTGGCGAACCCATACCCCACTTTGAGATACCCGAGGTAGATGACAGTTTCCTGACTGTCTTGTACCAGGTGTGAGGTACCGCGGAACATGGTAGGCTCGGTAACATAAGAGTGGTGAAGAAAACAGAAATAAAACATGTAAGGTCTAGTATACTTTTTTATTTTATTTCGAGCATGTAGGTGGTATAATATAACATTCAGCCTATAGTAACATTATTATTAATTACATTTCTAAATATGAAGAAACTGATCAGTATGTAATTAACTATTAATATTTCACTTCCAGTTTCATAACTGTGTATCCATCTGGATTCAAAACCTGTTAGATATGTTAAAATGCTAAAATAAAATATGTCCCAGATATTAATATTATACACATAGGAAAAAATTAGGACCAATATAAGTTAGCGGTCTGCGGGATTATTTTTGACAATTTATCGCTCTTCGTGTCAAGAAAGGTTGAAAAACGTTACTTAGTAGATGAGATCAGTGTTTTTTATGTACTCTAAAAGTTTGACTGTTTTCTTACAGACCTGTTTTTGCGTTAGTAAAATCATAAGTTCCTGTAAAATTTCATTAAAATCGAAGCAAAGAGGGTGGAATTACAGTAGACTTCCGCATAATAGTTCGCGAAGGGGAGCGCTCAGTTTAGTTCGCAGCTCCCTCGCGAACTAGTTCGCTCTTTTAGTTCGTTAGTTCGCGTCTCGAATTCAGAGAAACAGATCGTTCGCTCGCCTTGCTACCGCTACTGCACGCGCTATTTTGTTTGTTAAGTCAGTTTTATTAGGACATAATCATTTTTTTGTCGTTTCTAAATGGAATTTAATATGACCTTCTTAACAAAAGTTATTGCTTAATAATAGCCCTTTCAAATTACATTAGCATGAACAGTTGGTGCCGATAAACCAAAGTGCTCATTGCCCTTACACAAATGGGTAAATTGAATAATTGTGCTGTTTTTACTATTTACTTTACATGCATTCGTAGAATATTAATTTTTTAAATGGATTTGTTTATTAGTTCATGGAAAAAACATTACTTATAAAAGGCGCTAATGATCCTGCTGTCGACGCGCCCTTAAACCCCAACAACAACAACAACAACAACAACAACAACAACAACAACAACAACAACAACAACAACACAACATTACTTATAAAATATTATAAACGGGTTTATTTTGATGAATTAAAATACCCGTTTATAAGTAATCGGCTTTTTTATATAAATAAAGTTTTGGAAATCATGGACAAAATATAATTCTACTATTGGCTACAACTTAAGTACTATATGACAGAAATAGTATTACCTATATTATTAAGAAAAATAACATTAATACTTCCAATGTGATATCAAATAATTAGACATATAAAAATAACAGTGACCCTTGAATGAGAAAGTGGTAGCAATAATGAAAGTGCGTAAATTTCCAGTGAATTGGAAGTCATTGAGCTATTATTTTATTAGTGAAGGGGAGAATAATCCAACACACATTCACAATTTTTTGGTGACGAATGAAACTGATGAAGACACAAAAGTTAAAATCTTTTTGAATTTCGCAAGTAATTTCTTTCATCACTTTCACAAAGCTGTTAACCAACTGACTGAGATAAGTATTATATTATGTCAGCTTTAAAATCAGCGCTAGAAAAATGTAAAAGATACTGTTTCTTAGGTTAAGAAAACAAGAAAAAGCCTTTAGAAACCAAATTCTCCACAGAAAGTGATAATATAACAAAATAATGCTCTAGTATTCGTTGATAAATGTCTGGAGTATCTTAGTAAATAGTTAGATTTTAATGAAAGCAATTGGCTATACAAAATCCAAAAATTAAATTCAAATCACAGGGTTTCATTTGATGACTGTGAGACTATATTAGAGGTTATAAATTTGCGAGAAAAAATGAATATCAAAGTGAACAAACTTTGCTCTGAAATAACAATATTATACGAAATCCAGGTAAAAGTAAGAGAAGTATTTCATGAATAAAAAATTAGCTTTTTCTCGAAATTAATTTGACAACTGAAAGCGATAAAGCATATGACAATTTTACTGTAGACAAAAAAGAATTAAAGATGAAAGAAGTGCAAAAAATATAGCTTAAAAAATGAAATAGTAAAAACCTACCTTTTATCATTTTCTACTCTTTCGTAAAATATTATATTTTTGAAGTGTAGAATATTTTTATAGGTTATTCTTTTTTAAAAATTCCTACCATCAACCGAAAAAATATTGGAAACCCTAGAGGCGAATGGTGCTAGTTGGCGAACGGTACCGCTCTCTATAGTTCGCGACCGGGAGCGCTCTGTTTAGTTCGCGAACGGTACCGCTCTCTATAGTTCGCGACCGGGAGCGCTCTGTTTAGTTCGCGAACGGTACCGCTCTCTATAGTTCGCGACCGGGAGCGCTCTGTTAGTTCGCGAACGGTACCGCTCTCTTTAGTTCGCGACCGGGAGCGCTCTGTTTAGTTCGCGAACTAGGTCCTCCAAGACAGCTCGCTCGCTCGCTTTGCTAGCGCTACTGCACGCGCTCTCTTGTTTGTTATGGTAGTTGTGGTTATCGATGGTTGTCTTTTGATTGTTAATGGGATCAAAGTGTATTTTATTTTCACATTCCACGTTAAATTTCCGTTTGTGACTTCTGCAATAATTATTAATGTTGAACAATTTATTTTTATATCTGTGTCTTCAGTGAAATGTGTCCACAAGGAACTGTGTTTCCTTTTAGATAATAAACTAAAACAAAAGTTGGTCTTCGGGAAAGGATCGAACGAACTAACGAACTAAGGAGCGAGAGATCTGGGAACTAGTTCGCGTAGTTCGCCTGTGGGAGCGCTCTTCCGAACTAGTTCGTTCGCGAACTACACAAGACTAAATTACAGAGGCGTCAAGTTCAAAAGACGAAATTATAAGCATTCCCTTTTTTGCCATTTTGGTTACGGAAAAAGAAGGCATAAAAAATTTAAATTTCTTTTTGTGTGAGAATGTAGTTACTCTTTGGTTATCAACTGGTGGTACAATTAGCAAATAGAAAGGAGTGAGCCTAAATCTGCCATGATTCTCTAGAGAAACCTTAAAAATTTACAAAATACAGCAACAGTTGTGCAATATGATGCTCATATGTCATACGTTAGGATTTTCAACGGACAGTACTGTAAGACGTCCACCAAAGAAAGATCTATAGAAAAAATTTTGGTCTGTGTGTTTTGAAATAAAATTTCTAAATGCTAATTCGTGGGTGCGAGGCCAGCAAATTTGAAACAGATAACTGTGATATTCTTCTCCCCCTTTTTCCCTTCTGACAGAAGAATTACAAAACTTGGACGAGAAGACGATACAGACAACTCTCATCATCTTACTACCCCCACCCCTGCCATGCTACGCGTGCAGCAAACCTAAAGCTGCGTATCCACTACGCGCGGCAAACCCTCGAACATTGGCTCGCGCGGCAGCCGCGCATAATGGATACGCTGTTGCCTCGCGAGCCAGCTCGAACATTGGCGCGGTCGAACATGCCGCGCTGCGAGCCATTCTCTGTCGGTCTCTAGGCGCGCGGCAAAGGGTTCCCACTAATTGGCTCGCGCGCAGTTGGGACGGCGGTGCCTTTCTTTAAGTTGGCTCGCGCGGCACAGCAACAGTTTACTGCCATAAACAACGAAAAGTGTCGATTTCTAATACAGCTGTATGGTGCGAAAGAATTTTTGTGCAATAGTAAATGTGCAGATTACCACAACAAAACGCTGAGGGAGATAAGTTCAGCAAATAGATTGTTTCGACACTCCAAAAAGGTATTGCAGGCTAGTATAAGAGTCACCAGTTGCTAGAAATCTTAAAGTTATTGCTAGTCTTTCGGTAAATGAAATCGCGTCTCGAAACTTAGTGCTCACTTTATTCACACTCGGCTCAATCCATGATTGTAAGAACTCGAACTCTACAATAGTCACTCTTGTGAAATTTTTTATTTTATCTTCAATGGCTTTATTTCTCATATGTTCCATTAGTCTCACACTATATTGCATTCTATTAACGTACAATTTCCTCATCCACCATTGCATTTTTCGTTTAGATTTCTTGTGTATTATGTGAAGGTGGCAGCTGCTCGTGCACGTGAAACTGACTGTGCCAGCATTGCTTGCCGCGCAATTCTGACTGGGTTGCGTTGCCGCGCGCGGCAGCCGCGCTTGTCAACAGAAGCCCACGAACACTGGCTAGCGCGGCGATACCTGGCACCAAGCCAGGTATCGCCGCGCGAGCCAGTGTTCGAGGGTTTGCCGCGCGTAGTGGATACCCAGCTTAATACGTATACAAAAATTAGAGCTTCAGTTTTGCAGAATAAGATTGGCTCAGTAGCTTTGAAAAAAATAGCGTTTTTGCTGTCCAGTGTTTCCGTCAATTCTCGATCTATGGAGGTTGCTCAGAAAAGCAGCATGCGCACTTAACAGACGATACCAAGAGATAAAGGCTGGTCCTAAAAATGGCGAGGAATTTGACTTCCTACCGAAGTGCTATGGACTATGACAGACAGCGTACGAATCCACCGTATTTTTATTTAATCGCGATGAGCGCACACTCGGGTGGTAATTTCCCTACATATTAATTTTTACGCATTTCTGTACTCACCTACTTTTGGCCTCTACAAATTTTAACTTCTTTCAATGTTTTTTGGTAAATTACTCAACTTTTCTGTTGGTAACTTATTCCAATCTCTGACCCCGCCCCCCTACCTAGGAAACAAAATCTTCCCACACCTTTGTGCCTGAAATCGAGTGCCAGCATGTGGTCATGGTTATCTGTTCCCTTCCATGTATTACTCTTAATTCTTACACCGACATCTTTTCTCGCCTCATCACCAATACACTCCCACCACTCTCTTCACTCTCCTCCTGTCCTCCAATTAATCCCATTCCAGCTCTTTTATCGTATCGGTTATTGATTGTGTTCTGCGGTAATTTCCAGAGCACATCTAGCAGCCCTCCTCTGCACCTCCTCCAACTCCTGTATTTGATACCCAAAATGTGGGTTCCATACTACACCACCATATTCAAGCAATGGTCTGACCAAAGTTTTGTAAACAAATTCTTTTACTTTTTGGTAGATTCCAACAATTGTAGGATTTTGAAACCTGTTCCTACTACCTGTCATATGTTTCCTGTCTAGTTGAGCTTGTTATCAAATGTTATGCCAAGAAATTTACATTTGAGGACTTCAACAAGCAATTCTTCCCCCACCTTATAATTATCATGAAACTTTAGTTTCTTTTATCTGTGTTCCTAATAAGATTGATCTTTCTTGCTTTCACAGAAAAGCAAAGTTGGAATGAGGGCACTGGCAACCTATTACTTATTCGTTACTCCATGTGAAAATCTGTGAAACTGTAAACAAGGCACTCACAAACTAATGGGAAATATATATCAGTTCTCGAACGATGTGAGAGTTTGTGGGGAGAGCTAGAGACCGACCATAAGATTTTGTGATAACGTGATATGTATATACAACTGATGCATGACCAAGCGAATCCTGGAAGAGCCAACGATTCCCATCGACAAGACTGGAGCTATGAAAGGAATGGAGGGGATCGCCTCAATCACTTCATTTCCAGGATCAATTCATTTCTGTTCTGATACCGAAATCTGTTGGTTCGACATTGTTGTTGTTTGTTTTATATTCATGATAATATGTTACAATAAAAGGTTCTGGATGCTGATTCGTAGATGAGAGGCCAGCAAATTTTAAGCAGAGAACAGTGATATCGTAGACCCCCCAAGGCAGAAGAATTACAGTAATTGGGTGTGAAAACGATTAATACAAGTCTCCATTATTATCTTACTACCCCTACCCCTCCCATACCACGCGTGCAGCAAACCTAATACGTATAAGAAGATTAAATTAAACTTAAATTGTTTAAATATTTTGAGCAATGCCGTGGTTATTTGTGTTGCAAGTCATTTGATCACAATTATTTATTTATCCTAGTTACTGTTGAAATTATGCAATTTATTTATAATAATTGTAATGCATATCAATAACAGACCTTATTAAATTAATTAGTTAATTCCACGCTGTAGGATACTGATTTGAGAGAATGGGTTCGAGAAGTTGAATTGACGGTGCCGAAAATTGTTTCAGATCTAGTGAAAACCTTTCATTTGAACTGTAGTGTTATTAACAGCTCAAAGAATTTTTTACTGAATAATTTTCGAGCCTGATGAAAATAACACTTATAACAGTAATAAGTGCTTCAGATGAAAAGATATAAGCAAAAAATGCTATGAAGAGAACAAAAGTTTTTATCCTTGAGCACGGTCTTTCAAAAACGAATGTACTCAAAAGTAATTATTTATCTAATCACTCTTATCTATACAGAATCATAAACAAACCAAGAAATATATGCGAGATAGAAAAATAACCTTCAAATATGTTGCAAATTTCTCCAAATCCATCATCAGCCGTATAGAAGTGATGCATAGGGGCATTTGAGTCACAATTGATTGCCTTCTAAAGTTTCAGGGATAACTCAAAAGGTTTCGAATTTGATCATTTTTTTCAATTGAGTTTGGCTTGATCTAATTCACAGACAATTATACTTTTTCAAAACTAAATACATCTACTGAACAGATAGTATACAATGCTCACTTGCTTTGAACCCACCCATAAGCAGTCTTTTTTTTTTTTATTAAAAAAAAATCCTAGTGAAACTGCTGATATGAGCCATGCTTTTCTTCATTAGTAAATTTATTTATAAAGAAACTGAAGGCGAAATATTGAAGGACTTAGTCTCTGGGAGGATGTTGATTGTTGAAGGTATCACACTAGAGACAAACAACTTGAAAATCTGATGTGGAAATTTATTTCCAGGTCAGTAAAAACATTTTGTTGCAATCAACGTTTGTATTTCTCAACGAAAATGTGACAGAGCGCGAGATAACGGACATTACGCTATACTCATTTTTCGCAGTTAGGGATTGCAATAGGCAAAACTTAATGCTCGAGATGGAATTGAAACAGTTGTCGTTCATTTTCGACCATCTAGATCACGTTGATCAGTGAAAATCTTAATTCAAGCGTTGCAAATCCAGGCACATTTCCCTGGAAAGGCTAACGGGTGTCTTTTACTACTAGCTAATTGTGAATGACGTGTGGTGTAATAGTAATTGCAGAGTACAACTGCTGCAAATACGATAGCGTGGCACATTTAGTTCCATCAACTAATTCTCAAAATTCTCTATGCTCTAAGCATTACGTCGAATAGGAAAGGTATACGATGGGAGTAATCATCCATTCATTTTTACAGAAAAATCGTTTTTAATTTCTTAACTTAAGCAACTTGGTCGTCAATGTATTCTGAAACCACGTTTGATATGACTAAACTGAGCGATCAACTTAATTATGATACTAGATGTCATCATGTAGTACGTACTTCCCACGAATAAAAACACATATAGACTGTGAGATGATTATAAATTCGATAAAATATTCTCAGAATTGTAGCCCCTTAAATATTTAATCAAACTACTTTGTGATCTAAATAATGAACTTTTTTAACATCTAGAATCACGAGATATTTTTCTCTAGAAATGCCGCATCGGAAACGTAAATTTCTATGGTATTAAAAATTGTTAAGCATTCTATGTGATTCTCAAAACAAAAACGTAAATATAAGTTACAATATTTTCCCCAGATTTATTAAATATAAACAAAATTTTCTATATGAAACTAAAAAATAGAAAATGTGTACATGTAAACGTAAATCAAGTTATGATTCATATATTTAAAGTTGGTTTTATTATACTTAAACAAAAGCCATTCTGTATTAAAGTTAAAACCTGATTTCCTACTATAGATAAAAGTGTACGCTGAAGATACATTGACAAGAGGCGAAATTTATACTAGAATAGATAAAATCCAACTACAGAAGCACTGGCGTATTCATTAAGTAATATTTATGTTCAGCATTTTATTCCTTTCTTATGTTAACTATATGTTTCATGGATGAGAAGGTCCTTCAGGATCCAATAAAAGTAAAAGTGTCATCACCTGTGCAAGAACTGCATATTCTCGTAAATGTTCGTCTGTTATATTAATAAAGTCTGCTCTCTTCAGCTGTTAACAGATTATTGGAAAGTTGTCACTATCGCGGCAAAGCTTCGAGTGAAAGAAGACGCCCGACACCCTATACACCAGCGCCATTGAGACTAAAGTCCCGATCAAGCTTCCTACGGACTTAAAAGCCACTAAATGGAGCACCAAGCAATGAAAGACTGTTGGCTTGGGAGAAGAGAGTACACAATGATATCGAGTGGATCAAGCGAAAAGAGGGCATACCACCGGGGTCTGAACAACCAAGGCCCATATGGAAGCCACTAAATAGGCTTAGAGTTGGAGTTTGCCGTTCCAAAGATACTCTTGTTTCATGGGGATACCTGGGAAAACAGCCAGACACCACATGTTCGTGCAGGGAGAGAGAAACTATGGTACTTCTGGTGTCATATCCACAAATCGGAATGAATGTATCCCAATTTGACCTCCAATCAGCTACTGACAAAGCCATCGCATTGGCGGAAAAACTCCCTCATATTTGATGCTGTCATCGGCACGAGAAGAAGGAGAAGAAATCTACTAACCATCGAGAACTCTACAGAAAATGGCTGACAATCTTGCCCAGTATAGTAGCGATTTTTGAATCCGTCTAAAGTGATAGGTTATTTTGAGACTGTATTCAGTTTATTAACCAGAATGGAGATAACTAAGACTTTATCGTTTTTATACGTAGCCAGATTTAATAAGATTCGTTTTTTGGACTTACCTGAGTACATTTTTTCAGCAGCTTTGGTAAATTATTAATCATGCCTCTTGGTAATTTATTCGAATCTATCTCCCTCTTACCTAAAAAAGAAAATCTTCACAATCCTTTGTGCCCGAAAACGAGTGCCAGCTTGTGGTCATTGTCATCCTTTCCCTTCCATGCACCTCTTCCACACTTCATAACCAATAAACGCGCTGTACACTCCCATGACTCTCTTTCCTTTTCTTCCAATGAATCCAATCCAGCTACTTTATAATATCAGTTACTGATTGTGTTTTGTGGTAATTTCCAGAGACAGACCCAACAGCCCTTCTCTAACTCCTGTATTTAATACCTAAAATGTGGATCCCATACTACGCCATCATATTAAACCAATGGTCTGACCAAAGTTTTGTAACCCAATTTCCTTAATTACCTTGTTCATCCCCTCATCACTCTCTCCAACAAGTGAAGGATTTTGAAATCTTTTCCTACTACCTGTCCAATCTGTCCCGTCCAGTTGAGTTTGTTATCAAATTTTATAACAGGAAATTTACATTTCAAATCATCATTAAGCAGTTATTTTTCCACCTTATAATCATAAAAACGTGTAGTTTTTATCTGTGTACCTAATAAACTGACTCTTCCTTGCATTTATCTTCATCCCATGTTTACCAACCCAATTAGATATCCTGTCCAGATCACCCTGTAGCTGTTCACAGTCTTCTACCGTTTCGATCCTGTTACATAGCCTTATGTCATCTGCAAACAATCTAACATCTGATAGTAAACAACCAATACAATCAATGATTATAATACGAATAGCAATGGTTCCAATACGCTACCCTGATGCACTCCCATTTGCACCTAATTTGATATTGCATTTTCTGCCCTAACGTTTTTCTTTCTACCTTTTAAGAATTCTTCTATCCAGCAAATCACTTTCTCATCCATTACAATAGTTTTCTACCTTTTTTACAACCATTTAATGGCTCACTCCGTCAGAAGTCTTTGAAAGATCTAGTACTACATTATGTTATCCTCAAGTACACTTTCGTTGGCATAGGTTCCTTTTGTCCTATGTTACTGATCTGGATAAAAAGTATCCTTTATTTTACTCGGTTTATTTGAAAATCCATTCATTAAGTTTTGAGGGTTGCGTAGGCAGAGATAAAAATTTCAGGTATTTTATTTTGCTTAGCTTTGGCCCCTGTATCATCCAGAAGTATCTAACTAATCTCAATAGAAAAGTATTCTATATCAAAACCAATGACATAAGGTATCTCTATTTGCAATTTATTTAAAATCCACTCAATAATTTTTGTGTGTTGTGATGACAGAGAGACAAAAAGTTCAAATTTTACAGTTTTATACTGTTTTGGCATATGAGTCATCGGAAAGTATGTTAGTAAGCTGGATGAAAATTATCCCATATCCTAATAAGTGATATAAGCGATCTCTATGTGAAGCTTCATTAAAACGTGTGTATTAGGGATACGCAGACATACACAGACAGCGTGTGTAACTCTCTACAATGTTATGTCAGTCACTTTGTGAATTGCTCCAAACAGACTTTGATTTTCTCGCAGGCGGTTTGTGTGCTTTTCGTTTATAAATTTTAAGTACTCACCCTTTTTATGTAATGTAGAATGTAGTAATATTTTATAGAGACGTTTCTCATTACAGAATCAACGAATAATAATTAAAGCAAGGGGGCCGAATTGTAGTCAGAAAAACAGTGGAGTGAAGCTTTGAAGATGAACTTTACATGGAATAGTAAGCATATTATATTTAAACTAGGGATGTAACGGATATCCGCATCTGCAAGTGTGAAACTTTCGCGTGAAATTCTACATCCGCTTTCGTATCCGCAATTTTTAATGCGGATGTTTTGTTTCCATTGAAATATATATTATTCTTTTTTCCTTATTCGAGATTCTGCCCTTCATCGCTTAACTAACAAAAAAGTGGTTGTTTTCTGACGATCTTTCAATAAAAGTAACAATGAACTAAACGGCGTTATTAGCTAAGTGACGAATTTACAAGTTTGAACTTGCAAGTAATGTAAAGGTCGGGCCACAATATACCGGACCCAGCCCGCACTGTCATCGACCGACAGTTTTCTTATTGTTGTCGCTCACTCGATTGAAGTGAGTTCAAACGACACCGTACCGTGTGTCGCCCGTCATTAGTTTAATTTTTGACGGTGCGGGAGAGTATCGCGATGGTCGATATGGAGAATCGTATAGAAAGAGTTCAGAAATTTATTGTCCTTTACGACTAAACGTTGTTTTAGCGCTACTGATTGCTTTAGAAAAGAGTCCTTTTTTCAAACTCTCTTTAGGTTCATCAGATGTTCGTAAAATGTAGGTATAGTCCTTGTATGTTCGCATTAACAAATCAAAGCTTTACCAGACGTGAAGGTCGATTTTAAGGCCTGTAAAAATTGCATCCGAGACCCGGATTTTCGAACCGCGAACCCTCCATACCCGAATCACACGCCGCAAGCATATGAATTTAGAAGTAGTGGAAAATATGTATTCAATCATATAAAAGTGTTTTGGGATAGCAAAATAAATTATACAGAAAAAAATAAGTTGATTTTACTATGTTTGAATATTTGTCATTACATCCAGATTTGTCTCTTGACTTAGATACGGCATACGATTGGGGTAACTGAAAGTCCCTTGTTCAAATCCCTGTCTCAGCTGTAATTTTCATGGGTCTTAAAATTCACAGTCACTTCTGGCAAAGTATTTTTTTTAACTGCTTTACGTCTCTCAACAGCGAGGTCTTTAGAGACAGGAAAGGATGGGGGGCAAGGAATGGGAAGGAATTCGGCCATGGCCTTTAGAATGAAGCATCCCGGCATTTGCCTGGAGTGATTTGGGAAACCATGGAAAACCCAAATCTGGATGCCCGGACGGGGATTCGATCCGCCGTCCTCCCTAATGCGAGACGAGAACGGTAACCTTCTAGCAAAGCTTTGATTTGTTAATGCTAAGATGCTATGACGCTTGGTGATTCGAATTTCACGTTAAACTGTAGGTCTCCTTTTAAAAACAGGTAACAACGGTAGAGGTGCACTGTGCGGCTGATAAGAAACTCTGTGACTGGAATTTTTATATCACATGAAATTTTTGTTATTTTACAGTTTAAATCAAAATGTATAATAATCTTATTACTTTTTAAAAAAATTGAGTGAATCAAAAGGAACCTGTAACAGCTTTCACGGACCATCAAGAGTTCTTTTCTCGAATATATCTCTTAGGTCCTACAAGTTGTACTGTGAATGCGCCACTAGAGCGGTGGGAAGGTGGGTGGCGAGCACGGAACTTAGCGTGGCGAGTAGGCGGTAACTGCCTGGCCTCCCATTCGGGAGGACGCTGATTCGAATCACCGTGCGGGAAACCAGATTTTGGTTTTCCATGGCTTCCCCAAATCACTCCAGGCGAATGCTTCCTTTAAAAGACTGTGGCCGAATTCATTCCCGTTCCTAGCCCCGATCGTTACACGCCTTGAATGACCTCGACGTCGAAGAGGCGTATAGTTATAAGACCGAAAAAAAAAAAACGAGCGCGGGGATGCACGGTGGCGTGGCATTGTGCTTAACGTTTTGATTTAGTCTAGGTACGAACTCCGCAAAGTTCATATGACAAAGAGGGTTTTTAGACCCGTGCGTAGTTACGTAAATAATTTAATTCACTTGTGAAATCATCCCATAACTTTTTTGTTGAAACATGAGGTAAAAATAAATCAATATTGCAGTGTGATATGGAAATAGAATTTACTTTTGAAAAAAGATTGGTTTAAATTTATTTTTGATAAAATATTAAAATCTAAATAGTTATAAATTTATTTTTCCACATCCGCTTCCGCAAAACATCCGCATCCGCGGATGTCAAGCACTGAACATCCGCATCCGCACCGCATCCGCCAAGATGACATCCGCAACAACCCTAATTTCAACTACCTAAATTGCAAGGGATTTTACAAATTCAAAGATCTCTGAAGGTAATTTCCGGTCGATAATGATACTTTATTCCTCGTATTTATTATATGTTCGGAGTACCGAAATGTGAAATTTCTTAGAGCGAAAATTTCGTCATAAGCCGTCGAAGATGATACATTTCCTGACGACCATCATAAATTTGTACAGTGAAAAGCTCAGAATACTTCCGGACATTTTACAAATCAAGGCAAAAATTTATCCATCTTTGGTTTAAATGTCAGTGTTGGCCTGCCGTATTCCTCTAGACTCCAACATCCTGATAACAAGCTTACGTATAACCGCAATCCGATACAATGTGGAAATTCACTCCTTTTAAAATGACGTTTCACCAATGGTTGGTGCACGGTGGTAACATCTGTGACTAGCTTACATCTATTCACTGTTTCAAGACAGGCTTCGGTAAGGTACTAACGTAAAGTTAATTAATTAATTACTCTACCAATTAGTAATCTTGTAACACAACGCAGCATTTCAAAAGTCGATATTTACTGTCAACTACTGAATTTGACATTCCCTTACAATAAATAATTACAACTTGATGAATTTCTTGATTAAACGACTGGTTACTACTTTTAATGCAAGTCGATGTTTGTGACATTTTGAGTTGAAGGTGGATTTTAGGTTTTGGAAGCTGTTTACATCGACGGGTGCAGGAAATGACCTTCTCCAGTCAATCCTTTGAACCTCCAGAAGATATCACATTTTGTCGTTGTGTGCAAAAAAGTACAGTTTCTTTGTTTTTCTCAAAATGCAACCAGATGGAATTAATTCCTTTCTTGCATGAACCGATACAAATGATGACTCGGAAAAAATTAATGTAACCTCTTCTGTTTATTGAAAATGTTCATCGATACTGTAACATTTATACATCTGATTATTACAAGAAATGTTTGCTGTTAGTTAGCAAGATGATTAACTATTCTGTCTGTTGCAGTAGTGATTGCATGGTGATAGGTTAAGTATTCCCCCCACACGTTAAACGAGACGGAGTATTGCCTATTTGTTGAAGACAATTAGACTACCATGACGAAACCGAACCGAAGGCTATGCTGTTCCTCACTGCACTTTTGGATATACCGCGCGCAGAGGAAAAACTTAAAACAAATGATCGAAAGTTCTGCAAGCATGCTCCACCACGGCAACCAAAACCATTTAACATTGTCAATCTCTCACACACCAATTTATTAATGCCAAATTTTGAATGAGACAAACTTGAAATACTTTTAAATGATAAAGACCGTCAGAATAATACCAACGTAAAATAAGGTGCTGTGATATGATATAAACTACTGCAATTCTTGGCCCTCTGCTGTTCTTAATCTATATAAATGATCTCCCACATATACTAGGTGATAATGAACACATGGTGCTCTTTGCAGATGATACTAGCATATCCTTGAAAGACCCATCAGCACAAAACCTTGAAAACACAGCAAATGATGTTATAAAGAAAATTAACAGGTGGTTTAATGCCAACAAACTAATACTTAATGTAGAAAAGACACAGATACTTCAGTTTGTTACAAAAAATAAAACAAAGGACAGCTATAATGTGATATCAGAAGGAAAAGCAATCAATGAAAGCAGTTTCACAAAATTCCTGGGTGTATATATAAATGATAAATTGAACTGGAAACAGCATATTCAACAACTTCTTAAAAAACTTAATTCTGCAGCATTTTCACTGAGGGTAATATCTAGAATAGCTAATATAGAAACCAGAAAGTTAGTATATTTTGCATATTTTCATTCCCTGCTCACTTATGGCATCTCATTCTGGGGAAACTCGTAACAAGCACAGAGGGTAATTAAATTGCAAAAGCGTGCTATACGAACTATTTGTGGAGCAAGCCCCCAGACGTCGTGCAGAAAAATATTTAAAAACCTGGGTGTACTAACAATGCCAGCACAGTATGTATACTCTGTACTATCATTTGTAGTGGAAAATCCTGAACACTTTAATCTTAATGCTGACATACATAGCTATAATACTAGGAATAAATATAATATTCACAAGTATTACAAATCACTGTAAATTGTACAGAAAGGGTTAACATTTACTGGAGCTTCCTTATTCAATGTATTACCAACAGAAATTAAATGTTATCTACAAAAACCCAACTACTTTAAGTCCAAACTGAAAGAGTTTCTGCTTCAGAACCCATTTTACTCTGTGAAAGAATTTTCTTCTTGGAATTTGGTAACTAAGAATGACTGATAAAATAGTATATATGGTGTATGGAAGGGGAAGGTGACAAAATTATCCACAATTACTAAAATGATATATGGTTTTTCTTTCTGTTGAAACTTTTGACAAATGAACTAATTACACTGTTTACAAAATTTTACTCATATATAGTAACTAACATGGGATAGCATGCACTCAAAAACTGCTGTGAAAAATTATCATACTAACAGGTTTTTAAGTAATTGACTGCTTATGAGTTGTTGATGATATAATTGATATTGCTAATAGGTGTGTGTACTGTTCCACATAAATAGCAACTAACATAATATAATATGTAGTCACAAATTACAGTGAAACTTATCATGGTAACTGGTTGGTAAGAAAATAACTGGTTATTAGATGCTGGTAACAAGTGTATACACTGTTCCACAAAATAAGTATTAATTAACTCGGGATTGTATTTGTAGATTACAGGAGATATTGATTATACTAATGGGTTGTTGCTAACTTGTTGTCAATATATAATAATATTATCAATTATATAGTAATATTGACATTACTAATAAGTGCATGTACTGTTCCACATCCCCGAGATTATTCTCACATGGGATCAAAGTGAACATATCTATCTATCTATCTAATATGAATTACTGCAAAATGACTAGTGATAGAAAGGTCACAGCTCCTACGCCGGTAGAGTACGTAACAAACAGAGAGACATCCATAAGACGCAATCAGCAAAGAGCATCCTTGTATAAATTTTGAAAAACATCAACACCTAACCATTGAGATCTCTCAAGTGATAAAAAATGCATCTAACTTCAGAAAATGGTATCAGCAAAGAGCGCTCTTATAGGAATTTTGAAAACCTCAACACCTTATTTCTGAGATCTCTCTAGTAACAGTAACAGAATAGTTTCTTTAGAGCTTAAGACCGTCTTCGGCGGCCACTCCTTCCGATTACAAACGTCTTTTTACGTTCGCATACATTTTCTGTGAAGAACAGAAAATATGCCACTTACAACATCCTGCCAAATGTGTAACAGTGATCCCACTACCTCTAAGAGGACGAAAAATAAAAGTTGATGAAATCATCTACTAATAAGATACGGGCCACAGTAGAAAGTGTAAACTTAAAATATCACTCTTTTGGAACCACTGTTAAATATGTATTTGAAACCTGTTCTGGTAAAAAGCGACTAAAAGACTGAAGTAAGGTGTTTTATTAAAACCCCACTCGTAAAGTAACTTCACATGTCCTTGAGATCACATAGTATGTGACTCAGTTGTATCATGTTATGCAGAAGCCGATTATTTTATGGAACGGGCTCCAAACATCCGAGATTCAAAACACTATACGAGATTTTATTTACCGTGGTGATTGAAATCCTTGCAAGGCACACCTTGTAGCGTGTCCAAACGTTTTGTGAAAATAGAGTGCGTATGATATAAAGTAGAGCTCATTGAGAACACGGAGAGAAAGGAATATTGACAGAACTATGTTGCCGTCATCTTCTGCGTAGTGACTTTTTTTCTCTTATGGCTTCACATCTCGACAACGTCGAGGTCATTAGAGGTGGGAGAGGACTGCGGGTAAGGAACGGGAGGGAATTCGGCCATGGCCTTTGAAAGAAACTTGGAGTGATTTGGGGAAACCACGGAAAACCTAAATTTGTATGATTTGACGGTGATTCGAACCCGCGTCCTCCCGAATGAGTGGCCAGAATATTACAACTCTCCAACCACGCTCGGTGGTTCGTTCGTGACCAACATCTTAAGGACAACGTCTATAAATCTTTACAAATAAATACAATTCTGATGCAAGAATATAACTGAAAGGTAACAACATAGTATTGGTAAACAAAGCTAAAATGTTTTTTTTTTTATTTTTTAAAAATTATTTGCTGTTTTTATTATCTCTAAGTGAATACCTAAGTTTGACCCAAATTTAACTAAATTCAACGTTTGTTTAAAGTGTTGTAAAAAAAGAGTTATTTTGAATATCTGCTGTGAACGATCTGTCCGTCTGTTTCCGACATAGCAAATAACACGACCCAAGTTCAAAAAATGAGCGCCTAAGATTCCTCTTCCCACATTCCTCGACGCTCTATCGATTGAGGAATGAAAGTGGGAGTAAATTAACAATAATAGCGTACGGAAAGAACAATAGTTCAATTACTGGCACAGCTAGTAGTACAACTAAAGTATGTTAAGTATGAAGTGGAAAATAAATACGTTATCATCTGTAGAAAATACCACAAAAATGGGAAAAAAATAATCCATTGTGTCTGTGAAACGGAAAGGTGCGAAAAGCGATGGGTAGCAGTGAGAATGAAGCGGTATTTCTATACAGTAGGGTTTTTTAATGTCTGCGATGAGCTTTTATAGTGCAATTTGCAAAATGAGACTTTTTTTCGACGTGTTTGATTATATAAAATTAGTATGAAAGAATCTACAAAACCAAAAATATATAGCATTTTGATTTCAATGTAAATACAACAGTTAGCAGGGACTGTTAAAATAAAAACGTGTACTGGATTTGATAGAAATCAAGTTAAGTCAAGTGAAACGCCATTATGTCAGCATATTTGGAAAATACTGGCAGTAACAAATATATCGTATTCACATCAAACTTCAAAATCTAGAATAATACTCAGAATGAGGTAATAGGAAATGGACAACGTATGAGGTCAAGACCATTTTAATTTGGGGAAACTAAATTTCGGCTTTACTATAAGTATTACAAGCGCATATCCTCCCAAAATAAAAGAACATTTAAGCATTTTGTGAATTCTGAGAAATCCCTTTTTGATCTTTAATGGAACCAAATGATTGAAATTTTAAAGAAATGGGTCTAACATGTAAACATATGACAGTTTATAACAGGAGAGTCAGCTGGCCGAAATAATTGTATAGAATCACGACGTAGGGTTATCTTTTAAAATGGGCGGGACATTCATATTGAATGAAGATGAAATGAAAATAAAAAATTCTGTGTGTGAGACACACACAAACTATATGCTACTATTGGCTGGTGACGTTTTCTATTTAGCTTGTAACAGTAAAGATATAGTGATAGCGAATACAAGATTGTTAAAATAAGCAGAAAAGCTATGATACACATTCACGAAGCAAAAAAATGAGTTCAACAGAATTACAAAAAAACAACCGCATGATAAAAAAAAATGTTAATATGCAACGATTTATCTATCTTTATATATATAAAAATCTCGTGTCACGATGTTCGTCCGGGATGAACTCCGAAACTACATAACCGATTTAGATGAAATTTGGCTTAATGTGTGTAATTTAGTCCAACTTAAAAGATAGGATAGTTTTTATCTGGATTATAGCCCTCAATATTTATTATTTGCGAAACAAATGTTAATTAAATGTTTGTCATAGGACAATGGTTTGTAATTATTTGGAAGCCACCAAGGATAAGTGGTCTGCTGGCTAAGTGGTTAGAGCGTTTGACTGGAGACGGAAAGGTCCCCGGTTCGAGTCCCTGTCTTGGCGAGGATTTTTATAGACACTTAACCCGGCATTAACCCCCGGCGCAGCATGCTGTATGAGGTGAAATACGCCAGGACGGTACTGTGGTTCGGATTCGACGTTAAAATGTAGGTCCCCTGTACCAGGCAGGATAGGCGGGCTAGGTAAAGGTGGCTATGAAGGGGGCAGAATGTCCTAGACAGTAGAAACCATGTCACCGGGTCATTACGACCACACGCAATTATTATTATAGTTCCATAAGTTTCTAACAGATGGCGATGTGTTAACTTATCTATACAATACTTGGTTAGCTAAGTTGGGTAATCATCCAGTAGATCACGTTCTGTCTCAATTTATTTATGATACAGTTTATTCCTAACAGATGGCGGAGAGTTAATTTATCGAACAATCCAGTAGATGGCGTTGTATTTTCGATTTATTTATGCTACGGTCTATTCCACGCCATATGTGTGAGTTTCTTCAATTTCAATTGTGCTGTGTATTGTGTTATAATTATGCGGTATTGTTGTTCATCGTTTGTGTGTTTTTATACCTAACGACAAAGTAATTACACACATGAATATAACATTGAAGAAAACGTTACGATAAATTCGAATCGTGTAAGCATTTCTCGCTAGCTTATCATTTTTCTTCTTCTTTTTGTTATGGTCAGCTAGAGACCACGTGTCAATTTCAATTCCTCTCCTGTTGTTTTTTCTTTCTTCCTCCCCAGTACTCCTTCATTATTGCACTCCTCTCTACCTTTGAATCCTGCCATATTCAAAGTCGGCTATCGAAAAAATTTTCTTTCCATACAATTCACTGGTATTATTTGGTTTCAAATCTTTCTAAACCTCTTGAAAGCCTGGTGTCATTCCTGCTATAAATGTATCAAAAATATATCATTCTTCTTTTTCTGTTATTTTTTTCAATGTTATTTTATATTTCCTCATTAGTTCTTAACTTCCATTTTACTGTATTTTTCAATGGACCCACTGTATTATAGTGTCTTATTTTAAGGCTTTCAGACAGACGCTTTTTGCTGTAATTCAAATATTTTTCAGTGAAATGTCGCCAAAGAATCTAACCTCGACAATGCGTGTAGCAGAGAGGCAAGACGCACGACGAGAGAGCTCATCAATCAGCAACACAAATCGCGGCAAGTAAGGAAGTTCAAAGAATCAGGACAGCTGAGCGTCGTATGCAAGAATCTCAAGAACAGCATGATGAACGTCTGTGACAGAATATATCGAGAACAAGAGCGGCACGAGAACAGCACATAGCTACATTTAGAGAAAGAGAACGAGAGAGACAGTAAATCAGCCGTGCATTAACACGTGTATCATTTATTCGTCTTGCCTTCGAATATGCACCAGACATTGATTACTCTGCACATTCTAAAATTGCAATCGGTGCAACGGACATATTTTGCCAATACAGTCAGGCGTTGAAATTCCGAAATGAAGCAGCAGGCATGTGTTGTGCATCAGGAAAAGTTGTATTACTATCACTTCCACTCCCCCAGAACCTTTTGCAATCACTTCTTGCTGGCGAATCAAACGATTCGAAATTGTTTCTGCGCAAGACACGCAAATTAATTCCTGCTTCCAGATGACGTCTTTTGGAGCAAAAAAAATTTGCGATCTCACATCTGACGGACGTCATTTTGAAAATACATTCAAAATTCAAAGCCAGGTGTACCATAAGATTGAGTCGTCGATGCCGATGCCTAATGATGTCCTGAAGTTTCTCCAAATCTATTTTATGGGAAGTTGTGAGGAACGCGTGACAACTCGGTGCCAGTATAATTTCATCGAACAATCAGTAAGAGAGAGCAATTGTGGTATTGTTGGAATTTTTTTTGGAAAATAATAATTAACTTTTTCAATTGTTTAAAAGAGTGTCGCCACAATTAAAAAATGACAACTATCAAATTGTCATCAAAGCTGACAAATTACCATCAGGAGAACACGCTGGCAGGTTCAACGCGGCAACTGTACATGAAGTTGCAGTTATTATAGTTGGTGATCCAGTTGACAATAGAGCCATTAAAATCACACGACGAGATAGCACTGTTAGTATAATTTCGGATCTACACCGTTCGTATGACGCACTCCAGTATCCACTGATATTCTGGCAAGGGCAGGATGAATATCACAACAACATCAAACAGTGTGATCCAGTTACTGGTAAATTTAATATTCAACTATTTAATTCCTTATTTTATTAATACAGTAGACCCGCGGCATTCCGAACAGAGGCCGGATTATCGCGGGCCCACTACATTAATTTCTTATTCTTCTAATTTTTTCCCCTATTTAATTTCTTATTTTTTCAGGTAATGAAACAAGTAAAAAAGTGACTTCAATGAAGTACTACGCCCACCGCTTGATGATCAGACGAAATCAGGAGAACTATATCCTTCGATATCTTCAACTGTACCATCAATACGCCGTGGATATGTACGCTGAGATTGAAAACGAACGTTTGCGATTTATTCGATACAACAAGGCTAAATTACGATCGGAGGAATACATCCACTTACGAGATGCTATAATCGGCAATATAGATGAATCTTTAAATGCCAATGATATCGGTGATGCATTTATTTTACCTTCAAGCTACATCGGAAGTCCATGGAACATGCAGGAATATATACAAGATGCGATGACTTACGTACGTCATTATGGTCGTCCAGATTTTTTTATTACATTTACATGTAATCCGAATTGGGAGGATATACAAACTTTGCTATTACCAGGCCAACAATCAATGCATCGTCATGATATCACGGCACGTGTGTTCAAACAAAAATTAAAATAATTGATTGATTTAATCGTAAAATATTCGGTTTTCGGTAACACACGTTGCTATCTGGATTCGATTGAGTGGCAAAAGCGAGGTTTGCCTCATTCTGACATTTTGATTTAGCTTGAAGTTAAAATCCGTCCAGAAGAAATTGGTCAAATAATTTCAGCCGAAATTCCGGATCCGGTAATTGATCTAGAATTGTTTGATATTGTTACCAGTCACATGATCCACGGGCCATGCGGTGCATTTAACATGACATTGCCATGCATGGAAGATGTAAGAAGCGTTTCCCAAAGGAACATACGAATGATACTATTATGGATATAGACGGTTATCCGTTGTATCGCCGCAGAAACGCTGAGAATGGTGGCCACACATTTACGATGCGAATGTCAAATTCTAGAAACCAAGTTGAAATTGATACTCAGTGGGTGGTACCATACTCACCATTGCTTTCAAAAACGTATAAGGCTCATATTAATGTCGAGTTTAGTAGTTCTGTAAAATCCATTAAGTACATTTGCAAATACGTTAATAAAGGCAGTGATTTGGCCGTATTTGAAGTAAAAAATGTAAATAAAAATGACGAAATAATATGATAGCAGATAGGTAGATACATCAGCAGCAACGAAGCTATCTGACATATTTTTAGTTTTCCCATGCATGAAACTGAAAAAACGTGATCCAACGTACTATGACTACTGAGTCACAGCAACGCGTGACCGGGTCAGCTAGTGATAATATATAAGGAATGATATTACGAATGATAAATACAAGGAGAAGGATCACGTTTAGAGATGTAGTGAACTAGTTATTTTGTTAACAGACGGTTGAACTGAAAACAAAAGAAATAAAAGGAAAAAAAAAAAAAAAAAAACCTGGAGGAAGACAGGGATTTCAGGACGGAGGCGGCTATATAATGACTTGGTCGTGTCTGATACCTGGAAAATAAAAGCTTATCAAGGTGTATGAAAAGGTGCAGAACGACAGCAAAGAAATATTGCTACCAGCAACATTCGTATCTCAGAATGACCGTGAAAATAAGATAAGAGAAATCAGGGCCAGAACCGATTCTTTTCTGTATTCATTTTTTCCACGAGTGATTAGGGAATGGAATAGAAAGGATTTACCGGGCGAGTAAACTTAAAATTCGACAAGAGACAGGAGTCACATACGCAAGTGAAACATTGACAATGAACACTAAAAATTCAACAGAACAAATCAAGAATGAAGAAAGAAAAATTATCAGTAAATCCTGGGACTTAGAGTGAATGAACATGGACGGTATAGACCTTTTTTTTTATATATATATAAATTGGCATTTGGCTACGAGGCCATACAGCCAGAACTATGTAATTTTGTAGTTTGCATGTATGTATTGGATCACTCAATGTATTATAGATTCTCCGTGCTATAGACGACACAAGACAAACACACCACTTAATTAAAACCACCCATGCCCGCGGCCGGACTCGAACCGGCGACCCCTGCAACGCGAGGCTAGCACGCTATCTCCTACGCTGCCGGGGTCGGCTACGGTATAGACTTCAAACTAGAAAAACTACAGAGAAAATTTCAAACAAAGAATCAGACATGAAGAACAAAAGGTTGAAATTTTCTGGACACCTGAGTAACTACCGAAGCAAAGAATCTCAAGACAGATTTTATAATACACACAAAACATGGATGATGGAGGTGGAGAAAGACCTGAAGTCTGCAGGCACTGCTAAGGGAGACGTCACAGACCGAGAGATTTTTAACAAGAAAGTGAATTTATTTGGGGGAAAAAAGAAAGATCTAAACGCATCTGGATTGTCGAAGAAAAGAAAACCGCCAGTGAAAGAATGAAAAAATATTGGTCTGACAAGAATAACATCAGAAAGAAAAAATTAAACACAGCCAATCAAAATTGCTTATCATTCTCCATCATGGGAACACAAGACAATAATAATATATATGAGTATACTGTAAATGTAAGCAATTTATATTTTTTATTTAGATTTTTTCATAATATTTCATTTTTTATTTACTTAGGTGCCTTGAGAAATGCAGAGTGACAAACTATATCATGCTAGAATCTGACGTCGTATTTATAGTATAATATGTTGCTTGTGTTCTATTGTGAACTGAATAGTGAAAACCTTAGCCTCGATCTCGAAGTAAAATCCTTTTGTGGTAATTGAAGATATTTTTCAGGAAAGGAGAAAAGATATTGATGAAAAGTGAGGTTTGTACTTACCACTAGTAGCGGTAAACCACACCGAGTGGAGAAAGTAATATGCTGCAAGCAGAGAGTTTTTTTTTTTCTCTTTCTCCATAGTAAGTTGTACCACAACGTTTTACTTCTCCCGTAGGGCCTGGTGATTATTATGATTACGAAATAAATTTTTAAACGTTTGGGGAAAGCGCATTTAATATCTCCGAGTGAGGAACTTAATGGAAGGAAAACTTTATTGAAGGCGGGTACGATGACGAGACAGTGTCTACCTCAGCTTCCGTCGACGAGCGCGACCAAATGAACCAGGAAACAATTTTCTGATGAAACTCTGAAGGACGCTACTTGAGAAAGAAACGTAAATCGCACTGACTGACCGTATCGTTTCATTAAGGAGGACCGTAAGAAACGAGTTAATGACCCTAGCTCCTAAGATGGTGAAAGCATAACTTAATGGCAGAACTGAATTCCTGCTCTCACTGCTACAAACAGCCTTGAACTACGCCGAGGCTGGGAGTCAGATAAACAGTGAACACTGCACTGCATACTACAGCTGAAGAAGAGGACCTCGACAAAACCCATTACAGCTTCGTCCTCCAAAGTGTTTTGATTTATTTACCTAAGAAGAAATTCCATTTTGCTTTCCCTCCATCTATTATAGCTTTTATATCCTTCAGCAGTTACGCTGTTACTTCTCTTCATTTAGATTTCGAACTATTGTTACATGACAACCCGACCCCTCCTCCAAATAAGATATGAAGTGAACAGAAATATTCAGGCTAACATTTAATATCCAATAGATAAATATTATGGAAAAAACGCAGAATAGTATGAGGGGCAGACAGTGTTTTGCTTTACCAACACTCTACTCTTTTGGATCAAGAAGAGGCAGATGACCCCGATGAAGACGTGCTCCACACTCAGATAACAACAACGATCAAGCAGAGGCCACCGACGACTTCTCGTGCAGTCCCGGAAGCGTGGGTGCTGCGCTCCATGCTGCTCTGTGCTTTGGTCAGTCGAGTTACGAGTAGGCCCCTCGCTCCCCCCCCCCCCCCCCACACACACACACTTAGAAATCTTTGTTTTAATTTAACACTGCCTCCGCTCTATCAAGATTGCTCTATTGGAACGTTGTGTTTGTATACAAAATTTATTTCAGAAAGAATAAGTGTAATGTGCGTTACTGATATCTTCTTCTGCTTCACCACGTTTTCCCAACATTTTGGGGACGGCTGCTTTCGACGAGTTTTAATCATGATTGGCATAGTCAAATTTGAAGCTATGATTTTACGGCTATATACCCTGGCTAATGCCAAGCATTTTATACCTACTACCAGACCGTAGTAAGTAGTAATGGGGGAAGTGAATTATTGTCAACTGTCTGAGAAACGTTTAAATGTGTTCAGCATGTGATAAGAGTATTGTTTGTTTGATAAATGTGTAGTTTACGAGGCGGAGATTGGCACAGCAAACCACCTTACAGCCGCAGAGATGATGGCCGGTACGCGGGTGTCTGGGCTCGTAACTCACTGGCCGGAATACACTATGATAATAGAGACGCCAAACAGTAATATTTGGAATTTTTGTCTGCCTGCCTATCTTTGCGTGTCGGTGGGCGCGAGGGCTTGTGAATTTGGAGAGTGCCTCATGTGGTATTAGGTCGCCGAGGCTTCCGCCGCGTCTCCGTAAGAGGGCTTTGGTTGGGCCGAGCGCTCTCGGGACTAGCATGAAGGCTTTAGCTATGCGGACAGGTGTTAGAGGTTCTTCGGCCTGCCTGGTGGCGGGTGCACGTTGCTCCCCGTGGACACCATCTGTAGTTGGCGAAGCGCGTCTGCAGTCACTATCCCCGCTGTAATGCGGGTAGTTCTTCAGATGGGTCATTGAGGGAGGTAACGGGTGTCAGTTCGGCTACTCCCGCTGACCAGCCTCTAACATCCCTCGAATTTAGTATGCTCAGCTATCTGCGTGTATGTCTGCACATCACGCAAAAACTAATGAACTGATTTTAACGAACCTGCACATTGCAATAGCTTATGACATCGATTAACATATATAATACTTCTTACCGACATTACTAACATATCTCCAATAATACAGGGGCACGAATTTTTGTCTGTCTGTGCTCGGATCACGCAAAAATTAACCAACGAATTTCGACGAAACTACTTATAGTGATATAAAGCGTATAAAAGGTTACCGTAAATTTTGTACGTTTTATGCGTCTAAGTACGAATTAAGCAAAAATAACATATAGTTATAGCTTATTTCGGTTAACATACAAGATCCTTTTTGTCCCGATAAGTTACCTAACTGCTAAAAAAAAAAAAGGAAATGTGTACCTCAAAACAGTGTACGGGTTTTAATGAAATTTAGCAATGTGTATCAGTTAAACAGTCTATCAAGCAAGCTGAAAATCGGAAATAGTGGTGTGAAAAATTCAATGGGTTTGCAGCGCTCACAAATGAGATAAAGGACTGATGACTGAATGATAGTTTATAAGGTCCTACAATAATCATCATAAAATCTATGCAAGCAATGAAAAACGTAAAGTTTTCTTTTACCTTTGTATCAGTACATATAGTTCTCTTACTGCGTTTGATATGTAAACAGTGAATTAACAACACAAATCTCAAATTCCACCTGGACTTCTACCAACCACCTATTACAAACAGAAGTTGGTCAGAACATCTGAATGAACAATTATCAGCGTTCAGATTACATGACAACATTCTGATAATGTTGCAAAAGGGGTATCAAAATACCAGACATAGTGCCCGCCTATTATCTTTCTCGTCCTTCGGATTCCAGGCTATAGCCAAGAATTGAAAAATATTCTATCAGAAACAGTGGATTTTTGGGACCTTAGACAGGACAGATGTGATTTTTATATTGAAGGCAATGTCACACACAATCTCAGTGTACGAGAGTAATTCTCATTCAAGAATGCAAGCTTTTCATAAATAATGAATACGTACAAGTGGCTCAAACAGAATAAAGAATAAAGGGGGGCAGATACAGTTTAAATAGATGTCTTTTATCAACAACGATACACCTAGTGGTAGTTTTCACAACAATTTGCTCCAAGAAATTTCATACGCATTTACGCTTTTGGTGATAGAATTTCTAGTTTTGTAAGAAAGTATTTAGCCTCATGTGTTCATTTAATATTCTTCTCAGAAAATGAAGTCATTTGTGAAAAATAAGCTCTTATTGCATGCAGCACCTAAGTATGATATCGGCGCCCCTGAACCTGGTTGAGTTTCGCAGTCAAAACGAAAAAGAGGTTGCGGTCGCAGAAAATTACTAAGCTCCGACCATCTGAGAAGATTACTTGTTTGGCAACTCTAACCTTGCTTCTCACATTTACCGTTGAACTCAAAGCAAATTGAGTGATCGTTCCCACTTTGTCAAAGGCAAGGAATAAAGTTTTAATTGAAGTGAGCAAATCACGCAAAGAGAAAAAAAAAACTTTTAAACTAATATATCTAATGCAGGTAGCATCACAAGTAAGTCTGTTAAACAAATATTTTCAGGTCAAAATTAACTTTAACATTGCCTGTTGAACAGGAAAAATAATTTTGAATTTTCAAATGTATATGATACAATATTCTTGTTAGTTTCGATCCACCCAGTTTTGAAGTCAACGCTGTTATAGAGAGAACGGCAGAGAAATCGTTACTAGCAGAATGGATGGGACTAGCATGCACGGTGAGGTTAAGACAATTGCGGTTAGAAATTGTACGGAGGCAAGCACGAGAAACCACTACCAGTACGATTTAATTGGAATCTTTTTGCTTTCATGTCCCTTTCGCTATTTCCCAGCGTACACCGGAGAAAGTACACACATAATTACGGCCGATTAAGTCATCACAGAGAACGTAAACAATCGTTCATGGACACTGATCCTGGCCCAGTACCACTCTAAAAAACACTATCGCAGTTTGCCGTAAGTGGTATGGTTACTGCTGAACACTCGATTACTAAAGGAATGACCCTTTCTCGTCGTGAAAGTTTAATTCAACCCAAGCCCCAAGCGGAAAAAAAAAATTACTGAGCCGAACTTTAAACAAGCCGCCAAATAGTTTTTACGGCGGCCAGGTGCTGGGCGCTTCTGGAAACCACAGAATACTACACCAAACTTTCTGGGAGAGAAAATAATCCCATGATGGTCCCATTAAATATTAAAAAAGTAAATACGTATGCCATTATTGGCCGAGAGACCCTGGAGGTTACGTTGGCGAGGCAATACACCACTGTCGTGGCCTAACGTGACTCTGTAATCAACCAGCTAGAGCAGTGGTTGCCAACGGGGGCGGCACCATCTACACGTGGGGGGGGGGGGGGGGGGTCTTTCTGGGGCAGGGAAAAATTAGGAGTGGTTGACGACCAATCGTCATCCCCTTCTTTCTAGTATTGTATCCAGCTTTAAGGCTTGCATCAAAGAAGTATTTAATTGCATTCCCATAATATGAAAACAGGCTTAGGATATCGAGAAGTTACTGAATGTCATGAAAAAAATACTGAAGGAAGATTTTGGATTATATATAAACCAAAGCAAGACAAAAGTGATAAAATGTAGCAGAAATGACACCAATAATAATAGATTAAATATAAAAATAGGGTCGGAAGCGAAAAAAGAAGTTAGTAAATTACAAACCATGGTCGAAGCAGGAATGATGTTAAAAGCAGAATAGCACTAACAAAACGAGCTTTCATAAAAATTAGAAATCTTTTAGTTTCAAATATTAATATTGGACTCAGAAATAACTTTTAAAACTTTATGTGTGGAGCACAGCACTTTATGGCACCGAAGCATAGACTTAAGGAGTACTGAAGCATTTGAAATGCAGGATGCTGAAGATTAAGTGGTCATATAAATTACGAAACGAACGAGTTTTGGAAATGATGGATGAGGAAAGAAGTTTGTGGAAGAGTCTTACAGAAAGAAGAGAAAGCATGGTAGGTCATATTTTGAGACATGCAGGATTGGTTAACTTGTCAGTGGAGGGAACAGTCGAAGGTAAGAACTGTAGAGGAAGACAGAGATTAGAATATATGAAGCAGATAATTGACAACGTGGGGTGTAAGGGGTACTTTTAGATGAAAAGGTTAGCATAAAAAAGGAAGGGATGGAGGATTGCTTCAAACCAGTCGAGAGACTGATGATACCAAAAAAAAAATCTTATGTACCCAGAAGGGAATTTAGCGTAGTCAGCAATTTATTAGCTAAGAAAAGAAACAGATTGTCAGTAGTGGAACGCGAGGATTTCCTAATTCCTTGATATATGCAAAGCAATCTTCGTCGTTTGAGTGATATTTGAAATTCGTAGCTGTGATGGAGTTGGAACCTGCCGATCTGTATCTCCTTAGGACAGAGCCACCAGGTGGTTCTCCACCGCTGCCAAAGCTTGCTTTGTATTTGTCAAGATCGCTAGAGCGCTTCCGTCTCTGAGAAACTACGTAAAACTGTAAGTGCCCTCTCCCCTGCAGGATTACCAGTTTAAGTGGCAAGGCTCGTGTGGTTGTAATGACCCGGTGTCAGGGTTTTTACTGACTGCGCAATCCGCCCCTATAGTAGCTGCCTTAACCTAACCCGGTAATTAACACCAGGAACAGGGCACCTACAGCTTAACGTGGAACTTCAATCACGGAAGCGTGCTGGCGTACTTCATATTACACAGCAAGCTGTGCCTGATGTGAAAGTCGGTTAAGGGCGTTTGAAAATCCCTGCCGAGACCGGGGACCTTTCGATGTCCAGTCCGACGCATTAACCATTGAGACACCATACGCTTACAGCTTAAGTTGGTGACAACGTCAGAGGTATATTGTGGGGCCGCTAGAAACTCTGCCAACACGTTGCTGGAGGTACATAGAGCAATTCCTCTACACAGCGTTTTAGTAATTCGTGTTAGGTATATATTAAAAAAAATCAACTTGTAATTAGAGTCCGACCGAAGGTTCGGCTTCGGCTTCGGCCACCTTCGGCCAAAAAAAAGCACCTTCGGCCACACATTCAGCTTTGGCCAAACATTCGGCCGAAGCCGAAGTTTTACACCCAGCCGCCGAAAATGAACCAACTTTTACGAATACCGTCAACGTAGCGCGCCAACAGACGATAGCAAAGATAAAGAACGATATGGAAACATCATAAAAATCAGTGGGAATTCTAACGTGGAGCCAGTGTTAAATACCAAAGCTTGATTAACTCTTTTTAAAAAATCAGAGATCTTGTATGCGCCACAAGATTTTAAAAAGGAAGTTTAAGTCTACTTTATGCGATATCGTAGAAAAAAACTAGCGCCACCATTGCCCGATAATCATCAGATTTCTTTGAGGATTAATGTATTACGTATGGACCTGGCCATCGTAAACATGTTTCCGTACAACCTCGTTGAAGGGGAAGCACTTCCCATACTTAATTTTACTGATCCTCAAACGTACGAAAAAGTAAACAGTAAAGTTACATTGCTTTTAGAAAAAAGCTGAATGAATCATTTTTACCACGAACATAGCAAGTGATCAAGCAAACACGTTTTTCAGTGGCACAGCACATTACGCAAAGGTTCCAAAAGAAAAAAATTAAACTAGCTGTTAGTGTGTTGGAAGAAGATCATAAAGGGCAATATATTGCACAGAAATATCACTGAAACTGTTACCAAATACAACACAAGAGAAAATATCCATAAGGATATATGTAATAATGCTACAAATATGAATGCAACCATGCGCTGTGGAAACTTCGTTGTTATTGGATGTGTTGCTCACACTCTACAGCTCATTATTCACGATGTAATTTTTAAAGATACTGCTATAATTGCAATAGTCAAAAAGTGTGGTAAAAGGTAAGAAAAGTGAACAAGCCATCTCAATTAATAGAACAGAAAAATGCAGTAAATCTGTTTATGTCAGAACGTGGTGGAATAGAAATTCCAACTGCAGAAGAATGGATACAAATGAACAATTTTATAACTTTGTTGAAGTGTATTTATCTAGCAACAACTTATATTTCTAGCGATTCATAATCATGATTGCCATGTTAAATTCAAAACTTGCTCAGTAGGATGAAGGCTGATCATATAGTACTGCTCAAAAGTCGCATGTGTGAGTCTGTTAATAGGAGATCTGCTTTCGCAAGAAAAACCTTACGGCTGTTGATTGCCGCTCTTCTCGATCCACGGTTTAAAATCAAGTATTTGACTAGCAACGAAATTATAAATACGAAAACTGAAATTTTGGCATTTCTACGTCAAATGGGTCATTTGGATGTGGATGTTGTGGAACATGGACTCTCCTGTTCAACATCAAATTCTACTCCTTACAATAAATTCCTAACAGACGATTTATGGGATACCCTTAACAAAATGACTTTGACTGAGAATGAATTAGAATATTCGGACAGCTGTCATTTGCCGTTTGAAGAACATTTTATTTGTTATTTAAAAGAACCTTTGCTGCTAAGGACAGCCAATATTTTTCAATATTGGCCTTCGAGGCTGTATATTTATTTACAAACGATAGCAACCAAATATTTATCAGCTCCGCCCACTAGTCTTCGTAGCGATCAATTGTTCAGTGCTGCTTGTCAAATCTATAACGACAGAAGAGTTAATATAAGCGGGAAAATGTTGAAAAACTATTAGTTTTAGCTTATAACATCAGGTTGTTTGGCTTTGAATATTAAATCTCATTTCACTAGTGTTGATCTACTTTTTGTATTGATTATATTTAGTACATTTTTAATTAATCTGTATACGTGAAACTACTTTAAAAATGTTGGTATTGATTCGGTTTTAACCGAAAATTTAATACGTGATGCTAATTTAGACAGCAGAATTTCGTATTTTAAAAGCTAGAATAGTTTATGCTAGGTAAGAAGATTGAAACTTGTTTTTATTGTTGTTAAAAAACGACAGTATTACTATACTTAAGCAATCATGTATTTGATTTACCCAAGCAAAACTCCAAAAATTAATTATTAATTTAATCCACCAGGAAAATTATTCTGATTTAATTCGGGCTGTTACTGTTAGATTTTATAGTTTATTTTTATTATTGCTTAATAAACATAAATGCATTTATTTTTGGTAAATTGCATTGTTCAAAACCTGGTTTGGTATTATATTACTGTTTTATTTTATTCTAATAAATAAATATTAAAAACTGTGTTTATAATTATTGTAAAGATGTAATTTATATCAACAATACTACATATAAAAAAAATAACAGTTCAGTATTTGCATGTCATATATACTTCGTGTCAGTGTTCTAAGATATATAATTATTTTTTAACCTTCGGCTTCGGCTTCGGCCGAAGGTTATCCCAAGAGCCGAACATTCGGCTTCGGCTTCGGCCAAAAAATGACCTTCGGTCGGTCACTACTTGTAACATTGATTCTACTAGTGGTTCGGAATTTCAATCAACGTGTGGCAATTTTTTTTTTTTTTGTTGGTAGTTTCCGCTATTACTCTTGCATGATATGGGACTGTTAAATTATTTCTTTATAAATACTTGTTTCCAGGCGTTTTGAAGTCGTCTTTTGACTGTACACAGATTATTTAATTTACTGAACATCAGATAGGCTCAAAAGTAGAGTTTTATGAGTAGGTCATGTCATGAAATTGAAAGCTCGAAGGCTACAATGCATCTCAGATGCCACATACTTTCTGCAACTTTAACAAAATACACAAAACTGATACATTTCAGTGCAGTTATTAAACCAGAATGTCTCTATGGGTAGGAAACACTAATTTTGAACAGGAAAAGAGATACAGAAAACTTAAAGAAAAAAAGAAGACAAAGTTATATGGAATACTTTGGGCCCAATACTCACAAGAGACCAATACAGACTCAGAATTAATCACGAAATATTACCATAAACAGACATCCACAGTGGTATTAGAAAGCGCAGACTAAAATTTTACAGACAAATCAGAAGAATGAACCCGGAAAGACTTACAAAGCAAATAGTTGAACTATATGAAAACCGGAGTATAGCATTATCAAATAGAATCAAATGAATTGGCGAAATCAAGACTTCAAATTAGCAAGAAACACTCCATAGGACATCAAAGTGAGTTTTTAAAAAAATTTAATTTATTTATTTATTTTTACTTCTGGTTTTAGGCCTTGTTGACGTCGAGGTCATTAGAGGCGTGAAAGGACTAGAGGGAAAAATTGGAAGGAATTCGACTATGGCGTTTTGAAGGGACCGCAGAGAGACATTTAGATCCAAGATTTACCGAGAGTGGTGGTGTAACGGTTAGCGTTCTGGCCTCGCATTCGGGAGGACGGCGGTTCGAATCCCCGTCCGGGCATCCAGATATGGGTTTTCCATGGTTTCCCAAATCACTCCAGACAAATGCCGGGATCCTTCCTTCAAAAGGCCATTGCCAAATTCCTTCCCATTCCTTGCCCCCCATCGTTTCCCGTCTCTAAAGACCTCGCTGTTAAGACGTAAAGCAGTTTAAATAAATGATCCAAGATTACGAGTTTGCAAAGTTGACGGGGAGGGAAGAACTGGAACATGATCTGATTATAGATAAAGAAGCCCACAACAAGCGTATGAGGGAAATATGGGAACAAAGGGAAGCAAACAAACGCTCTAAGTACTTTGCGTCGTCCTAATCGGCCTTTCCAACAACGCTCTAAGTACTTTCACCGAGCGGGGCGGTGTAACGGTTAGCGTTCTCGCCTCGCATTCGGGAGGACGGCGGTTCGAATCCCCGTCTGGGCATCCAGGTTTGGGTTTTCCATGGTTTACCAAATCACTCCAGGCAAATGCCGGGATGCTTCCTTCAAAAAGGCCATGGCCGAATTCCTTCCCATTCCTTGCCCCCATCCTTCCCCGTCTCTAAAGACCTCGATGTTAAAAAGAGACGTAAAGCAGTTACAAAAAAAAAAAAAAAAAAAAAAAAAAAAAAAAACTAAGTACTTTGCGTCGTCCTAATGGGCCTACCCACAAATGATGATAACATCAGCAACGTAGGAGGGTTCGATGAAGAGCGCGAGTGAGGACCTTCGCCTTGAGCTGTGCCGCCCTGTGAGGGCGCAGGTTGAGTCCCGCCGCGCCGGGCTGGCACACTTTCCCCCTCCAGTGGGTCGCGGCCGCCGCTGGTGGCTGCCGCCGCCGAGCCAGTGTGTCTGCCGCCGCCGCCAGTGAAAGTCTGAGATGCGGTCCCCGCTAGCGCTCGCGCTCGTCCTGCTGCTCACGCAGGCCGGCGCCTCCGCCGCCAAGGCGGCCAGCGGAAACTCGCGACTGCCGCGCACCAGCGCCGCCAGCGCGTCGCTCCGCGCCAGCAGCAACAACAACAACAACGCGACGGCGTCCCCCGGCGCGCGCAACCAGACGGCCCGGCCCGCGGGCGGCAGTCTCCGAGCCAGGTAGGCACGCGCTCGGCGTGGAGTAAACAACGCCCAGGACAAGCTAATACAGCACTCAAACACAATACCAGTCAAAGTGCACCATTTAACACGATCAAACACTAAGTTTCAAAACAAGTTACATTGTCAGAAAAGCAGGGTCAACTTGATGACTAATACTTTGCTAAAGCCATCGATGAGATCGTGTTCGAATGTCAGGTTAACGAACAACAGCTCAGTTCTTCAGCGCCAACTGAAGGGGATCTGTAACTGATATCGCTGACCTTTCGGCTGATGCACTCACCCGACCGACCTCCCGTAACTGGTGATCCTATGGGATGCGGCGCTGTATACTTACCGCGTGTCATGGTAGTGACAGTACTGTAGTAAGCTTCCGCTTCGTTCTACAACGCACGGACCGCGTATTTAGAACTGTGAGCAGTATGAACGCAGGTGCGCTGCTCGTACTGTCAGTCAGCCTCGCTGGGTGAAAGCAACAGGTGTCAAGGCGCCAGAGTAGCGCGGTGCCACGCCGAGATACAGATGAGGCTCGCGGTGGCTGCAACACCAATTCGTGACTCTAGAGACTACTGAGTATTGCAACAGTGGGAAGACTACCACTTCCCCGACCCAATCTGTCCGCGACTACACAATACAACAACACAGAGGGGTTCACAATGCCAGCAAACAAACATTTGTTCGTTACGAATTTTTAAGCTTCATGGACAATAGCTGTGAACAGACACTGTGTTTCACTTTCCTAGATATAACTCTTATTACAGTCATAAAAGGCAAGAGTTGTACGTTGGGTTTTAGATATAGAAATTAGCCATCATATTCGGCAAAATATCCATTCACCAATGAGAAGGAATCGTTCGTTGTTAGACGGCGGGAATATTGATGTTAAATTTGTCGCTGAAACTAGTAATTCCGTCGACCGACCGTCTTCCCAGAGGAATACGCCAAGAATGTGTCCAGTCGCCGAAGGACGCAGATGTTTGAGCAGATAGGCAGGTTGTGTTTGCTGACAACACTGTCCGCCTCAAGTGGTGACAAGTGGGATCAGGAGTGTAAAACACATGAGGCACTACGCAACCTCAAGGGAATAGCGCGATCTCTGCAGGAATTAACCCAATACGTCGGTTCACATCAAAAAATCTGCAACATGTAAACCGCTTACGTCAATTAGGCGAGTTTCAAAATAGTCTAATAAAGTCATGGATGATCGTTGTTATATGAGTAATAGTAAAAATGTTTGTTTTGTATGAAAGAAATAGTTATGTTACTTCGTTTATGTTTAAAATCTATAGATTTTTTTTAAAAATGACAATTCATCGAGTATTTTAAAGCTGCGATCCTATCAACTAAATTTACATGAAGAAATGCTCGAAACGCGGATCCTGGAACCGTAGTACAAAGCGGTCCATACTCACGTTATAAAGGTTGACGCTTCGAATCCATTCTTGATCGTCGATGATATTCAGTAAGTGTAGCACTCATCACGTATTTTCTCTACTTTTTTTTGTACAGATTGATAGCAGAAATGAATACAACTGGAAACACATTGCGAACAGAGCAGCTAGATATAACATCGGATTTTTTTTTAATGAATGATTGAAGTTTAAAAAGCAAATAGGTAGTGTTTATATTACTACATAAAAACACCTCTCTGCGATTAGTAAATCACTTACTGACTCTTCAGCATACCTGTGGCAAAATGTTATTATTCGCAATAATAACTCATTACTCAGTCAATACTGGCAGCGTTTAAAATCCTAACAACGTCTGGGAAAATCTCTAGAACAGTGCCAGGAAGTACGGTCTGCCCCTATCATTTTTACAGCACTCCTCCTTTTGCGGTATGACTTTACGCCTCGTCGATGTCGAGGTTGTTAGAGGAGGGAAAAGAGGGAGGGCAATAAACAATAAGGAATTCGGTCATGACCTTTTGAAGGAACCTGCCCGCCACTCGCCTGGAGCGACTTTGGGAAACCATGGGAAAACCGAAATCTGTATGGCCGTACTGGGATATGAGCAAACGAGCACCTGAAGGCGAGGCCACAGCGTTACTGTTCACCCCAGCACGCTCGGTAAAATACGTTAAGTTGAAAGCTATCGCAGTCAATAGTCAATAATGATTTCTATTATAAGGCTTAAATCCCATCTAAAAAATCATCTGGATTTTGTTTCGCATTTCCGCTTGAAGTTCACCCGAAATTTTATTCATTACGAAAACCTAAAAAATACGATGATGACACAGAATCCGTTCTCGTGATGCAGGCCACATAGCGCAATTTGCGCGAATGTGAACGTGCAGCCGCTTATCCTTACCTGCGTCTTTTCCACTGTATAGTTCATTTTTAAGATATAGCGGTTTATATATGTGTTAATTACATCCACACCAACAAAAGCAGGATATGATTCTACTGACCAAATTGAGTGCCATTCGACAGCGAATATAGTATTCTGCTTCCCAAGTAGTCGTTGTCGCAGAGTAATCCCTCTGATTCATGCATGAAAACACATCAGCACGAGATAATCAAGACATCACACTACTTCGTCTTTTCCAACATCGCATATCCAATTTTGAAACTCATTTAATTTTGTACAGATATTTTAGAGAAAATAGCACGATAATTAGATACTGATGTTCCTAGAATACGACAATCCTTTTTAAGTACATTAAATATTACAATTACAGTAAGAACAATAGAATTAATGAAAACCTCCCACGATAGTGTAATTTTTTTTATCTCGAAGCAACAAAGAAACGACAGGAAGTAATTAAATGAAATTATTACTCAACCAACAGTATTTTGTGTGTGTTTACCATAGAAAATGAAAAGCAGCTGATTGGAACATTTGAACGATAATCTAACATTTTCTTCTTTTCCTCGAATTCTGTAGAACTTTCGCGATTCTGCAACCAAATGCTCATACATCAGTTTATCATTTCTCTACCGTTTTTCGCTTTCATAAAATGTTCTTCTCCGGTCAATATAAAGTCAGAACTGGTGTTTCTTCGGATACGCTGAATAAAATCAACGTAATTAGGTGATATACGTGAAGATATTTTGCATAGATTAATATATTTTTAATAGCGCCATCCTATTGTCCTTAAGAGATAACTGAAATCAGGTTTGCTGGGTCATCCATTCGATTTTGTCTTCCATTATCCTACTGAGAAAAATATTAATGTGTGATTACTAAGAGTTGAACACAGTTTTTATAAAACGATGGATATAACACATTCCAAACGTGATCCGGAAAATTGTCAACATTGATCATAAACAGTACTGTACTATCGATTATTCTATGTTGTAACGATAAATAAATTTAAAGAATGAAATAAGAAAATTTCTGAGAACGGTAATTAGCAAGTTTTGGTGAAACTCCATGATTAGTATGTTTCTCAGAACTTAATTATTTATATTGATCTTTAAAACAATCAAACTGCGTGACAAGTAAGAGAGTGACCAAACTACGAATTTACTTAAAGCTTGTTCACAGTGTTAGGATATAACATTAAGCATTCTGTTTTACATAACGTGGATCGAAAGTATTGCCATTGCGTCCGTAGAGTTATGAAGTAATATTTTCTTATTTTTCTGCATTGTGAATGCCTTTAATCAGCAAATATTTAGCAAAATTGACATGTCGAAAATTTTCAAGTCTCGACTTTGTCTAACAGCAATCGATAAATATTGATATTTAGTGCAAACAGAATAAAGCACCGGCTTACTCTCAGCACATACTAGTGTACAGGCGTTCATTAACCTAGTAAACTTGATAAATTAGTCTCTATAAATGAAACTCAGTCCCATATGCGTTGCAACATTATGCTACTGAAAAGTGCAAGAGTCGATTGAGTGAAGACTAAGTGAAACTGAGTACGGTTGCGATATTTTGTTTGGGAGCGGCGATTGCGGATCGTTTTCTGGTTCCCCGACAGAGACACAGCACAGGTCAGGATCAGGAATGTGAAAGGCAAAATGCCGCATTCATTTGGCAAACTGGTCTCGCGTGGAACGAGATAAAAGCTCCGACTGTCTGCTCTGCGCAACCGCAGCAGACACAAGGCTTAGATTTCCCTCGTCCCCTGCTCCGCAGAGCACACACTGCGGGCACATGTCACTGTGGGACGCTATAGTGAAGAAAACACAAGGCGAACACAACACTAACCACGCACGAGGAGGGAATCGAACCGGCGACCGTTACAATACGATGCCAGCAAGCTAGCTCCTACATTGCCAGGGCCGGCTAGTGTCAAAGTCGTCGGGCATTAAAAGCGTTGTTACAGCATGGAAGGAGGGGTGTGTAAGCATGTAGCAGTATTCTCATTACGAAGCCTCTATTACTTTGGACGAAACTGAAGGAACTGTTATCAGATGTTCAGGTGCCTAAGGGGAAAAAATGATCAGGATAGACGCCAGGGTAACTGAAGGTTTGGACTTGCATTAACACGCAATAAACGTGACTAAAAGTTTTTCAGTGAAGTGTGGAATTTTGTTTGCTCTGTGTGTGTGTGTGTGTGTGTGTGTGAGAGAGAGATATATATATATTTATTTTGCGTATGATGCTATATGACATTTACAAAGAGAGCAGACAGAGAGAGTGAGGAAGAAAGAGTGATGGAATGGGGGAAGTGTGGAAGATAGACATAGGGAGTAGAGAAAGGGAGCAGATATTTTGGGATAGTGTTTAGAAAGGAAGAACTCGTGTGTAAAGGTAATTGGGCGTTACGAAAGCCAAAGCACTGTAAACAGACAACCGTGGAATTGTTATCATGGATATGTTGTGACTTGTCACTACGAGATACTCCTTCCCCAAATCACTCTGCAGGAAAGATGAAATAGTTAATTTGCTAGAAGTTTACTTGTTGATATGTTTTACCTGTCTCTTTGCATATCCTCCTTGATTAGGCGTAGCACTGAATTATTTTAATTGTGACATGTTTCTTCTGCTCGAATTACCGTCCAGATGCGATTAATCACGATCGCATACTCGAATAATGGACAGATATTAAACTACGCAGAATAAGCTCTTTTAAGCAATCTGCAGAATGCGGAGGATGAAAGCAACTGTTAAGTAATATTATGTAGAAATGCAAGAGCACACTGATTGATGGCAAAAGATTAATACATCCTTGCCATAAAGTAGAACTTGCTAGTTTAGAATAAGTTGCGTAATTCAGTTTCCAGCTGATGAAACTCTCAAAAAAGAATAGCCGAAAAAGATTTCAAACTTGATCACAATAGAGCTACAAACAGTGCGTGAAATTTTAAAAACGTTTGTATGCTTCCTGAGACAGTTATTAATTCCGGATATGTATTCAGATGACACAAGTAAGTATCTCTTAGGAACAAAACTGAATAAAGCCATAATAACACATAAAAAAAACCGTATTCAGTTCACCATTAAACCGGAAAGTATCAAGTTAATGACATCTGTCACACGTCACTATTTCCGCTAATCAACTCTCACATATCTGGTTAAAGTTCTTTCTGAATTAGTATTAACCTATGTAAATAATATGAGATATTGGCGGAAACGTTTTCCAGATTGCTTGTTGCTATGACCTATTATTTTCGAAGGTGGAATCCAAGAGTAACAGGTTAATGAAAGCAGTTTTCAAGAGAATATTCCGCCGCTACACTGGAAATCACACTCAAATACAATCTAGACGGCAAAAACCAGTTCGTGTTTCCAAATGCTGCTAATCCAATGTACCAAGTCTCGCGCTCGACTTGTGGCAATTTTGCTGAGTGAACCGGTTATAATATCAGACACATCAATCTGACAGGTGTTCTTTTTTCTCCACATTTTCAAATTAGAAAAGTTATCGATTCGCAAGTTGGCGAACAGTTATGCGGCAAATTTCTTTGAGCTGTAAGCATCAGATCTTTTGGAACAATTTCAATTAATTTACTTACGTAATTGGTCTCCGAAATTTAAGCGACAGCCGAGTTCAGTTCTGCTTCATTTCGTGAAAATCAGAGTCAAGGTGTGTTTACGATGCGACACGCACGAGATGCTCATGTACAGCTGCTTTGAGCGGGGGTCCCTTCCATGGAGGGGGAAGAATTCATCTTTTTACTTTCTCAATCCCTTTCTTTCTCCCTCTGTAAATTTGTATAGCTGACACTAGTGTAGTCATTTAAAACTTGCATTTAGAAACATTAAGCCAGTGATGGTTCTGTCTTCCACAGCTTTTTGTGATCACTGAATTCCAAGTAACATTGACGAGATTTGCAACAACAAAAAAACACTTAAATGTTTATTCTTCACTGCAGCCTGTAAAGTATTAATTCTTGCAAAAATGATAACACTTAATACATTAAGTACTGAACCTGCACCTACTATCCGCTACAATTGAGGAAACCGATAGACGAGCCAACATTTGAATTTCGATATAAGTCAATGGCTTGTTACACTTTTTTGTTTTTATTTACTTATGGCTTTACATCGACGTCGAGGTCATTAGAAGCAGGATAGGACGGAGGACAAGGAACGGGAAGGAATTGGGTCATGGCCTTTTTAAATAAAGCATCCTGGCATTCTCCTGGATTGATTTGGGGAAACCACGGAAAACCCAAATCTGGATTCCCGGACGGGAATTTGAACCGGCGTCCTCCCGAATGCGAGGCCAAAGCGTTAACCGCTCTCCCACCACACTCCATGACTCAGTACAAAATAATCAAATTTAGATCTGATACTGACGGAAGCCAATAACTGTATATACTCTTTCCACACATGAATTATAGTGACAACTCATTTAACTCAGTGGTCAACAGATATCAACTACAGAAACCCTACTCGTCCTACTACTGTTGCAGAAGTAATAAGAGTCCGTATTCTTATAATAAACCAAACACGTCGAGGTGCTTTACGAGTGAAGGCTGTGATAAACCGTGAACGCTACAGCTCGCTCTCGCGTTGGTGACTCAACCCGGGGAAATATTGTGTTACACATACGCGGCCGCAGTCGAAAGGGTTGAAGTATATTAACGACCATATCACGTTACTGCGTAACGTTCCAAATGTGTTTTTGTCTGTTAGTGGAGACTGAGAGGATAACAACGTATTTCTGTGAACGCACAGCAGTATTCCCCATCGCAGGACACTTGCGTCATTCATCATGGTCATGCAAATATCATTAACTATGTCTTAACACCGTTAATAAATTGTAATTACAGGAGTAAACGATTCTCAAGTCTTTACGAATAAGTTAGAGAAGTTGGTTCGATAGACTTCCTCGATCGTTGTTATTGGTTCTTCCTGTGGAGCAACGTGAATTGAATTGAAGTTACAGACATCTTGCTGTAGTTTTCATGAGTAAACTGCCCAGATAACGTCAAATATTCAAATTTTGCAGGACTGTGGTTCAGTTTCCGATTCAAACTTCAGAGTAATTTTTCTATAGTTTCCCGAAACAAATCCATACGAGTGTAGGAAATTTATCTACCTCAGGTTGCGGCTAGTTCTCTTGCTAAAATATCTGTTCCTTTACCAGACATCAAGTGCAGCACATCTCAAACAAAATTTTAATACATTAATACTAAGATTAGTACAAAACATCCATTTCAGTTGCTACATAACATACCCTTTGTGTAAACACGCGTATTTCGCTACTCGAAATTTCACCATCTTGCTTATACAATGAATCAATGATTTTAAGAGGTGATAAAGTAATGGAATAAGTCTTACCGCAATGGGCACAACACAATTTACACAGAAAAACTAGCCTAATGTTTGTTGCGGGATTGACACAAAGGAACCACGGCTAACTTGATCAAGGAATTGCTGTTGCTTATAACTTTCCGCAATTCATATATCGGCCACTCGGTCTTTCCAGGCTCCATTTTTCTGAAAACCAACAGTTTTACTGTCGGATCATCTAATTGTCGTAAGGCTCCTGTCTGCTACGCATTCCACATGTCTCAGTCCGTAAAAAACTTTAATATCTTTTGCAGGCCGTGATTTTATTAAGCTGGTACTATAACAAGACTTACCCAATAAGGTTTGTCACAAGCTATTTATCAATTACATAATATTTTCACACGTGTAAAAGTAGGTTGAAAACAATCTTTGGATTCAAATAGGGATATACTGGATAGTAAATTGCCGAAACTAATCTTCATACTCACACCGGTTTACAAGATGCTTTCGATTAGACAGGAATTTTCTCTGAACGCTAGGTCAAAGGTAAGTAAAAAATCGTCGAATAGTCTTAATGCTCCAAGACGAAAGGGGCGAAAGTTATTTTCGTGCCGGCCAGGCTTTGTATGGTGCGGCACAGTTAGAGACACCTTACGGTCCCAGTTATCAGATCCGCTGATACGATCAAACTACAATACCTCAGTGTATGTCCAGTTCCAGCATTGGCAAGGTGCCAGTAATTCAAATACAGACTATTAATTATTTGAAAGTAAACTTTCCTGATTTTCAATCAATTATCTTCAAATCGGCAGAAAGTATATGTGATAAATATTCTCACTGTCACTACTAAACACTGAAATTCTACAAGATTTCACGAAAGATTAATTGGCACAACAACAACAATATAAACACATCAATAAAATTTCTAAATTTCTTCCTACTCATGAATTTGTTTTATTCATAAATGAATGTATGATAAGTTTGAATATGGTCCTGGACCATTTTCGACAGACGCTGAACACTAAATTTTATAAATTAAATGACGCCTACAAACAACGGTTACGGTGAATGTAGACAGAGTAATAAAAGAAGTTATGGGATCACTTTGATTTCTGGATGACGTAGATAAAAGTTATGATGCGAAATTTAACAAGGTTCGTGCGCTATACGTGCGTTGATGTCACCATTGAAGTGTGACAGTCGAACATATTAATCTCTTAGGAATAACTAAAACACTATACAAATTTGGCATTGAGGTAATAACAAAATAACAAACCGAGCGTGGTGTGTGAGTGGTTAGGTTCGAATACCCGTTTGGCCATCCAAATGTGGTTTCCCCAAGTCACTCCAGGCGAATGCTGGGATTGTTAAATTCCTTCCCGTTCCTTGCCCCAAGTCCTTTCCCACTTTTGATGACGTCGACGTCGACGAGGCGTAAAACCACATAAAAAAATCCTATGTCTGACTGGAGATCTAAAGGTTCGCCGCTCGAATCCCTGTCTCAGCGGTTTTTTGATAAGCCCTAAACCCGACATTCACCTATGGCAAAACTTGCTGTTTAATGTGAAGTATGCCAGAACACTTCCGTGTTTTGGATTCCACATTAAACTGTAGGTTAACAACCCTATTTGTAATACGGATATGTAAACATCCATTCAAAATTAATGTTAAACGAAGGCTTAACGTGGCCGCCATAGATGGCACAAACGAACACACATACAAAAATACTATGTTAAACAGCAGAGTCGAATATTGAGGCATAGTCAGCGGTATTTAAGGCACGGACGGGAACAGTGGTGTCGCACTGTGCAGTATTTGGCAGCAAAGTTACGTCTGATTAGCAATGCAGGACAGGAGACAGGTGAGGAGAAAAATGCGATGCGCGCCTTTCACCGACCACAACGCAGCTCCGAACTGTGTTAACGGGGACGGTGCTGAGGCGGCAGGTGGAACAAAGAAGCCTGCACACAGTGTTCACTACCTCACTAAAACATCTCAGGCAGTGGTGCACTGGTGAAATCTAAGAAGCATAAGATACTGTGTGATGCTCGTAGGAATCACTAACTCTACTCCGAAATATCTTTTAGTATTTTGCATTGTACGACTTGGAGGGTGATTAGAAATTTAGAGCCTAAGTTACATGAGAGATATTATTAAGTCATTGCCAAAACGATTTTTTTGGTTTCGTGTGTAGACCAAACAATTCCACGAACAAACACAAACTAGTCAAGAAGTCGAAGCAAAGAGATGTCACCGGTAAATTTTGCGAAAATTAACGTGTGTACTTTTTGATTAGATTACTTTTATCGTTACAGTCGACGGAATAGCAACTCTTGTTACATCCATGCTATTGGTCAATCGATATTTCGGACCTAAAATTTGGAAGCATCTGGATTTAATTTGCAATATATTCATCCACTAATCCAAAGGGATTGTGCACAAACTACGTGGCTCGGTCAGGGGAGGGAGGGGTTGGCTGGAAAGCTACGTTGGGCTACGTGGGGGAAGGGGGGGGGGTTTCGAGCCAGGCCACGTAGCTTTTCGTTCCTATTATTTGTCACATTTAAAATGAGATACAGGACACACAACAGCATGTAAATATTTATTTCCGCCATTTAATTATCCCCGTAGGTAATTTACGATAGTCTGACAAGAGATAACAATACAAAATGTCTTCTGGAGTCAATTGGGAAAAAGGGCTACGTGCTACGTGGGGGGGGGGGGGGGAGTAGAGGCAAAATCCACGTTGGGCTAGGTGAGGGGGAGGGGGGGGGGTTCACAGTAGGCAAAAAATGGAGCTACGTGGTTTGTGCACGCTCCCTAGAGGGTAATTCAAGAATGTTTTTTTTTTTTTTATAAATACCATAGCTGAGTTGATTGCCACCTCACCATTCGTTGCCAACTATCCGTAACGGCCTGCGTGCCATAAAGCACTACTAAAGAGTGTAAGATGCTTCGTCAGTGACTGCTGCCAGACGAAAACCGTCAGTGTGGACTGAGGCGCGGTGCACTGGATTCGGGAGGTACAACGGGACCGGGCACGAGACCGGGCCACCGCGTACCGGCCGTCCTCACTGAGGTTCCAGACGGTTTTCAGCAGCCATCAAGGCGAATAGCGGAAAGGTCTCAAATCTCTGTCTCACAAATTACGAGTCATTTCGTAAAGACAAATACGCTCGTCACACACAGAACATGGTAACACGTTTCGCTAACAGATGGCAACACTACTCTCCTCCATTAGTACATAGAACCACCTGACAGTAGGTATACAATGCTCGCGTCAACAAGAGCGTGTGACCGTTAAACCATAGTTCCAAATTGGACAATGATGGGTAAAAGTCATCAAAGGCAGACGACCCAGAAATGTTGGTAAGAAGGTGACGAAGAAGAAACGAAAAAGATTCCTGCCAAATTAAGTGAGCTTTTCAAATCTCAATTAATTATCAGGGTCAGCTTCCTAAAACCTTTAAGCCAATCACTTCTCTCGACCACTTGTTTTTACTCTTAATATTCACAGGTTTTAATGTTATTATATTCTAAAAATGAAGATAGAAATGGTGCAAAACAAAATTTTTATCTGTCTAGAACTTCTTGGTATAGAAACACTCATGAAAAGAAAAATGGAGGAGGCAAGTGGCAAAAAAAGTTTTTCTTCAGTTATACAGACGAGTTATTAAACACGATGATGACAGCGAAAGTGAATGATAGTTTATTTACTTATTGCAACCGCGTTCGGTCGTTCCCTTGTGGCAAAGACATTCCGCATTTCTCTGACAGAAGAAAGCGTCTGCGCTGGGTGACAGACTCTGGCGTTCAGCTTCCGCACTTGCGCAATGCCGGGTGTAAGTGGAGCGCCTAATACGGCACTGCACGCAGGCGCGCCGGGCAGTGCCGCGCAGGGGGTTGGGTGAACGGCCGCGCCTCGTAACAACACCGCTCTCCTCTCTAAAAGATACACTTTATCAAGGAAAGCGGCAAGTAAGAATTTAGAAGTCCCGATAATTCATTTAAGAAATTTCCGTTACTGATTCTTCGACAGAAAAATGGACCTACTGTAGTTTCATCGATTATTTTATATACCTGTAGTTTAATATTTTCCAGTACCTGTCAATATACAATGAAAGTTACGGTGAATACGTAACGTTCGGTCTTGGCATTCTGGAGGACGCGGGTTCGAGTCCCCATTCGACCATGTTTCCACTGGTTTCCAAAATCACTTCCTCCAAGACACCATGGCTGAATTTTTTACCGTTCCCTGTCACGCACAATCTTACCATTCTAGTATTGCTGACGAGCCGTAAAACCTCAAAAAACGAAATACAGGAAACGAAATTCTCAGTGACCTACTGTCGACCTGGCTGTCTGTTATAATCTATTATTGGTGGTATGATACTTTGTTTCGTTTGATCTCAGTTCAAACTACCCACATTTTTTTATGGAAATATGCAGCATCTTTGGTAACAGCTACCTACTAGTTGAAACTAATAGTGAGGTTTTGTGCCTCGCACCTTATGATGGCTATAGAGAATGCAATCGAAATATTGTGTTTTGTATACATGAAGATTTTGTACCAAACATATGCTTACAAAATCTCAGTTCTTATAGTTATATTGTCTTACGGAATGAATTTCATATTGTTTTATAATCACAAGCAGCAGTCGCCTATCGTAAATAATTCTAGCTTATTACATCACACAGATAGTTGTAAAACTTCTAAAATGAAACGTCATTTATATTCCTTTTTTATCATTTTCTGGTAACATTAATAACACACACAACCATTATGCTCGTGCTCAAAATTAAAATTGCTCTAATTTTAAAACTGCTACTGGAATATCAACTTTATCACATACTCCTATACAACAGCATAGGCGAAACTTCTGACGTATTATGTTTACGATCAAAAGATATGTATGCCTCTAAATATACCCGCCAGTGTGACTCACTGCACTGGTGCGCCGCGCACTGGATCGTGGAAGTACAACGGACCGGACACGGGCCCATGATCCCGCGCACCAGGCGTCGTGGCTCCAGACATCAGACCTCATCACGACCTGACAGTAGGTACCTGTATAAAACGCTTGGCATCAGCGGGAACATGCAGCCGTAAAACCATAGCTCCAAATTTGACCATGCCAAAACTCATCGAAGGCAGCCAACCCGAAAATGTTGTGAAAAGGTGGTGAAGAAGATGTTCTGAACCTGGCGCGATACCGTTTAAGCTGATCCCCCGTCGTATTGGCCTCTAAAGTCGACCTCCACTTGTTTCGGACTCTGACAGCTTTGACCGATCGACCGACAGTCCGCATCATCGTTTCCACTTTCCAACTTTACGCCCAGGCGGCAGCTACACGGTCAACGGCTCCGCCTTGTCTGTGCTGCCGTAATATGACGACTGCAGGAGACCATGGCATAAGTACTGCAAACCATCAAGACATTAACAGAGTTGCCGATATGGTTTCCCTTACAAGGAAAATAAAGTTGAAGATTTTCGTTTGGGCGGTACTATATTTCTCTGTGAAAACGGCTCGCCACATACTTTGTTACTCTTTACATAATTCATGAGTACACTTATTTCACCTGTTATGTCTGAAAACTTGGTATGTAGAGACTAGTGTTACATATTGCCTTAGAATTTTCATTTATTTACGTAACCGACCAGGTGGATAATTTCAAGAATCTCAAACCTTCGGTTTTAATTTTCTTGATTTCATACATTAACAACATTGTAATAATGAAGCATGTCATACCAGGTTCCAGTTACAAAGATTTAAATTTAGTTACTTACTTTTGAACATACTGTATTTCATAGGAACATATTATGTTTCACTATATCATTAGGCTCTTATACATGAACCTCCAACTTTTCTTATAATTAAACCTTATAACTTCTCAGTACCTACTAATTTTTTGGGAGTTAATACTATGTTTTATTTAGAATATTAAGATCCTACTATAATATTTAAAATTGATTTTCAATGGTATTTTAGTGGCTATAATGTCGTTCTTTTGAAGCTGAATTGCTATTACAGTGTGTTTTCAACCTTAACATTAATATCTGAACACTCTGGTTTCTTACATTAGGTATAATTAAAGAGTTTTTAAGAAAATGACCTTCTATTACTGACTTAGTGATCCTGGTAGTATTGGCCAAGACACTAGTCTTTTTCTTCCATTCACTCTCAACAACCATAGATACTAACTTACAGGTTGCAGACTTCACTACCCCAAAGAGTATACGTCCTATTTAACTGTGGAACCTTACGATACAATTTTAACTGCATACAACTTTACAGTACTCTCTCTCGCTCTCTATGTATATATATAGTTCATTAAGAAAATAATTCGTGGGAGATGATACCTCGACAGAATAGTGACAGTGGGACATTGTAATTGAATTGACACTGCTGATCCTTCAGAACCGAGGGCACTTATCGCTCTGTTTCAGTGTAACGAAGCATTCCGATTGGCGGAGAACATCTACAACGTTACATTGTAAATGACTTTTAATCGGCAGCACACTCCATTGCAGAGTTTGCCCCGTCCGGGCATCCAGATTTGGGTTTTCCATGGTTTCCCAAATCCCTCCAGGCAAATGCCGGGATGCTTCCTTCAAAAGGCCATGGCCGAATTCCTTCCCATTCCTTGCCCCCATCCCTTTCCCGTCTCTAAAGACCTCGCTGTTAGAGAGACGTTAAGCACATTTAAAAAATAAAAAAAAAATAAAAAACAGAGTTTGGTCAGCACATTTCACGTTTGTTCGCACACTGATGACATTGGTCCGTAGTTAATTGAGTTTATAAGTGTTGTAAGTAAAATGGTGGCAAAGGGATTTTATATGTCATTAAAAGAAGAATCATTTCAATTTTCCTATCAGTTATCTCATATCACATTAGTTACAGTGATATGTTTTCGCAACAGGACGTAGTTCACTAACCCTACAACCTCACGACGTGGTCGAATTACGCACAGCTCTGCGGCCGAGTTGGCAGCGGTGACGCAATGTGTGCGCTGCAGAATGTCGCGGGTTCGAGACTGGCCCGAGGCGAGGGTGGGGCGCGCTCTGGCTACAGCCGTTCTGCCTTGCTATCAAATTTCCAAGCGGTCCTCCACAAACTGTACACTCATTTACGTAATGCTCACGCCCCCGGCAATGCTATCAACTTTCAGCCCATATCCTCAAGTCAAAGCATTAACAGCAATGCCGTGACAATTTTTACCATTCGGTTACGTTTCGAAAATTAATTTTCAGATCCGATAATGTACTGTAAGTTCGAGATAGAACTGATACATTGTTCGCGTTCTATTACACGATATATGAGACGTGTGATGGCTCAGTGGTTGAGGCGCCTGACCGGAGATCGAAACACCTTCACCTCTACTAGAGCATGTCGTGTAATGTGAAGTACGCCAGAACGCTTCCGTGGTTCGGATTCTAAGATAAACTGTAGGCCCCGTTCATCTAATAAGATTACCAAGTTACGTTAAGTAAGGATGAACTGAACTAATCAGCCTACCTGTGGTACCAGACTTAGTATGCCTCCTTCTGGAGGGTCCAACCAACCTTCGCCTAGCTAGAACATGATGTATCATCTGCGAGCCGTGCAGTTTACAATGACTTCACGTAACACGACTTTATACAACGATCACGATTCAAGGCGCAGAATTAGATTTTCCGATTACAGGACCTGATAACGTTGCCGGCTGGCAGCTTCGGTCACGACTCTGTGCTAAGTGCAGGCTATATACTGCGTACTGTCAAATTCCGTGACTTCGGCAACTGATGGTGGACTGCTACTCTAAGCACACCGCCGCAGAGTTGCATCAGGCGCCGACCTGATATATTATCATTTTATGCCTCGCTTATTTTATGCGAACGCAGGTGTAATTTGGTTGGTGTGCGTTAGTAGGTCGGTGAGGCGAAGTGAGCCGGTCTTGGTTTTATTATTTCCGCCAGCGGCTGTGAGCTTACGTAAGTGGCAATAACACTGTATACCAGAGCAGACCGTTAGCCCGCGCTCTGTGGCGTAGGTCGGCCACACAACGGAGAAAGTAAGTCGCACGCGATAATTATTAATCACACGCCACCCACACATTCCTCTCGATACTCAATTAGTGTTATATGGTCATTACACTGGGCCATACATCAACAAACTGCTAATTGCCTCTCTGACATACTTCCAGAGCAGTAGTGAGCCGCGCCATGTTTGATTGTTAACCTCTAAGGCAGAGATAAAAAAAAGTCTCATATAAACAACTGGTCCAATCTCGTCTTCACTTAGATATCGCCCAGGAGAGGTTTAGCGGAATTTCTGAAGTGTAGGATATTGCGAGGGCGTGAAAGAGGGAACCCAAAGCTGATAAAACACATCCAAAGTGCTGAATAGATCCACGACAGGTGTTTCAAATTCAAACTGATTCACAAGAAATGGCTATACATCGTGTGGAGAACCTTAACATTCACTGCGTGTCTTTGGTTGCAGAGGGTTTGACGCCCTTTTGTATGTATACATTCAATGATTTACTCGCTGCGAATGACGAGGCTATTCATATCTTGCGTATGATAATCAACCTGAATTATAAGTTTTTAAGTTTCTTCATATCTCTTCAATCTTTTATAAACAATATGTCTAGTTTTGGTTCATTTCTTTTATTTAAACTTAGCAATTTTATGTTCTATACACGAAAAATAAATAAATCGGAAGGAACTTAGTAGCAAAAGGGGTTTACCTAAATAGTACGACTGCATACCAGTTTCTTCCAAGGTAAAGGAGTAAGGGATTAAAGTAAATTACCAAGGGAAGTAATTAATAATTTACCAAAAATGCTGAAATAATGTAAAATTAAAATCGTATTGGATAAAAGTAAGCGTGTGGAAGAAAGGAGAGAAAATGGATGCGTAGGAAAATTGCAACCGAAGCGTGCGCTCTATCCCAATTGAAAAATTAAATTGTTAGTTCTGTGTTTCTTCTTTCTACATTTCGAAAAAATTTTCATTGTTTCTTTGCCATTCACTTTTGACTATACATCTTGTTACATAATTGCCGCATAATAGATTACTCGCCCATTTTCAGTACCAAATATTTGTGACACTGGGACAAATCTCGGATGCAGATTCCACATGGAATCTGAAACGCTCAAAAGTATTATCGCACAGAGAGATTGGTTTGGATATAAGGCGTTTTAAGTGAAGACGAAAAATTTCAATAACTCGAGTGATATAACCTAACATTTCTCTCTGCAAACACGATACGAATATGTCGTCTAAGTTAAAACAAACATACTTTTGCATGGCCTTGGAAGCAGTGGAAATCTGTCAAGCACACTGGAGATTATTTCAGTAAAAACTGCAGGCTCTCTGCCAACTTGTCTGAGCGACTCTGATCCACTTTCATCCGACGTTCGCCCGTATCTAGTAGGATTACGGTTGTGTAATCTACCTTGTAATGTAGCCTACTATAGAAGAGTTCGACTTAGGTCTTTGTTGTTCAGTAGTTACATGACACCATGTTAACAATCGGTTTGAATAATTTAGTAATGCAAGTCGCACACCATTGTTCACTGCTTACATATTCAATTGAATAGTAACACAGCTGCGCTTTATTAGATTCGAAACGTGAAGATATTATTATAAAATACTCTTCTTCAGTGGAAAGTTATGGAACTGCATTGCGAGGATTATGTCTGGACCTAGATGACCAAATATGAAAGTTAACTTTGGTTAAATTATTTTACTAAGAAAACAATAAGAGCAGTGATAACTTCATGAGCTATCACTGAAGTAATTCACCGTACTGAAAAAGCACAGCCACGTTCAGCACTTCATTAACATTCTGAATTAATTATAATTCTGTATCAGAATTATTCGTGAATACAAGGAGGAATACCTACAACCGAAAGAACAAAAGACAGCAGTTTTTTCCGATGGTTTTCGAAGACTATAATTGTTGTTTGCATTTGAATAAAAAGAAGAACAAAAATAGAATTTCAAAGATATTAAAAAAGTTTATTTCGGGATGTGGGGTGCAAATAACGCTCCGACGCACAATATTCATAAAGATACAAAAATCAGTTGAATTCTTAAGTTTTATTTAATCTTCTCTGTATTGTGTCACACTTAAATTTCAAATTTTACGATGTTGGTTGATATGCCTTCCATTTCTGTAGCTCAGCAAACACGCTACCGTGAGCTCGTATGGAAATTAATCCCCTCTTTTTAGTTGCGCCAGAAGAAGGAAAAGGAAATGTTTCATTCATACGACTGTCTTTGTTTCATGTCACACTTATGTATTTTGCCTCCGCTTCAAACACATTTTCTTTTTAGTCTTAAAACAGGAAAAATAAAAAAAAAGTATCTTTCACAGACGTATGGAGACAGGAAATGAAGTCTTCTAAAAAGTGACTTATGATGTGCCATTTGGTCTACATTTTAGAATTTGTATTTTGTTTAAACTTTTATACTCCTAGCTTCATGTGACAAAGTCTCAGGCAACTGCTGTAACATAATTACAATTCAATAGTTTGCCAGCGTCCTGTGTACCATGAAAGTTGTTAATGAAAAATTTGATTAATAATAAATTAAAAATGTAAATGTTCTTGTAAATATCATATTGTAACCAAGTCTAATGATAATTACAAACAGCAAAAGGAGAATTTCGTGTTAGCAGAATCTTATCGTTAGCTGCGTGCAGTATATTACAAGACTATAAAGTTTTGACCATCTATTCTCACTTAGCATAAAACTGCTACTCATTGCTATGATGTAAGTATTACTGCCAAATCTGGCTTTGATTTATTATATTTCTGCCTCGTTTTCACAGAAAGCGTTAAGAAAAAAAAAAAAACTATTAGAGGTTTTAAAAGTTCCACTGGAAAACAAAATGTAATGAGATCAATCAATTGTAATAGCAAGCCACTGCCTCGCATTGTTGCGTACTTGATTTATTTATTTTAAAATCTGATAAGTATATAAATTCTTTTCTATGCTACATGAAGTTAAACCATTTGGGAACGGTACATTTCTTATGTTTTTTATTGCCTATGGTTTTACACCTCCTCGACATCATTAGAGGCACGAAAGGATTGGAGGCAAGGAAGGGAATTCGGTCATGGCCTTTCAAAGGAACTATCCCTGCCATGAGTGATTGCGGGATACCACGGAAGACCAATCTGCATTGTCAGATGGGGATCTGAAACCACGTCCCCCCGAATGCTCGGTCCGAGCATTACAGCTCACCCAACAGTCTCGATACATTATGAAATGCCGTACCATCTGAACTTGTGCTAACCGCAAGCAAAGTTTCGCTATATGCACAAAGATTAAATAAATGGGACAGCTTCAATCTGACAAGCCTCCATTTTTCACTGTCTGGTAGCTATAATACAATACGAGCAGTAGAAGGAATTCCATTGAGCCCAGAGAAGGGCACGAGGCTGTGCATGGTATGTCCGACGCACTCCAACTCGAGGCCGCGACTCAACAGGTGGATTAATGGTCGTGATACGAGCGGAGAGATTTACAAGACTCTCGGATTAGCTTCTGCAGTGCAGAGTGCCTTCACAGGTAATGGAGTTGCAGCTCTTGACTACAAAGTCACAAAGCCAAACCCAGGAACGTGAACCCAACTAGCAGCGAATGAATTGTAATATATTGTTATCAGCGGTTACTCCTTAGCACTGCAAGGTTCGTTATGGATTCATCAACGATACTACCTGCTTGGAGAACAAAGTCAGTAAATGATTTATTTTTTTTGTAATTGATTCGTAGCGCATAGAGCTTTAATGGACCTAAAGCACAATTAGATTTAAGCCAATATTCAGAATGATTAAAAAATAATAATAATTTCGAGACAAAAACTGAACAGAAATTCAAAGTCGGAATGAAATGGAAGCCGTTGATTGTCTTTCAAGGTTTTAATACGCAGCTTTAGAAAGAATTAAAGGACTAAAATGATTTCCTATTAACAACACTTCAACACCTAGCAATTTCTTACAGAGTAATGAAATACTGCAATTATTTTTCTTAACAGGCAAATGTGAAATAATGAAGATTGGAGCTCTTCGTGGCTTTGGCACTAACCATGATTTTCACCATATGGTACTTGAGCATCCGGGTAGACGTGGTACTGCTGCCTCACAATTCCATCATCATGTTATAAACCGAAGGCCTGAGTTAAATCACTTCGTCTCAACTTGAACTACACTGCTGATAGGGATCCGTTTGTTGGACTGGGACGTTAAACCTGGCGGTACCTTCTGAAAACAGCTGGGAACAGCTCTGAAGGGCCACACCATGTTTTCTCTACAAGCTTAATTCATGATGAACTGTCGTCACAGTTATCGTCTGATATACAGAGGTGATGAACTTTGTCACCACACTTCTGCAGCATTTTCATTCAAGACAGTCTGGAAAGATTGGTTTAGTGTTTAAAACCCTGGCTTTATAGCTGGAAGACTGGTAGTAGCGTTGAGAATTTGTGTAACACAACGTTAGTTAAATTTTATAAAATATGTTTTTTGATATTGCCCGTAATAAGACCAAGAGATAGAATATTTAATGTAATTTAATTTTAATGGAGCACGTGCCATACCTTCAATTCCCAATTTCATACTTTTTTTATCTTAAATTGCTTAAGCGCAATATCGCCACCCACCTACTTTTGCCCTTCACGATTTCCTTACGACTTAGATCAAGTGGCAGCTACCGATCATGTTCTTACATTCCTTACTTCTAAGTATGTAAATACCCATTCAAACCTCATCACCGATATATGCCCAATACACTCTCTGAACCCTCCTCCTATCTTCCATTTATCACGGCAGTTATCGATTGTCTTCTGCGTTAATTTTTTTTTAATTAGTTGCCCTCCTTTACACCCCATACAACTTCATTATTTGATATCCACCATGTTTTGTACATACTTCACCACCTCCATATTTAAGCACCGATCTTACAACGGTTTTGAAACCCAGTTCCCTCATTTCCCTTGAACATCCCCTTACCACCCTCCCTTGAAAACGATGGATTTCGAAATGTCTCACTACCACCGCCCCAGTGTGTCCTGCCAAATTGAGTTTATCATAAAATGTCAATCCAATATATTTACACTTTATGGCTTCAGGATGCAATTCCTTCTGCTCCTTGTAACCCCCAAAAAACATGTGTTTCTATGTGTGCTCCTACTGGGTCAAGTATAGTGTTGGCGGATTCTAAAATTTGGAAGATACGCAGTCGTTGTGTGGCCTCACAATAGAGCCAAGAGAAACAGAGAGGTAGAGAGATCAAGGTCGGCTGAGGAGCCAAGTAGGGCCTGCGATGTGGGCGAGGATCAAGGCCTGTGGACGCAGTGGACGGCGTCCAGGTCAGCCATCCGCCAAGTGTGCCGGACGCACCTGCCAGGCCGCTCTCTACGCACGCTCATCCAGACTTCGCTATTGGACGCGCTGAGCCCGGTGGATTCGCATTAACACTCGGACGTGGCAGTCGGGTAGACGCGGGTTCAAATCCTCCTCCGGCCATCTTGATATCGGTTTTCTATGGATCCGCGAAATCATTCCACGAGGATGCAACGACGATTCCTTCGAAATGGCGATGGCCGAATTCCTTCCCGTTCCTTGCCCAAGTCCTCTGTCGCCTCTAATGACCTCGAAGTTGACGAGGTGTAAAGTACGAAGCAATAAAAAGTCATTTGGCGCATGAAAGTAAGTCGGAAGTAATCTGATATTCCCAAATCACCCTACCAACTATCCTGATTAAGCATTTTAGAAACCTATCCGTAATCTTCTAATTACTATGCAAAGAAATAACTATTTTTTCACTATGCACATCTAGAATGTGTGGAAACAACGGGAAGTAATTGTGAGCACGAGCGTTTACACTTAAGGGAAATTTATCTTCGTATGCAATCCGATGGTTGGTTGCATCCTCTGGAAGTAGGAATACTATGGAAGGGCGGCTAGTTCCTTTCCTCCAAGAACTACAATTTAATATGGAATCCAAACCACGAAGCGTTGGGTCTACTCACATGGACAAGATTCCTGGTCGCAAGGGGATTTAAATCCGGAACCATAAAGTTTGGAATCTTGCGCCTTATCCAATGAGCTAGCAGACAGATCAAAGGTATTTATTATTACTCAGCCATTTCTACTCATTATCTGATGTGGCCTCGTCGAGTGCTTCTTCTTCTTTGTCTTCTTGACCACCCTATTCCAAAATTTTGGGTCGGCTGCCATCAATCAGTTTTATTCATCTTTGACATGGGCAAATTTGCAGCTATACTTTTATGGCCGCATGCCAAGCATTTTATACCTACTGCCAGGTCGTACTAAGTACTAGTGGATGGAGTAAAGTTTTGTCACCTATCTGCGAAATGTGTAATTATGATCTGTAGTTTATGAGGTGAAGATTGCGAGTCGTCCCGGCCGTTGCATTGATGGCTGCGGAAAAACCTACTAAAAACCACAGTGAGGACGGCCGGTACGCGCGACAGTGGCCTCGTCTCTGGTCCATTGTACCTCCATGATCCAGTATGCACTGAGCAACACTGGCCTCATGAGTACTAGTCATCACTAACTTAGTTAGTCCCGCGCCTGCTTCAGTGGTGGATCGTTTACCCTCCGGAAGGGACTTATAGGACAGCTCTGGTATTGCCATCTGTCTGTGATATACTCTGTGACAGGCGTATTTTCCTTTGAGAGTTGTGTAGTTTATCAGGGGGAAATTAGGGACCGTCCCAGCATTCACCTTGCTGACTGTATGAAACCGCCTGGTACGGCCAGTACGTGGGGTCCAGGACTCCAACCTCGTCCAGTTGTACCTCCTAGACCCAGTTTCGTGGCTTCTTAACGCGTGGAACTACACTGGCGGGTAAAAGGGTAATCATTATATCATTTATCTTCATCGCAACAAAGGTACAAAACAGACATTCTGCAATAAAAAATTGAAAATTTAAAAAAGTATTGTTTGACTCAGTTCCTTCAAAAAAAACTGTTTGAAAATACACTTCAGTATACTGCAGAGTAGTAATGAGACAAAGGTGTGACCTTGTTGGAGGAAGGCCGACGGCCAAGGGCGGGGCCGGAACTGAAGTGACCAGCGAGCCAGCCGCAACTCGACACCGCTTCCCACGGCGGTCCGCAGCAAGGCAAACAAACCATAACTCCGCTGCCTGCTGAGTCATCATCGCCCACCTCATAATAGCCAAAGCTCATTCCTTAATTTCCACAAATCAACTTCACACAATGTTCTATATTATCTAAATGAACTGCAAGAATTTTCTGTCTCCGCAGTTTTTCCTTTATACTGCTCCGAATTATAGGAAATCAAAACATCTCCAGATATGCTAGAAATTGAAAAAGATTCTGTTATATTTTTTTATAAGATTGTCCCACATGAACTACTTTTCCACACGTTAACGGAGTAGTACTGATTTATTAATACACTTCAGTTCCACGATGCTTCTGTAGCGAGCGCAAGGAACGGGAAGGAATCCGCCCATGGTCTTTTGAATGACGCAGCCCGCCATTCACCTGGATTGATTTTTGGAAACCATGGAAACCCCAAATCTGGATGTCCGAACGGGGATTCGAACCCGCGTCATCCCAGAAGCAAGGGCAGAGCATTACCGCTCACCCATCAAGCTCGGTTTGTGCTAGCAAATTACTCGTGCTTTTACAAAAACCGCTCTACACACCACGGAATAGCCAACACATTTGCTCAAATACTTTGTTGTTCTACATGTTTTCAATAAAGCAGATCAAGAGTTTAAAGCGTCGTTCAATAGTCTCTGAGTTTCAATAGTAATGCTGCTCGTGAGTACTTGCATTAACAACTCACAGCCAGTAGACTATAGTAGTTTTTATAGGGGAAATTTTTTTTTCAGTAGATTCAGTAGGTAGAAGAACCTTGAATAAGATCCCAGCTTGGGATTGAAATGGAAAGGAAAAGACTGACCATCGAAAAAATCTAAAAGTAATACACAGACGGAAAAAAAAATCCCAACACCAAGAAAAAATTATTGTAGAGTAATGAAATTTGGACAATGCATTTGTCAAGTTAACATGTTTAATTGATTAAATTTTCAAGATCACAGGTTAATTTAAGCTCAAGAAAATGCATTTCAAATGTGAAATACTGTTAAATTAATAGCCGGTGTAACCTCCAGAATTTTGAATGCAAGCCTGCAAACGTGAATGCATTGTGTCATACAGGTTTCGAATGTCACTTTGTGGTATGGAGTTCCATGCTTGTTGTACTTGTGCTGTCAATACTGGGACGGTCAGTGCTGGCTGTGGATGATGCTGGAGTTGTCGTCCAATGATATCCCATACGTGTTCAATTGGAGACAGATCTGGTGATCTCGCAGGCCAAGGTAACATGTCGACACTCTGTAGAGCACGTTGCGAGACAACAGCGGTATGAGGGCGAGCGTTATCCTGTTGAAAAACTCCCCCTTGAATGCTGTTCATGAATGGCAGCACTACAGGTTGAATTACCAGACTGACGTACAAATTTGCAGTCAGTGTGTTTGGTATAACCACAAGAGTGCTCCTGCTGTCATAGGAAATTGCTCCCCAGACCATGACTCCAGGTGTAGGTCCAGTGTGTCTAGGCCGCAGACAGTTTGGTTGCAGGCGTTCCCCTGGCCTCCTTCTGACCAACACTCGGCCATCTCTGGCACCAAGGCAGAACCTGCTTTCATCAGAAAACACAACAGATCTCCACTCCGTCCTCCAATGAGCTCTGGCTTGACACCACTGGAGTCGCAAACGGCGATGGCTTGTAGTCAGTGGAATGCACGCTACAGGGCTGGAGTCATGGTCTGGGGAGCAATTTCCTATGACAGCAGGAGCACTCTTGTGGTTATACCAAACACACTGACTGCAAATTTGTACGTCAGTCTGGTAATTCAACCTGTAGTGCTGCCATTCATGAACAGCATTCAAGGGGGAGTTTTTCAACAGGATAACGCTCGCCCTCATACCGCTGTTTGTCTCGCAACGTGCTCTACAGAGTGTCTACATGTTACCTTGGCCTGCGAGATCACCAGATCTGTCTCCAATTGAACACGTATGGGATATCATTGGACGACAACTCCAGCATCATCCACAGCCAGCACTGACCGTCCCAGTATTGACAGCACAAGTACAACAAGCATGGAACTCCATACCACAAAGTGACATTCGAAACCTGTATGACACAATGCATTCACGTTTGCAGGCTTGCATTCAAAATTCTGGAGGTTACACCGGCTATTAATTTAACAGTATTTCACATTTGAAATGCATTTTCTTGAGCTTAAATTAACCTGTGATCTTGAAAATTTAATCAATTAAACATGTTAACTTGACAAATGCATTGTCCAAATTTCATTACTCTACAATAATTTTTTCTTGGTGTTGGGATTTTTTTTTCCGTCTGTGTAATTACATCTGCATAACTCGACATGTGCGAAAAGTATAAAATCTCACAGCCCTGTATCTTCCTTATTGCTGGATGCCATAAATATGTGTTGCGTAGTTACATGTCTTTGTTTACGTTTTATCGCCCAGTTTCTTCTTGAAATGCGTTGGGCATAAAATGACCGAAAGCAGTTTCTCTGGTGTTATTGGAGTTTGTGGCGGGCCTGGTAGGTGTTCCTAGTGGGCACAGTGAAGTGGGCTTCCTATGTGGGCCAGCCCGGCAGCGGTGTCGATTCCGTAAATCAAAGCGACCGATTTCACTCCACATCGCACCTGTTGCTGCGCCTTCCCCACGACGCTGATAGCACTGATACGATGAAGACATCAGGAAAAATCACATAACAACACATTGACTACGTCTGCTGCGTCCTCCAGAGTATCTGTGCACCTTTACCACATCCCTAACTTGTGTACTTAACAATGCTGAGGATTGAAAGGAATACTGTACAAAAGTTCAGATTCGTTTTAATTTATTATAGTTAATTGACAATATTAGTGCAGTTCTAATGTTTTGAGCTTACCAGCAAATTAATAGAACTACAAATGTCAGGACAAGAGGTTTTTTTTAACGTTTTTATTGCTTCGCATAATCAATCTTAATGATATCAACAGAAAATACTATTTTATGAAATAGGAAAGTAAAACGAAAATTTCTACCATGGTGCATACGTTTATAATAAAACATTTATTACAGTTGAGAATCATAGTTTATAACATCCAATTATTAAGCAACTGTGTTTGAAAGACGATTTTTTTTTGAACGCTTGGACAGATTTTGATATCTCTATTAATAATGATGTGCTCGTCCAAAATTTTCGCTGTAACAATTGTTTAGTCTCCGCTATTAAAATTTTGAATACGTTGGTCTAATATTTGCTGCTACTAACTATAACGCTAAAAACATTTTTATATTTTGATTCCGAAACTACATTCTTTAGCAATTTTATAGCAGAACATTTTTTTTTTTTTAATTTTCATCAAAATGAGACATAAACGTGAGAAATTTGGAGAACAATACATGTAAAGACTTTATCATCAGTCGGGCAGATAAGAGGTTTCACTTTGCTATTTCGATCAATGGCAGACAAAAAGCTGTGACTACGGCAAATTAGGTATTAACAATAACAAGATGGCCATCATCAAAGTCTGTATCTGGATGATGTTTTTTTTGCTGTCGCCAGTCTTTCGACTGGTTTGATGCAATCCTCCATCCTTTCCTATTCTGTGCTAACCTCTTCATTTCTACATACCCCTTACAACCCACGTCCTCAATTATCTGTTTCATATATTCCAATCTCTGTCGTCCTCTACAGTTCTTACCTTCGACTGTTCCCTCCACTAACAAATTAACCAATCCAGAATGTCTCAAAATATGACCTAAAAGCCTGTCTCTTCTTTCTGTAAGCTTCTTCCACAAACTTCTTTTCTCACCCATCATTTCCAAAACTCGTTCATTTCTTACTTTGTCTGCCCACTTAATTTTCAGCATTCGTCTGTAGCACCTCATTTCAAATGCCTCATTTTTCTTTATTTCCGGTATCCTAAAGTCCATGTTTCGCTACCATAAAGTGCTGTGCTCCAGACAAAGAGTTTTAAAAAGTTCTTTCTAATTCCCAGATCAATATTTGAAACTAAAAGGTTTCACTTTTTCATGAAGGCTCTTTTCGCTAGTGCTATTCTGCTTTTAACATCACTTCTTTTCGTCCATCGGTTGTAATTTTATTCCCAAGTAACATAATTCACTTACTTCTCCTATTGCATCCGATCCTATTTTTATATTTAATCTGCTAGTATTGGTATCATTTCTGCTACATTTCATCACTTTTGTCTTACTTTGATTTATAATCAGTCCAAAATCTTACTTCAGTATTTTGTTCATGCCATTCAGTAACTTCTGAATATCCTCAGCCCTCTCTGCGAACAAGACAATGTCATCAGCAAATCGTAGCATACTGATTTTTCTCTCCCTGAAAACTTATGCCATATGGAAATTTTTCTTTGACCTTCTTCATTGCTTCTTCCACATACAAGTTGAATATTAACGGGGATAGATTACAACCTTGTCTCACACCCTTTTTAACTGATGCTGTGGATGGTGTATACTTTGCTTGTCTCAGGTGATTGTGGTGTCCGGCGCTGACATGGCATTAGCTGGTTCCTGGCAGTGGAAGGAATTTTCATCAACAGGACCGACCAACGATAAAAGAGCGGTGGTGGTGAACAATTCCTAATCACCAGATTGTTCATCTGAGTTCTATGTAAAATACCAAGCCTCTCCGCAGTGCGTATAGAGTGACACTGCTGATGGAGGTTCGTCCGTTGGATGGGGACGCGACACTCGGTGGTCCGCCCTTAGTGCCTTTCTGAAGAGTAGGCCTCAACGGCTCGACCCTCTCCGTTCCTTCATCTTTCATTGTTTCATACAGCATTACACTCGTAACTGAGAGCTAGAGTTTACAATAACAAAAATACTGAAAGTACCTATGATGTATTTTCTCACACATTAATAACTGAAAAATAATTATTGACCAGCTGTAAAAACGCTTTTATAACATCGAGCGTGGTGGGTGAACGGTTAATGTTCTGGTCACGCATTCGGGAGGACGGCGGTTCGAATCCCCGTCCGGGTATCCAGATTTGGGTTTTAGGCAGTACAGCGCTGCATAAAAAAAGAGAGGTCAAATATTTTACTAGATTTGTTATTACTAATCGTTCTGTACAATCTTAAAAATGAGATGTTGCGTTTTATAAAGGAGGAGGCGTCAGCGGTTTGAAATCACAAGTATAAGAAACAAGTGTGACACAGGATTGCATGGCAAATGAAGAAATTTAATCGTTTCATGAACTGCAGACAACAAATTAAATATGGTGTTTACATAAATTGTAATCTAAATACCAAAGGTTGAAGCGTTCTGCGTTCCAATAACTCTAATCGTATGTTTACTCCTGATACATTTCCGTTTCCAATTAAAACAGTGAGGTTGTAGCCACTTCCCTAGTAGATCAACTTTTAAATGGCCCTAAGAAAACATGCACTGTAATCAACAATACCCCGACTGGATACAGAGTTTCAGTACTTGTATGACGCACTTATCTATAGGGAAATAAGGTGCTCTGACGATTTCTTGAAATTCAACGTGATCTGGACGTTATTTCTGAATGGTGCCATGAATGGCATCTTACACTTAACTGAAAAAAGTGCAAGGCAATGCATAAAAGTAGCAAAAAGTCTCCGCTTGTTCACGAGTACAAAGTTAACAATTCACTTGTTGACACGGTTGATTCCCTGAAGTATCTGGGCGTAATAGTACAAGGCAACATGAAGTGGGACTTGCACATAACTTCCGTCGTAGGCAAAACAAATTCTAGATTACTATTCATATGTTGTATTTTGAGAAGTTATAATGCTCAGACAAAGGAAATAGCGTACAAAACACTAAGTGCATCCGCATTTGGATTACTGTTGTGGAGTTTGGGATCCGTATCGCAAGGGACTGATTAACAAATTAGAGAGGATACGAAAGAGAGCCTCTCGATTCGTGACTGCTAGTTACAGTCCTAACGAAACTGTTACAGAACTGATAGATAGATTAGGCTGGGATTGTTTGGCAGACAGACCACGCCGTTTTCGTTTGAATTTATTGCAGAATATTCGAAATTTTCTAATTTACGAGTGCATTGAAAGAGTTCTTCCGCCAAGCTACTTAGGTCGCAATGATAGGAGGGATAAAATTAGAGAAATAAGATGCCGTACTGAAGTTTTTATGTATTCTTTCTTTCCTCGTTCTGTTCGGGATTGGAATGCACAGAACTGGGTCTGGTGCTTAGCACCCTCTGCCACCGACAATATTTATGAATTGCATAGTATAGATGTAGATGTGGGTGTAGATAGGCACATACTATTTCCGTCTATGTGTTTACTCAAACCCCTACCAACAAGTAAAATGCGTATTTAATGATCACTTTTGAAAATATTAACAGCATAAAAATAATGTTTCAACATCAGGTCGACTACAATTATGATAAAATTTATGAGTTTCAAACTGAAACGTATTTGCATAATTTTTAGCAAGTTGTGGCCCTTATCGCTGAGCGCGGCTGCCGCTGATGTAAGGGGCATCTGAGCCGAACGAGTTCTCGAATTCCATTAGCCGCTTTTACTGGATCGATATCGTATGCAAAGCAACGCGTTAATGCAGAAAAAGAAGAGAACTCGCCTAAGCTTAAATGCTTACATTATGTATTACTGAACACCGTTTCATAATCCAATTTTTTGTTTCAGGAACAGCATTTAACGTAGAATCTACTCCACAAAGGAAAAATAAATTATAGCACTGAAAAAATATTCTTTGGGAATAACTATAAAGCAACGAATTTTTACCTTCTGAGTGTTCGCAAAGTAATAAATACCATATAGAAATTTCGCCTTGGTTTCAGATTTGGCTATATCTTATTTTTATTTTTGTGTTTTTTGTTTCTTTCAATGTTTTGGCTAACCTTTTTTTTTTGTCGTTAGGACGTGGGGAAATGAGATCATTAACACCGTTCTATAACCTAAATACTATGTATGTTTAGAACATTAACGCTTTATCAGTTTATGTTTGGCATCGCATTAATCTCATGTAGTGCAAAAATAATTCTTCAATAAAACAGTACTAGTAACACTTCGTTTATTTTCTCGCTCTTTGATTTCTTTACAATGTTCAGCGTTTTATTTTTTCTTTATTTTTTGCGCCGTTGGAGAGGGGGTGCATGATTCCTAGTCATCAGATTGTGTACCAAAGTCTTAGTACCACAGCGGATACAGAGCGAGGAAGTGACACTGTTGATGGTTACGTTAAACTTGTCGGTTGCTTGGTGTCCTTCGTGAGTGTAAGTGTGACAGTAAGCACAACAACGCACTACACAGAAAAACGCTGATCGCCATCATCTACTCATAGACAACACTTAAGCGAATGATAGACAGGAACTGTCCGTCTTACCTGTGTAACCACATTGGCCACGCCTGCTTTAGAAGGATCCAACCAGTGGTATTGATACCAAGGCTATACAGCACTAACTATAGTCATCTTTAAGGAGGAAGTTTTTCCCGGCATTGAGAATGAATATAATGATCTCGGGTGAAAAGCCTAGTGAACAATTTCGGCGATCGAATCACCAGAAGATGGCGACAGAGTATTCGGTCACCGAAATATTGTTTGCAAACCCATCGTTAACTCGTCTAGTCACCCGAGATCATTATATTAATTATAGTCACTTTTGTTAAAGTCACCAATTACATGGTGAACGGCTTTGAAGGTCCTGGACTGGAATCCCAGTTTCGGTTAAAATGTTCACAGCTCCCATCTGTCCTACCAAACCTAGGAAAGTTTGATTTTTTTGCGTGTGAAGTACGCCAGGGCTTTTCCATGATTCGATTCATGTGTAAAACTAAAACTCGCTTTTTAGTATGTTACGTGACCATGCAGTTCCCGGTCAGTCCCTCAACACTCATTGTTATCGTGTAGTTGTGACTTGAAAAGGTGAACACAGCAGTTAAGCTGACGGGAGGACGACATTGGGTCACTGGTCAGAGCATACACCATGTTAAAACCAGGCAGGTCTTATACAAAACGTACGACACTGAAGTAAACACACGTCTTGGTTATGTACCAATACACGCTGAGCTGGCAATCATAAAAGATTGACGAATGTTCTACACACCGAAAGGCGTACTCCCGTAGTTTCGTAATACTTTTTATTTTATCCAATAAAATTCTTGCATGTTGCGTGTATTTTTTCCTTTTTCTACTGGTAAGATCCAATACAAGAATAATAAAAATTATCATGTTTAATAAAGTTACATTTTAAAAAAAAAGGTTTTTCAAATTGGTGGATAAGAGGTACAAAAATTTATTTCTTAAGAATAAATAAGGAGTAGCTATAACGATTTCTTTCTCTATAGTCCTCTTAAATATTGAACGTAAATCGTTTTTCAGGTAATATTATTAAATAAGTACCTCAATACAACAGTTGCATTATTTAATAACTAGACGACCCGTGCGAAAATTTCGCGAATAAAATGCGATGAATAGTGAGGTTGAATATAATGTCACCAAGTTCAGTCATTACTCTTCATACTCCTACTTCATTTATCGATTTTGGTTAGAAATCCAGGGAGATAAATGGCTCGAAACACAAAAAACGTATTTTAGAAATATTGACATTTTTGCGTTTTATGGATCGAATTACGAAAAATTCCTTTCTTAGAATATAATGTTACCACGGCGGAAACCTTAGTCTTTAATATGATATGTCATTTATCTATATCGATTAGATATCAAGGGAAATATAAGGCTCGTGACACAAAAATACGTTGTAGAACAATTTATACTTTTTCCCTTTAATAGTTGAATTCCAAACACTTCTTTATTAAAATATGATGTCAGCAAAGCTGAGACATTATTCCTCACAATCGTACTTGATTTATCGATTTTGGATAGATATCAAGGGAGATAAGTGGCTCGAGACACAAAAAACGCATTTTAGAAAAATTGACTTTTTTGCCTTTTATGGGTCGAATTACGAAAAATTCCTTTCTTACAATATAATGTTACCACGGCGTAGACCTTATTCTTTAATATGATACCTCATTTATCTATATCGGTTAGATATCAAGGGAGATAAATCGCCCGTGACACAAAAATCGGTTATAGAAAAATGTATACTTTTTTCCTTTAAGGGTTGAATTCCAAAAACATTATTTCTTAAAATATGATTTCACAAAGCTGAGACATTACTCCTCATAATCCTATCTCATTTATCGATTTGGGTTAGATATCCAGGGAGATAAATGGCTCGAGATACAAAAAACGCATTTTAAAAAAAGTGACATTTTTGCCCTATAAGGGTCGAATTACGAAAAATTCCTTTCTTAAAATATAATGTTACCACGGCGGAGACCTTATTCTTTAATATGATACCTCATTTATCTATATCGGTTAGGTATCAGGGGAGATAAATCGCCCGTGACACAAAAATCGGTAATAGAAAAATTTATACTTTTTCCCTTTAAGGGTTGAATTCCAAACACATTCTTTCTTAAAATATGATGTCACAAAGCTGAGACATTACTCCTCATAATCCTATCTCATTTATCGATTTTGGTTAGATATCCAGGGAGATAAATGGCTCGGGATAAAAAAAACGCATTTTAAAAAAGTGACATTTTTGCCCTATAAGGGTCGAATTACGAAAAATTCCTTTCTTAAAATATAATGTTACCACGGCGGAGACATTATTCTTTAATATGATACCTCATTTATCTATATCGGTTAGATATTAAGGGAGATAAATCGCTCGTGACACAAAAACGCATTGCAAAAATATTGATACTTTTGCCCTTTAAGGGTCGAATTCCGAAAACTTTCTGGCTTAATATATGACGTCACTAAAGCGGAGATCTTAATCTTTCACAAGCTACTTCATAAAACTGTTTTAGATAGGTATCCAGGGAGATAACTGACTCGTAACACAGAAAACAGCATTTTAGAAAAATTTAGAGTTTTGCCCTTTAAGGGTCGAATTCCAAAAACTTTCTTGCTTAAAATACGATTTAACCAAAGTGGAGACCATAAGCTTTAAAATGACACCTCATTCATTGATTTCGGTTAAGTATGAAGGAAGATATAGGCTTGTGACAAAAAAATACCTTATAGAAATAATATATATGATCATCATATATATTATTTCTATAAGGTATTTTTTTGTCACAAGCCTGTATCTTCTTTCATACTTAACCGAAATCAATGAATGAGGTGTCATTTTAAAGCATATGGTCTCCACTTTGGTTACATCATATTTTAAGCAATAAAGTTTTCGGAATTAGACCCTTTAAGGGCAAAAATGTCAATATTTCTAAAATGCTGTTTTCTGTGTTATGAATCATTTATCTCCCTTGATACCTATCTGAAATCGTTTAATGAAGTATCATTTTAAAGATTAAGATCTCTGCTTTAGTGAAGTCATATACTAAGACGGAAATTTTTCGGAATTCGACCCTTAAAGGGCAAAAGTTTCAATATTATTGAAATGCGTTTTTGTGTCACGAGCGATTTATCTCCCTTAACATCTAACAGATATAGATAAATTAGGTATCATATTAAAGACTGAAGTCACCGCCGTGGTAACATTATATTTCAAGACAGGAATTTTTCGTAATTCGACCCTTAAAGGGCAAAAACGTCAATTTTTCTAAAATGCGTTTTTTGTATCTCCAGCCATTTTTCTCCATGGATATCTAACCAAAATCGATAAATGACGTAGGATTATGAGGAATATTGTCTCAGCTTTGGTGACATCATATTTTAAGAATGAATGTTTTTTGAATTCATCCCATAAAGGGAAAAAGTATAAATTTTTCTATAACGCATTTTTGTGTCACGAGCGATTTATCTCCCTTAATAACTAACAGATATAGATAAATGAGGTATCATATTAAATACTGAAGTCTCCGCCGTGGTAACATTATATGTTAAGGAAGGAATTTTTCGTAATTCGACACTTAAAGGGCAAAATTGTCAATTTTTCTAAAATAGGTTTTTTGTGTCTCGCGCCACTTATTTCCCTGGATATCTATCCAAAATCGATAAATCAAGTAAGATTATGAAAAATATTGTCTCAGCCTTATGACATCATATTTTAAGAAAGAACGTTTTTGGAATTCAACCCTTAAAGGGAAAAAGTATAATTTTTTCTATAACGCATTTTTGTGTCACGAGCGATTTATCTCCCTTAATATCTAACAGATATAGATAAATGAGGTATCATTTTATAGAATAAGGTATCCGCCGTGGTAACATTATATTTTAAGAAAGGAATGTTTCGTAATTCGACCCTTAAAGGGCAAAAATGTCAATTTTTCTAAAATGCGTTTTTTGTATCTCGAGCCATTTATCTCCCTGGATATCTAACCAAAATCGATAAATGAAGTAGGATTATAAGGAGTAATGTTTCAGCTTTGTGACATCATATTTTAAGAAAGAATGTTTTTTGAATTCATTCCATAAAGGGAAAAAGTATAAATTTTTCTATAACGCATTTTTGTGTCACGAGCGATTTATCTCCATTAATATCTAACAGATATAGATAAATGAGATATCATATTAAAGAATAAGGTTACCTCCGTGGTAACATTATATTTTAAGAAAGGAATTTTTTGTAATTTGAACCTTAAATGGTAAAAATGTCAATTTTTCTAAAATGCGTTTTTTGTATCTGGAGCCATTTATCTCCCTTAACAATTAAACAAAATTGATAAACGAGGTATCATTTTAAAGATTGAGGTTTTCGTAATGTCTTCGGTTCCGTTAACACATTTTAAGAAAGAAATTTTTCAAAATTCTGACCTTAGAGGGCAAAAGTATTAGTATTTTTACAACGCATTTTTCTGTCACCAGGTATTTATTTTCCTCGCACAGCAACAAATAATTCAGAGATATTGATACGTTGTGTGCATTTTGTTCAGGTTTAATTTATTCTGCTAATGTCAGTGACAGTTTGTCATAAATACAGAGTGTTTTAAATTTTCCCTACTGTTTCGTAATATGTTACGAGTATTTTGATGTGTACCTATTACACACACAAAAACAAAAATTGCTACAAAAGTACGGTTCTACTTTTCATTATATTACAAGCATTAAACCTCACTATTCATCGCATTTTATTCGCGAAATTTTCGCACGGGTCGTCTAGTATTATAATATTCCACAAGCAACTGCAAAAGAAATGGAATACATTAATCACTTGCTTCGTAGATATATGAGGAAATTATCAGAAATAATGTCTGGAGAGCTGGAAACTTGGATCTTATGAAATACCAGGCTCTGAAACGTCTTTCATTACGCGCTACCCGGTGGAAAGCCCGAGAAGATTTTACGCAACCAAATTAACTATTCCAAAAGTATATGAAAATGAGAAACAGAATGCCTTGATTCTGATAAGACCTATATTGTAGCTATCTTCAAGATTACCATATCCTTTTTTTAAATTAAATAAGAAACTCCGCACTTGTGAGATTGGGTGAGGGTGTAAATAAACGCAAATGATACAAAATGTTTTTTGATTCTGCGTTGTCCTCGCTAATAAAATACGACGAAGCCTTAAAATTTAATACAATGTAATCAAGAGAGTTTATGCTGTATGACGGTGATGATGTTTTGACGAATAAATGAATAAACGCTGCTTGGCAGCAATTTACAGAGTTTACTTTTATCGTAATAATACAGTGACAGCACACTGAACTCGTGTTTAAGTAACTTGTATCAGAGAAATGCGTTAAAAAGCGAAATGTACTAAAATCATAATTGCAAAAACATGCTATTGCAGAAATTGCTCTATGTATCTAAGTTTTTTGAACGTGTTTAGTGTAGTAGTAACTTAACTTAGTCCACAACCCGAAGGTTGGTTGGATCCTCCCGAAGGAGGCATACTAAGCCATTGCGTCAGAGGTAGGATGGCTAGTTCCTTTCCTCTGGGACCTACAGTTTAACGTGGAATCCGAACCACGGAGCGTCCTGGCATAGCTCATATGATCAAACACAACTCTCAAAATTCCTGCGCCTGCCGGGATTCGAACGCGGGACTGGAGCAGTGAATGTTTTGAAAGCAAGCGCCTAGTAATATAAATGTGTAAAATAGTAACCGAAATACTGAATCTAGTAGCTGTGAAAGACATCCACGGAAACAAACTCTAAGGCAAAAACTTCAAATTATAAACTACAGACATAATGTGCAGTACCAAATTAACGATCCAGCAGAAGAGGAGAACTTATTGTTTAAAACAATACCTCATTTATTTATTCTGGTTGCGTTTGAAGTGAGAAAAAGGTTTTTTTCACGAAAACCACCTTCTAGAAATAACAAGTAAGATTTAGTGAACCTGATGTATTTTACCACTGTGTGGCGATGGCAGTTTACACACTTTTCTCTCTAAGCACTTCGTTTTGTTTAGGACGATTACAGTGACACATTCCCAGACCTGGTTTGTGTAACGAGGACGCGAACTGGGTGACGAGTCGGACATGTTAACGAACTTGCGTCGACGGCCCACGGCTATAACAAGTGCTACACTGCCATTGTTCAGAGAGCACACAGCGCTTTCACAGTGGCCAAGATTAATGAACACTATTTAATTAATGCGAATTGAAAGCTGCTTGCGTTGCATCGAATATGAGGTGCCCTGGACTCTCCCTGCTTCATATAAAAAGCCAACCATTGTTCGTGCAACTCACATACCATTATATTAGCTGTTGTGTATGGTTTAGAATGGTTTTGTGGAATTGCCTTTGTCGTAAAATCGTATTTATAAACAGGAAATATAAACTATCTCAATAAAAGAGCGTGACATCACAAAATCACAGTTAGAATCCGGTCTAGTGGCTCAGTGGGTAAGGTGTCTGACTGGGGGACGAAAAATCCCCAGTCCGAATCCCTGTCTCGGCGGGGATTTTCATTGGCCCTTAATCCGACCTTCACCTCTGGCACAGTTTGCTGTGTAATGTGAAGTACCCTAGAACGCTTCCGTGGTTCGGATTCCACGTTAAACTGTAGGTCCCCTGTACCTGGTAGCACTACCGGGTTTAGGTTAAGGTGGCTAACATAGGGGCGGAATGCGCAGCCAATAGAAACTCTTGTCACCTGGTCATTACGACCACACGGATTAAGATTATATCATTAGAATGGTTCGTAGATGATTCAAACTTTTAACGCCTCTAAATGTATATTTTTTTGTACGGTATTCCCTTCTTTAGGGCCAATGCCCGAACGCCTTTTCTGACAAGGTCCAAGGATAATCTTCTTAACAAAAACGCGGCGCTATCAAGCAATCCGCACCATCCAGAAACAAAGCGTATTGTTCTTCTCCATCCCGTTAATGAGACTTCTTTGGTGTAATTTTTCATCCACCATGACAACATTATAACATAGACCACAGTAAAACGAACAATAAAAGCACAGAATTTTCACTAGTTTAATACGCATGGAAAACGAGGTCGTCACAGTTCCCATTGTTCTCAAAGGTCGGTGCCAAAATATACGGGTACACGTAGAGGCTCTAGAAACCATCTTTAAGTACCACTTCGTCTCTTTTGCTGAATAATTTTCACATCAGTTCAAAGACATTGTTTAGGTCTGGTATAATATTTCTTTGTCAATTGATATTGATTCAACGTTTTCAACTTGAGTCGTTGATGACAGAAAATGCATTCAATGTGGACAAAAACTAAGCCACCAGGAGGGAAGCGTCTTGGCATTATGCTCCATATTACTGGGCAGGAACTGATCAATCATATCCTTTATTTCGCGTGTAACTGGATTACGGAAAGAGCCGCTCAACTTGGTAAATTGGCAAAAATTCGAGGGGTCGGCCACTGCATCGATTACGGCTTTGGAAACGTTGGTTTTAGGTATCTGTAGTTTCTCCATTCACTGTTAAACACTGTGGCGAAACACCCGGTGAGTTGATGGAACAGGAATAACATATCTTACTGTATGGTCTAAGATGCTGAATTCATTTATTTTGACAACATAGTTTTTTCCGATTTTGACGATGATATTGTGATCGGCTTTAAAAGATTTTAGACACATTGCTGTCCAAATATCGTTAGCTGATTGACTGATTACTCAAAAACAAAGGAGGAAGTAAGGGGCAGATTGTAAATATGTCAATTTGTTCGAAGAGAAGCAGTTTGAGATTTTACACCAAACCAATGGCTTCAGAAACCGTTGGAATAAGTGTTCACACACTAATTGATATGAACTAGCTATAATGTTTATCAAGCGATTCTCAGAGAATTAAGGGAGTAACTTATCGCACTAACTACGTTTCTATCCTAACGAACGGTGCTGAGACGGAGACAGTGAAGAAGCGGGACATTAGCAGAATACAAGCAAGCGAAATGAATTCCTAAGAGGCAGAATGAGTGTTACTAGAATGGACAGAATACGGAATGAAACTATTGGACAGTAAAATAGAAACCCCTAGAGGGAAATGATAGAAAAGGCCAGATTAAGATGTAATGAAGGAGCGGAGAATACCGATGTAAATTCATGAAATGAAGATTCACGGTAAACAACCCAGAGGAAGATCAGGGGATGGATGCTTGAGAGGAGTGGACCGCGGTGGTGACAGAGAGGGAGTGGGAAGGAGAAGAGGCGCGGCAGGCCCGTCCAGTAGCTGGGAACTCATGTTGATGAGAATCAAGCGACTCTATAAGTAATTCTGTAACAGAACTAAATGTGTCAGTAGATACAGAAAAATACCTCATTACTAAATGTATACTTGTCCGCCTTGATATTTTCTATTATTAATACTGGTTTAACTAGTCCGGTTAGCGAGACCCGAGGCGAATGCGCGTCCTCTTTTTGTTGCTGGCGATGAAAGCAGCCGCAGTGGGTAAGTCGTCTGCCAATTAGAGGTAGCCTCCAGGTAGAAGTCGCTCTCTCACCTGAATTAAGCCGCGCTCACAATGGAAAACACACTGCGGCTATACGGACAGAAAGCATAGATTACACATTTCGAATACACTTGAGATAGGAGTTCCTTAGTCTTTCTAACTTGTTCTGATAGCTTTAGGTTTCAAAGTGCGGGGTGCGAGGTAGCTTCACTTTCCACGCACCTGGCCTCGCATTCGGGAGGACGTGGATTCCAATCCCCATCCGTCCATCCAGATTTGGGTTTCTGTGGTTCTCCCAAATCAATCCAGGCCAATGCCAGGGTGGTTTCTTCAAAAATTCAATGGCCAAATTTCTTACGGTTCCTTGCTTCAGTCCTTTCCCGCCTCTATTTTTTTTTACTTATGGCTTTACGCCTCGTCGACGTCATGGTCATTAGAGGCGGGATGGGACTGGGAAAGACAAGGAACGGAAAGGAATTCTGCAATGGCCTTTTTGACGGAAGCATCCCGACATTCGTCTGGAGTGATTCGGGGAAACAATGGAAAACCCAAATCTGGATGGCCGGACGGGGATTCGAATCCACGTCCTTCCGAATGCGAGACCAGAACGTTAACCACTCACCAATCACGCTCGGTCAAACGCCTCTAGTGACTTCGATGATGATGAAAAAAAAAAAAAAACCTTAGCTCTACACCTTTAGAAGTAATATGTCTCCTTCACCGCCTTTTAGAGTCGATAATCTTTATTCTAGCATCACATACTTGGTGAGTTTCCTCTGAGTATCATTGTTGTAATATTGAGAATTAGGTAATACCTTTTCTATAATAAAATTATGCTGGGAGGGAGGGGGGTGGGACTGTCTGGAAATTTTCCTTCTGACGAAAGTGGGGCGAGGTAAAAAAAACTTTGGGAATCTCTATGAAGCTGTTGGATACATCAACGAGGACAATGTGCAGTGGTAGCCCATTTTGTGTCAGAAATTACTTTCATACCATCAACAGTTTTGGAGCCAGCTCTGCTTGTAACGCGGATGCGTAGTATCAATCACGTGGGCTCAAATTTTCAGCCGTCACCGTGCATAATCTAACTGATCAGAGATGTTCTTTTAGCAAATTACATTCTACTTGTGGCGGCTGCGTAGCTCAGGCGGGGAAGCGCTGCCTGTGGCTCGGACGACGGGGCTTCCGTCCACGACGAAGACGAGGGTTTTCCCTCGAAGCTGAACGTCACTCAGCCTGCTATCCAATGACTACCATGGAGGAAACTCCGCAAGAAGGTAAAGAATGGCCGGAGTGTGGCGCTGACACCTTCACCTCCCGTCCAGTGCCAAAGGTAGTAATGGGAGTACGGAACTCTACCTCCGTGAATCTTGCGAAGCCATAGGAAACCCTTAACCTTTACCTGTACTTTCTATTTATTTTCTCCGTAAAAACGTATCTCTTGACGCTTGCATAGGCTCTTACTAACAAGTTTTGGGTAAGAATCGATTATAGAATTACAATAAACTAGACCTCTCTAAATCTGCAGCGTAATACTAATAGCGTTTTTCCTGTTCACACATGCCGCTGATTTTAATATATATATATATATATATATAAAAAAACATTGTTCGAAATCAGTCCATTAGGTGTCATTTTACAAAATTGTACTACAGGCACTGAAATTGTCGGAAACGATGTTATCAGTTCGATGCCCTCAGCAACTCCATAACTTGAACGTTCGACAAAATTTTGACCCCGAAATTTAACAGTTAAGTGGATCTACTTTGTATGTAGAAAGCATAAAGTTAGACTCAGAGCTCAAAGTAAGTAATCACATAAATGAATCTGAACTGTTGTCTTTGACAATTTATTGCAAAACAGACAATGTCAGGCAATTACAAAACATATCTGTTCCTTTTAGAACATTTCAAATAACATTTTACCAGGGAAACTGCAAAAACAAAATAACTACTGGTAAATCACTTTTGCCTTTCTTTTGCTTTCCGGCGAATGAAAATGTAGAGACATATACGCATTTGTTTCCTTATTTCAATCTTCTTAATCACCTTCTTACCTACTCATTCATACAACCTACGCTACTGACCGAGATAAAACAATTTTTTCGAACTCAGATATTAATTATAGAACCTGATTATGTGACAGCAGAAAGATACTTTTAAATTAATATACAGGTTGTAAAAGTAGCAGTTCTAATTATAATGTCAATTAATGTATCTGATTTAGCATTCAAAATAAACTGACAATTAAGTATACAAAAAATGTATGATTAGATTTTTATTGCAATGTTGTTGCAGACCGTTTTTCTCGCAGTTGGTTAGTAAATTAATTGTTAATAAATAATGTCAATGCAACTAAATCATTGTCTTAAAACACATATTTTTTTGCTCGTTGGTTCCCGTATTCTTCTCAAGCCGGCGTAATCAGATATAGAAGAATCGAACAATCCTGTAGTTCCAATATAGGTATAGATCAAATTGACATTGGTATAGGAGCATCAAAGAGCTTTTTAAGTATGAAGCAGTTGAAAGGATTACCTTAACATGTAAGATGTAAGATACCAGTGGTTGAGCGGTACTGTTTGAGTTCTGTATCCGGGAGAATACTTATTCGATCCCGAATTCAGCCGACCAGGTTTCCTTTTTCCATGGTATCCCGAATTAATGCGGGATAATACCGGGAATGTTTCTTCTCATTCCTTGTGTACGGCCTCATTCTAATGACCTCGAAGTCAAATAACCGGAAAAGCCGTACTTAAAAAAAGAGGATAAGTGTATCTACGTGACATGTACCATAAGTGAGGCTTTTCTTGGGAACTTGTAACGTTACGACCAGTAGTGGCTTAACACATCCGCGAAACGTGTTATGAAATGTGGACAGAACTCGACTGATATTTTTGAAGTCTCACAAGTTTGCTGTACCAGTTGACGTAGGTAGAAGACGATACAGCATCCACGAAGAATACTTTAGAAGGATCGACAAGGATAGTTAGCAGACGATATTGCGGTTAAATGAATGGAGTCACAATAATTGTGTAAGTTTAGATAGGGTGCTGGTGTCAACACAGTTACTTAGAATAAAAATTCCGACAAAAAGCATGAAAGAATATAAGTTTAGTGAAAATTCTGGTAGGCATGGTGTAAGTAGAAAGCATAAATAAATTCGCTGCACCAAATTATCAGACCAATCAAAAAAAAAAATAATAAAAAAAAAGCTCTTTCTAGTGTGCTTACGACACACGGCGATGGAGTTTCAAATACTTTGCATTAGGTTTGCCTGCTTGGTGTGGAATCCTAACTACGAAGCGTCATAGCGCACATCACACAAACACCCAAAACCTTTCGCAAAGGCATAGTTTAGGATCAGTGCCCAAAATAATTCCTGGCTGGACTGGGATTCAAGCAGGTAACTCTGAATTTTAAACAAGTTTATTATTATCATACTGAGTTACCTTACAGTTTATACAGATTAAATAATTGTGTACATTAACGAATTAGATGTCTCAAAAATAACTGATATTATGTTTTTTGCCTGAGTAATACTTAACTACTGCGGAAATTATGTTTCATCCAATTGACTCTCTTATAGCTTCAAAATACGGGGGACCAAACATGTATAAAGGAAGATTTGTCACACTTGTTAAATGTTATTCAGCTTTAGAAGTATTAACTTCCTAAAATTCTGCAGGAGAATCTAATACTTGGAAAGGGGGACAAAAGTCAGTCAGACATGAAAAATCATCTTTGATTCAAAACGGACTGGAGAAACCAAGTCAGAAATTTCCAATTTTACGGTGTATATTGTGGTGTGACAGTGTCACCCACAATGAATATAATTAAATTATTATTAATTATATTCATAATTCCTTTTTTTATATTCAAATTTATTAATTATTTAGTCTTGCAACGTGTAATTAATTGTAAATAATGAGGGTTGTCTGGATAGGTTAAATGTATGTTTAAAACCAGGGCGGCCAAAGGTATATTTTATTGTAAATCAATTTTTCTGTAAACGCATGGTTCAGAAGGGCTGAATATCGAAGGCTAGAAACTGCCATTTCGGCGGTTGAGAGAGGAACAATGGAGCAGGCGAGGCGACTCGATGGCGCCGGGACAGCCCGGCTTGAGTCCCGTTCGAAATCGGGCGGTGACCTATCCCTACCCCGCTACTACCCCGAAGGCCACGTAGGAAACGCGCGAAGGAGGCGGCGAATGCGACGCATGATATTAAACACGTGACGACGGAAATGTGTAGATAGCCAATCCTGAACATTTATTGGGGTCTACAATACTAATTCCATGGAGTTCTTTTACATGTGGCGAGCAACTAGCCGAGGAAGAAGAAGGAGCCATTTTTAGACATCACTTCTGTCCAAGACGAGCTGATGAACGGACGTGACTTGGGTCCAAGACGAGCTGGTGAATAGACGTGCCAGCCGGCACGCTCTCTGATGATCATTGTGGTTGATCATTTCTTGCTTTGGGAAAGCGAGATGTTGAGTGGCGTGCTTGCATCATTATTTGGAAGTTATGCTAATAACGCGGTCGTAGCCGCTTCTTTAGCTTCCATTGCTGCAGTGGCATTGTGTTTGTCGCTCACCATCACGGCGATGATTCTATGGTAATGTACCAGAAACGACGGTCACTATTCAGTGGATTTTAACAGACTTATGTGCCCTTAAGCGACGCCTGGGTTAAGACTCTGCTCCCGCCACTTAAATTCTGAGCTAGCTGAATTTATATTTCGATTCAATTTTTTTTCAAGCATCTTGCTGTTTGTTAATTCAATTTTGATGCTTTTCATTCACTTTATACGGCGCCCCCTGGGATTTTCCTTTGTACAGTAAAATGTTAGCTTCAATTTGATGGCCTGTGTTGCCATGTTATTTCAATGTTAACTTTGCTGTTTTTATTACTTGTTTGAGATATTTCATTCAGTTTTGTTTGCTTACCCGGCGAATTGTAAACGTCGGGTATTGCTTGTTTTTGCTGATCTAATTGTGTTTAACGTAACGTTAATTACTACCCGACCTTGTAAGGCCATAAGACTCAATAAATGAGGTTTTATTTTGTGTCTGAAATTCATGGTTCTAGTTAGTAACCTATTAGATCCCCTTATAACATCATTATTATATATGTATTTTCCATTTTCAGGAATTATTTTAAATTAGTAATAATTCCCCCCTCCCTTTTTTTGGCAACTCACGTTTTCTTAACGGTAGCCAACAAATGGTCCCTTTACAATATATATTTTTTTCCTTATCGCTTTACGCCTCGTCGACGTCGAGGTCATTAGAAGCGGTAAAGGACTGGGGACAAGGGATGGGAAGGAATTCGGCCATGACCTTTTGAAGGAAGCATCCCGGCATTCACCTGGAGTGATTTGGGAAAACCATGGAAAACCCAAATCTGGATGCCCGGACGGGGATTCGAACCGGCGTCCTCCCGAATGCGAGGCCAGAGCGTTAACCACTCACCCACCACGCTCGGTTTTACTCTATTGTTATTAAAGCCTCCAGATTATCAATAATTCTTCTTTCTTGGATTTCAAACATGTTTTCTCCGAATCGTCAAGTATTATAAACGTATTTTTCTTGACGTATCGTGGTAATATTAACCTAAACGCAAGAATTGTGTTTTCCTGCCCGTAGTTGCTACTAAACGATAATTCCTTTTAAAATACTGGAATGTCTTTTAGACTTTATTCTTGATTTGTTTGTATACATTTGAAGCATGTGACGACACCACCGTTCTTACGTTTACCATCTTTGGCTTAATTCCGAAGTGTACAGATGGAGCTTTCAGTCCCGAAGGCCTTTGATATTAAGTTGTGTAATCATTTAATCCCGTTAGATATATCCATCCACAAAGATTAGTGTTCTGAGGGTATCTCATCTTCTCTCACAACCTAGGCGGCTAAGATAGGGGCGGAATACGCAGCCAATAGAAATCCTGTAACCAAGTCATTAGGCCTACGATCACACTGAGTTATTATTATTATATCGATCAGTAGTCATGTTGGATTAGGCATGGACCAGCCAACAGCTCTCGACTTGCAGATTCTGCTGATGGTCAACTAAAAGTCACCAGGTTAGTGATCACCTAACAACATGTGGTAGGTGCGCTTTTCTCGTTCAGCATATATTTAATATTCTTTGCGTAAAAGTCTGTCTCCTTTACCGTAAAGGAAGCAAAGTATTTACTTGACGTACTTGCATTACTGTTTAAATTGTCTCCTCTGTAAAATTCCTATGCGTATTTCTTCCATTTCTTGTGAAATTAAAAGACGATACCCATCTGTACCTGCCATGTCAACGCATCTCGTTTTCTTCTTCTTCTTTTTTTTATGTTTCATCTTCCCTACCTACAAATATTCTCTTTCTTCAGATTTATTCTTTTTTGTTTCATTTCTAAAACCAATGCACTGGCATGTTCCTTCTTGATCATATTTATGCTTTGTTCTATAATCCATCAATATCAATATATTTTCAACGATACGGCGTCGATATCGTATTCATGTTTTGCTTTAAGCTTTTAACTGTTTTGATAATTTCTCCGTTCAGTCTCCTACATTATTATCTAGCTAACTATAATACGCGATGGATTTAATTTTATGTTCTTGTAAGCTTCTGTTACATGTCATCTTTCAAAATAGCAACGTGCTTCTTTCCATTGCCGCTTAATGTAACTGTTATTATTATCATAATTTAAATCGTCACTTAAAAGTTTCTGGATTGTGATTAAATGGATCTTACATTGCAGGATATATTTTACAGAAAAATATTTGGTTTTTGAATCTTTGTTCTTCCACAAATAATATGACGAGCATTTTCCTGTATCTGTTGGGTATTTGCAAGGGTACGAGTACATTCTTCTTTTATGATTCTTATCTTTCTTGATTGCTTTAACTAGTTTCTGTGACACTAAATGTGAATAGCTTATTTTCAATCATATTTCTTTCTTCAAGACCGAAATTCTACACCATAGTTTCTTCTCTTACTGAAGAATACTGACCAGTAGAAAACAATCATTTATTATTTATTTATTTAATTTGCTCTTTGTTTCAACAATACATTCTGTGGCCGTCGCTCTCTTTCGAAGTTAATAGAACTAATGAATCTGGGGTAGATCTGATTACTGTACTTGTCAATAGGATTCTGGTACTGTTTCATAGTACGAGTAAACTCAAACATTTTCTTTTTAGTATATTTCAAACTCCTGTAACTACGTTATTGGCAGCTTGCATGTTAATTATTCAATATTAGAAATCTTGGTGCAAGTTTCATTGGAGGTTACTGATAGTAAAAACATGTTGGTGAAAATGTTATAAACTACGTGCTTTATTCAAACGTTCATTATACGCTCTAAGTTATCAACTATTTCTTTCCATTTTTTTCTGGTGACTCCTACTTGAGATGCACAAAGCCGGACACCCTGCTGGGATCTATTTTAGCAACGGAATGCTCATCCCAATGTTCGGGAGTATCTTTTCGAACTCTGGTTATTTCTTTTATTTTCTTCATCCTCATATCTCGTATGGGACCTGACTCATTAGCATTTGGGACCCGTCTCCTACCCGACGCATTTCTCTGCCGAGTCCTTGATCCTCTTATTACTGGGGCGTTAGAAAGCTGACTGTACCTCCGTGTCCAGGAGACACATCCTCAGTTGCGGAAGCAGGATGCCCCACGCTAAGAACAAGCTTAATCTTATATCTTAAAACTATCAATTCTTATATGTATATATATATATAACCTTTAAACAAATAATTTTTGCAAACTAGCTGACCCTGACGAATAGTATCGTGGTCAGTCACCGAATGGTAATATAATAATGTGGAAATAAGTAAATGCAAGTATTTATTAATGAAGGGTATTTTATTTGAAGAGCAGTAATAAATATCACTTTATTGCAAAAAGTCGTTATCATTAAACACTACATGTTTAATTGTAAAACATTTAAAAAGTAGAAATTAAAAAATTATTAGCTTTGTCAAATGTCCTTTTTTCGATCTTCTTTACTACAAAAATCTACTTTGAAAACAATATTAGCAATTATAATGTAGTCATCGTTGACTTTTTGACCGTATGAGTCTGTAACACAAAAATAAATATTAATGAATCTACAAACTCGTGAAAAAGCCACATACGATTGTCCATACGAAAAAACAGGTTCTGATAAATACAATCCCTACTTTTGAAGCGTCTGACCTTGTGCTTTAATAATATACATAACGATGGTTACTTCTATTGGGAATTGTACTCTTATCATTTGGAAAGACACGATTGATCAGAAGATGTGGGGTTAATGCGAGGTATGAGCATCGATTTATCGGAGTGAATGAATTTAGCACTGATGATGTACTCGTCTAAGTGAATTACCACTAATCTTGCACCATTAATTAATCCCTGATTAGCATTAAGATCTGTATTTAACATTAAAATAGTATATTTCTTTAAAAGCAATTTATGAGGTGGTAAACCAGACGATCTCGGAAATGGCTCAAGCGATTTGGACGAAATTTCATATGTAGTTAACGTTTTGCTTTTCAAGTTTGTAACACGATTTTACAAAAAATAAAAAAAGAGCAATTCTTGTATTTGGTACCTCGGAAACTGCTCTCACTTCATCTCGTAGAAGTTTCAGGTACTGTACCAGTAAGCCTACTCAAGATAGCTTCTTTTTGGTTGGAGAAAGGAACTTTGCACCTCAAAATGCTCAGGAAGCCTTCAAGAAAAACATTTTACTTTAATCAAACTTTACTCAAAATCTTGCATATTGGACAGAAATTGAAAGATGCCGAGAGAAGATCGGTCACACAGGTACTTTTGGTTAAAAGTGACTAATATTTTCGGAATCCAACCCTTGCGAAAATAACATACGTTATAACAAAATTAATTTCACTTAAATAATATTCCTTCTATAATTTAGTCAGTGAAATAATGTCAAGTAGAACACAGAATAAACAAAATTATTTTTTACTCATAATTTATAAAAGCTAACAGTAAATAATAATTATAAAAGATCCTATTTGAAAACATACATTTCTTACTGCTCTGTTCTAAGTGACGGACATAATTTCTTTACATACAGAACGATTATCTTTCTAATTTTTATAAAACGAATGTCTGGCACAGAAGCTGGGAATAATTTTATTTCAGATTTAAATCTTTATTCTGACGGTAATGATATAAAGTCTTTGTTGGCAGACAGGATATTAAAAGTGACCTCTTCGCTAAAGATTGCCTCATATTCAGTAAATCGTGTAAGCTAATACCAGTAGATACTTGTATTATTTCGTCAATTATTTAATTTTAAAGTGTGTGAAGTAGTGTTACAAGATGCCAGTATTAACAGATAACCGGCTAAAAACTATAACCACTATAACCCACGCACTACTTGGAGTTATAAACGTCACTCCTCCTCACTCATTTCTTGACTTATGTCACCTTAGAGTGCAGCCTTAGAAGATGATGCTGTAACCAGCAAACTCCTGAACAACTCGAAAAAAAGTCTTTATTATGAGCAGAGCAGAAATATCCCCATCTCTAACAACAAAACTTGCAGATCACTTAGAGAAATGAATTCTTATCAACCACTAGTACAAACTTGTCATTTACATTAAAAAAATAATCCAAAAGCAACACGCTCTAAATAACATTAGGTTTCGAAACAATATATTCACCGGCATACCTAGAAACGAGCTGCCGGAAATAAAGTAAATAAGATTGCCTTGAGTTTATTGTAATGGAGCGATGCAGCAAGCAGATAAAACTTCGTTACAACTGTAATACTGGAGGTGAAAGCCGTTTATCTTGCAAGGGCGTGAGAACATAAGTCTTGAAAAGCTTATTAACCTTTATGGTCTGTGGATATAACCTCTTTAGAAAGAAGATAGGTTCAATGTAACCTGATAAATGGGGCTGAGTAATAACTTGTTAATTTGTTGGAAGGGGCCGACAAACTTGTGTTTGTTAAATCGTCAAGCTAACTACCAAAAACAACACGTAACGAGTTATGACTGTAACATATTGTCAGAGATATCATCAAGATGAAGTCATTAATGTGACTTAGAACATACGAATAATCTTCAACCTGTCACCTCAATAACTTCTCATTTTTATATGTGAAACACCAACATTTTACAATCCTCTTTCTCTGTCACTCAGAAAGAAATCAAGCCATGTAAAGAGTAAACAACAAAGCCACTTCTCTTCTTTTCCAAAGTGCTCAACATACATTTTGGCTGGCATATATATGACTGGGTTTTGGCGCAGCCGTCGTTGATATTTTGGAGACAGTTATTCATTTCACAAGTATTGAAGGCGATAGCATATTACCCAGGAAATCTGTTATTACATTGATACTAAGACATTTAACACTTTCCTCTGGACTGAAACTCGTAACCAACAAATAATGTAAAATTAATTATTGATCATGGGTATTTACAGTTGGTCAACGTCGAGATCATTATAGACGGGAGAGGAATGAGACAAGCAACGAGAAGAAATTCAGCCAAGACGATTTCTGACGGTTGATTGAGTGCATTTAATGTGCCAATGCCGACATTCGTCTTGGAAGAAAAATCCAGCCAAGGACTCATCGAGATTTAACGCCAGCCATCCAGCACGCGGTCAGTCGATCCAAAGTCTAGGCAACGCGGTCGATCAACTTTTGCAAGTTACTGCAATATTATAATATTTTATTTCTTTTTGCACAGGTAGCAAAGTTAATAAGTAGTTCCTTAGAACTGGTGCTGAGATGTTTTAGCTCTTCTCTGTGGCTCCAGTGATTGGACAGTCCATTAATCTGTAAAACATTTTTTCGAATGAGGTGCTTCAGTTTGTTTGTATTTTTATAATTTTCTTTCCGTATATCTTCTACTCTCTTTTTTGTTCTGAAAATCGCCCTTAAGATGCTCCAAACGTCGACATTCAATTTGAAGTCTTCTCTGTACGATCCTATCCATATACCTAGCGTGATGGGTAGCAGTAATGCTCTGGCCACGCATTCAGGAGTACGCGGGTTCGAATCCCCATTTGGCCATGCAGATTTGGGGTTTTCCATGGTTTCCCCAATTCACCCCAGGCGAATGCCGGGATGGTTCCTTGAAAAAGCCTTGGCCGAATTTCTTCCCGTTCCTTACCCTCCAATCCTTTCCCGCCTCTAATGACCTCGATGTCAGTGTGACGTAAAGCCATAAAAAAAATCCTACCCAGCTTCTGTATTGGTATTCCAGACTCCTGAATACTTTCCACACGCCCCAATGGTCTGACAACTTTGATCTGGCTTTGGTCAGACTTTCTTCCACTGTCAGATTTACCTTGAAGTCTGTTCTGATAAATTCAAATCTGAATTTGTCCCTTGCACTGTCAGATTTACATAGAGATATGTTCTAATATATTCGCTTCTGAATTTGTCTCTTCTCATTTTTGTACTGCTGTTCTAAAAAAATTCGTTTGAACGGCTTGTAAGAAACCCACCTCTCTTATGTTTACTATACACCTCTCTGAGCTGCAGGAGGTATGACGTATCTATAGACTAGTTAACTCTTCGTGGAACTCCCTTACCATAATTTAGTTTTTATGCAGGATGGAAGAAACTGACTCTGGTGGGTATATTAAAGGAAAGGAGAAGTGCAGATTAAAAGAGCTGCAGTACTGTCGCTTGATATTCTGCTTAAAGGATACAGCTAAATTAATCATATGTCCGACGCTGATAACACCTTATTATTTTTATGGACGCAAGACAAGCATAATACTCGTGGCGTCTGTTTCAGACCCCATGGCTGCGGGGCTGGTTTCGCAGAAATATGTCCACCCTGCTCTTTTCCTTTCACTCTCGCTGGCACGCGGTCTTAATCGGCGCTGCCAAACCAGTTCGCTTACGACCGACCGACCGACCGACCGTATTATTCTGTCCAGGAAATATTATTACAATCAAAGTGGCTCCTTTCACAACCTGGAATGCACGCAGCAAACAGGTCAGGTCACACGGCTCCATCGGTAATGTTTTGCTTTCTTTCTCACTGCTATTACGTGACTGGAAAACGTTTATCGAGTTTAGATTAGGAGCATGTTATGTTGAATTACAACAGCTTTTTTTTTCTTGAAACTTCTGGTATACTATCGCCAAACGAAGTATTTAGTTACGTTAAAAAATCAACTAATGCAAAAAAGATGACATGCCTAATCTTTATAGAGCAACATTATCCTAACTGTGGCCCCGCAATTTGATAATGGATTCTTTTGTGATTCAACGAGAAAAATCTAAAGAGAATTTTTATTTTTTTATACCTCGCTCAGTTCTCGAGATATCGAATGTCAAAAATTAGTTATAGGTATAGTTCCTTTTGCGTTTTTGTCGATGTTTTCCTTCTGGTACAGACCGCCTTTCAACCTAACCACAACCGGTAGTAAGAAAACTAAACGTCCATTGTGCATATCCACCGTATTGTTTCTTGTGGTTTTGGCGAAAAACTTCTTTGGTACAGGTCGCAACTCAAACCACCTCGATTTTGAGACAGTGTACCTCAACAAGAGATAAAAAAAATATTAAAAAATCTTCATTTTCGATTTGTCTAGTCGAGTTACATAAGAAACCATCATCACATTTGACTTTGCCGAAATGTTTCTTCTGGACTAGGCCGCATTTCAACCTAAGTAGATACCTGACTTTTGAGACAGTATATCTAGAAAACTAAGCGATGTAGCGAAAAATTTATTGTTCACTTTCGATTTGTTTCATCGAATAACATATGAATCCATCATCAAATGGTGGTGGCACGGTTATAATAGAATCCCGCTATTCTTAACAATTAATAATAGGCCTACTGTATTTGCAGACAACAGTTACCATACACACATTTAATTTCTTATTAATAATGTGCGCCACGACCATCGATACGTCTGCAAAAATGAAAATGAAAAATCTATCGACAGTTTCTCAGCCGCTGAAAAGTCCTTAGATTTTATTATATTACTGAGATTTTTGCAACGTTATTAAATGCACATAGCAACACAGAACAGCGCTTACAAATCAATAACTGCACACCTCTAATAATTGGTTATAAGATATCAACCACTGAGATACCAGACCACTTAAGAGTAGCAAACTGTCAGATACCTCTAAAGTTCGAAAATTTTTGTGATTCTAGTTAAGTCGCTAGTTTCGTAGCAAAGCTGTTATCCGCGAGCATACGTTTATAACAAAGGTGATTTCGATCTTTAAAATCTCCCTCGAAATTGACATGTATTCAGAGTAAACTCAGAATGCTAAATATTGTGTTCTTCCGATCAGGAGGGAAGAATGCGTGGACTCTCTATTAAATAACAAGAAATATATCATCAACATGAGTACAACCAATCTGGAGTCGCAGAACATCTAACAGACCTCATAAAATCAGTTTGACTTATAATCACAAAAGGCTTAAGATACGGTAGCAAGTAATGAACCATCTTATTCAGTTCGTACACGAGTAAAAAAATAATACAATGTGGTTTTGATTCTGAGACCTGAGTGAAAATCGAGGTCAGAAAACCAATAGATTCGGTATGCATATCATATTTCCTTGTCTGTTAAAAGCAACATCAGATTGAAAAAGTTTTCTTTAAAGTTAAATAACAAATTTAAAACTCTGTTGTGCGCCTAAAACATCGGTAAGACAAAGACGTTTACAACAGCTAAGAATAATAAATGAATAGCGAATATTAACAGTGAGAAAATCGAAAATATTTACGATTCATTTTCTTTCGTTAAAAGATTCCGGCCAGAGTCAAATATGTATGATTTTTCCAAGGAAATGACATGGAAAGCAAAGAGAGAGGCATTCCAACAGAAGCTGGGTCGTCAGCAATTTCGTCATTCCATGAATAAAAAGATTTATAAACGAATCATGTATAGACGGCATCATAGCGAAGATGTCCTTGAGTGAAATAACAGTGAAATAGTGACTCATATATTTTGTCCGTATAATGCAAGGACTATAAAAGCATAAAAATTGTCGTCTTCAAATAATCACCGAGTTGCACCGCACTGCAGTGACCTGACAACATTAAAGTCGATAATTGTGAATTGAAGGAAGACTTAAGCAATCGAACATGGTGAAACATGTTTTTTTCCTCCTTCATTTTTTTCTATTGCCAGCTTTTCCGGCTCGTGAATGTCGAGGGAATAGGGGGAAGGGATTCGGTAATGACCTTTGAAGGAATAGATCTGGATTTCGCTACGAGCGATTTCAGGAAGCCATAGTAAACAAACAATCCGGATTGCAGAACTGGTGATCGAACCAGTGTCCTCCCGATCGCAAGGTCTCAACGTTTACTACCAAACACCCAGGTTCGAACCGAGCGTGGTGAGTGGCCTCGAATTCGGTTGGACGTAGGTTCGAATCCTATCCAGATTTTGGTTTTCCATGTTTTCCCGACATCACTCGAGGCGAATGCCGGAATGAAAAGAAATAAAAGAGGCTCTGTATCGTGGAGAACTGTGTCAGAGAGTTGGGACCGATTGAATGGATAAAATGAGCTCATCTTCAGTATTGTAATGAAGAAATGAATTTTGATTTCATTTTGAGATTTGAGTGTGACCATTCTGTCGCACTGAGGTGTAAAACATTTTACACCGCAGCCGGCTGTACACTCGGTGTATTTGAACGCAGCACTTTTGTTGAAAACCTTTAAAAATTTGGCTAAGATTCCAAAAATCGAAAGTAGTCAGTGGTGTTGGTTTTATATCATTTTATTGTTTTTGGATCTTAATACTAATCTTTATCAGGTCTACAAAATAATTTATATAACGTTAAGGTTACAACAAAATTGGCGAAATTAATATAACTGATATCAAATAACATGCATGACACGGACAAATTTAAATTGTTTACAGGTATATGAATGTTATTAATATTCTAATCAATAAAACTAATTACATTTCATATAATTTTTTTTGCAGGAGTGGGTACCATTCAATTGCTATTTATATCGCGGGCGCTGGGTTGTCCATTCTGAATTTTTAACATCAGATTCAAATTCAGTAACCCCAAAAATCTCTCTACATACATTTTTTATCGAATAAAATGTCTATTTTGTTTAAAATTCCGCCATTTTGGATTGTTAATTTTGAATTTTTGGTATTAGATTGAAACCCAGAAATCGTAGAATCTCTGTATACTCTTTTTAGAATGAATTACGAACATTTTCGATTTTTAGCCAACTTTTCTGCCAGGAGAAGATCGGTTGCTCCTTAACGGCTGACAGAGGGTCCGTATTAAGATTTGGAACACCAGTTACCATTAGTTCACGTTTTGCATAAGATATATAATGCGAAGGACTGTGTAGGTAATAGGGAGTTTTCATATCGCCGACGTCCGCATGGTGTGAAATTATATATTGCGTGTATGGAATCCGGTGAAATATCGCTGTGTTTACCGTGACAACGCCCTAGAAAGTTGACCACCTCCCACAGTTCACACGATTATCGCGTGATATAACAAGGCGGTAAGGTATATCCATCAAGCCGTGTCACACCAGCTGCAAAACGCAGCTAGCGCACTTACACACGACGAAGCTGGAATTAGAGCACCATGTTCTGTCGTAACCATTTTCTTTGGATGACTACTAAACATTGATGCGGTTTGAAATACAGCAGATCAGATACCATGTAAAACGATTTTGTTGAATTGCTCATGCATAAATAGTAACACAATATATGCAGCAACAAATACAGAAGCTGCATTTAACTCAGTTTAAAACTGTTATGATGATGTCGTGAATATTTTAAGCTGAGTTTATAACTGATGATAATTTACACTACAAGTAATTACATTTATGAACGAAAAGTTACCTCGTGAAAGAAAAAAAATTTACCCAGTAAGGGAAAAGAGTAATTTCTAGGTATATCCTGTTAAAGTTTCTGGTCTCACTGCACAGTGATGAAGAATTAAATGGATATTTTATCTCCAAAACTTTTTATTTTTGCTTATGGGTCTCATCGACGTTATGGGCATTAGAAAAGGTCGGGAAAGGACTGGGGGTAAGAAATGGAAAGGAATTCACCATGGCCTTGTAAAGGGTTCATCCCGGTATTCGCCTGGAGTGATTTTGGGAAACAATGGAAAACCCAAATCTGGATGGCCTCACGGTGACTCGAACCCGCGTCCCCCTGAATGCGAGACCAGACCGTTACCGCTTACCCACCACGCTTATATGCTCTTCTAAAAAGCAAATAATTGTTTCACTTAATTGTTACTCCAAAATATCAGTCATCTCGTACTCAATGCAATGGCGATTTGGAAACACCCAGAGTTTAGCCCGGGTGCTTTCGTCCCCACAGACCAAATAAATACAACCACTGGTCTAGTTAACGTCAGATATCGGCTTCTAATAAATGTTAGTAAAATAAGTAATATCTCACCGCTGTTCTTCAGGTAGTTTGGTCTTACACCAAACTAGAAGATTCAAAAGCAATCGGCAGCCAAATTTCACCAAAATGTAGAGAATAAACTTTCTCTAAATATCACTGACAACAGGACGAGTCTGTTTCACGTCTCGGCGAGGCATTCTAACTAGTGTAATATCGTGTAGCCTTACATCTATCGTTTCTATTTATCGTTTAATCATCTCTTTCATGGCTGAACTTACAGACCGAGCATGCTGGATAAGCGGTAACGTTCTGGCCTCGCATTCGGGAGGACCCTGGTTCCAATTCCCTTCCAGAAATCCAGATTTCGGTCTTCCATAGTTTCTCCAAATCACTCAATGCGAATGCCGGGATGGTTCCTTCAAAAGGCCATGGTCGAATTTTTTCCCATTCATTTTTCCCCTGTTCTTTCACGGCACCGAGCGTGGTGGTGTAATGGTTAGCGTTCTGGCCTCGCATTCGGGAGGACGCCGGTTCGAATTCCCGTCCGGGCATGCAGATTTGGGTTTTCCATGGTTTCCCAAATCACTCCAGGCAAATGCCGGGATGCTTCCTTCAAAAGGCCATGGCCGAATTCCTTACCATTCCTTGCACCCCATCCTTTCCCGTCTCTAAAGACCTCGCTGTTAAGAGACGTTAAGCAGTTAAATCTTTCACGACACTAATGATCTCGATGTCCGCTAGACGTAAAGGCATTAGAAAAAAAATATTGGACCTACATTATACTGAGGAACATAAACCACAAAAGGTCGTTACTTCATATGAAGAAAGAGTAACTATATAAATTCCGTATACCATTGGAATTTGAATCCAGGGCACCGACTTTCAAAGGAATCAACTTAGCCTGACTGTAGTTATACGTAGGACAACAGGTGCGAGGCAAGTTGTATGTTCCTAGAAGTGCTGCGTATAATCAACAGGTATACTTATCACGTTCTTTTACTATCATAAAGTGTAAAATGTGAAATGAGCTGTAAACATGCAGTTATATAAGGTATATTTATGTGAGGAGTGTTGATTCGGAGCTATTGTCTACCTGTGATAGTACCAAGCCCTTTATGGGCCGCGAAATATTCTCACGGGCGCAATAAAGCTTTCTCCCGGCGCTACGTGTTCGGGAAGCATAACACGGTCGGTACAGCAGGCATTACACAACGCCTCCCACGACGCTAGGCGGGGGCGGTGCGCCAAACACATGTCGGAGTGCCTCCACCAATTCCTCCGCTTCAGACTCCACGCCATTAAGAAAATGTATCATCAGAGGGTGACTAGCTTCAAAAACTGTCGGTAACTGAAAGGATTCTGTAGGCAGGGGGCCATTGGTCAATTTACGAGGTTTCCGTATTATTCGTTAGCCGTGTTTTATTTAAGTTTATGACGTTCGTGATCTGTTCCCAAATGAAAACTGAATTTAACGATTGCTCTACAAAATATTTACAAACAAATTTGAAATGAAAATTTAAAGTCTCCACAACATATTCAATAACGATGACAAAAAATTTAGTTCATTTCAAATCTTCTGCCATTATTTATTTATTTTTAATGAAGTTCGCAATAAGTGGCAGACGCGGCACATTATCGGCACCTGAACATGTTTCATATAATTCATAACAATCATGAAGTTGATTAACATTAATTAAAAACTAGCACTGTCAAGGACACTGAGGGTTAGGTGGAGATTGCGTATTAACTGAACTCATTAAAATAATTAAAAACTTTTTCAAAAAATTAACAAGTTTTTTTTTAACAGAGTTCATCACGCATTTTGGAAAATTGTCTTTCAAGTGGTATATATGAAACAAAAATAAAGAAATCAGCTGAAAATAATTGTTGTGGGCTCTAAAAATTTTGATTTTTTTTTTTTTAAAAAGTCGTGTCATTATCACATAATTATCCCATTCATGAAATTCTTAATTTAATGAAATATATGATTCTTTGTCGGAAAAATTATCTGCGGAAATATCCAATTTTTCAAAATGATATTTAAGAATTTTTCGTAAACCATGAACTGTAGGAAGATCGCTATAGTTTCCTGTAAATAGCAGTACGAAATAATATTAATTTGGAAAGAATTTTCGGATCAGCAATTTTGTAAGGGGGATGGTATTTTTTTATCGATTTATTGATTTTTCAACAATCTTCCACAGATCTCGGAATAAAAAGAAAACTCCAAACATTTTGAGAGTCGGCGGATTTCCAGCTTTTATTTGATGTCCTGTTAATTATCTAAAGGAAATATTTTCCGAAACCCGCTATAAATATTCCATACCCATGATTTTTCTATATTTTATGTTATAATTTTGTTAAAGATAGTAAGAACTTAAGTTGTGCTCAGTTAAAAATTTCTAAATTAAAAGGTTTTGAAGTTATGAGAGCGAACAGACGGACGGGGTAACAAATGGGCGAAACCATAGGAGTTCCGTTTTTCCCTCAGAAGGTGTGGTTGCTCCGGCTAAAGAGTCTGACTGGAGATCGAAAGGTCCCTGGTTCAAATCCCGGTCTCGGCAGAGATTTCCAAAGGCCCTTAACCCGTGCCTCAAAACTCTGTCATAGCTTGTTTGGATATTGTGTGAAGAACACTCCCGTGGTTCGGATCCCTCGTTTAACTGTAGGTCCTCTCTACCCAGCAGGACTACCAGGTTAGGTTAGAGGGACTGTGAAATCAGTTAGAAACTCTGACACCAGGCCGTAGAGACCACACGAAATTATTATTATTCTGCATTCGATTTTGGCCTACTTTGGACGACGGGAAACAACTGGTTTACCGGTTCGCCTTTTCTTCTCATCAGAATTCTTTTATTCTTTCACTGATATTTCTCCTTCTTTCTTCACCGAGCGTGGTGGTGTAACGTTTAGCATTCTGGCCTCGCATTCGGGAGGATGGCGATTCGAATCCCCATCCGAGCATCCAGATTTGGTTTTTCCATGGTTTCCAAAAGCACTCCAGGCAAATTCCGGAATGCTTCCTTCAAAAGGCCATGGCTGAATTCCTTCCCATTCCTTGCCCCCCATCCTTTCCCGTCTCTAAAGACCTCGCTGTTAAACGTTAAGCAGTTAAAAAAAATCTCTCTTCAGACCAGGTGGTCTCGGCCTTTGAACACTGTTCATGGAGCTCCTTGAATTTATCCATTTTAGTTTGAAACACTACGCGATTCTCTATCTCATTGGAAATTATTATTATATCAAGCAATGAAGTTTCTAAATTTCATTTTTGTCACTTTCACTTTTGTATTATTGTTTAAAAAAGAAAATACAGAATTGTCATTTGGTTAAGGTGATTGCAGTATGTTTAGAATATGTCTAAGATATCTGTTTATAGGTTTACTCTTGTGTTAGTACTTTTATCTGTGAAACTTCCTGTCTCAGTTTCGTGTTGGAAAAATACGAATTAGTTTAAATAAGCCGTAAAATAACTCACTGAATATACCAACTTTTTCCACAAATCCTTGCTTCTGCTTTTTATACTCTACCTAGGCACTAGTTCTGTGATCTACAATTGAGGAATGACGGAAAGAATTGTTTGCCCTCAAACGCTTTTTTCTATTGCACAAATGTTTTAATTGATGAGAACACCCCAATTCTTTGCTCTTTCTGCTGTTTTTCGACGCCATTCGTCTATATCTAGTTATATAATTAACACGTTTCTCGCTGGGTAATGGACAAAAATATTATGATCACGTTAATTACCGCTGAGGAAATCATATTGAGAAACCTCGAGGGAAGCAACAGGTAGACAAATTCAGTTATGAGGCCAACGATATAGTACGCAGCAAGTTGCTGGAATCCATTCAGAATACAAAGTTACTAAAACTATTAAAACATTGCGTCAATCAGATATGACCCATGAAGAGGGCAGACTGGATTTTGTGAGACTGGCTTCGTGGCTGCCGTGAGCGGTGTGTACGGCTCGACAAAACCGCAAACGTCCGCTGACTTTCTCTGCGCCCGCGCCGCTATCTCCCGCAATCTTCTTGCCGCCGTACCGGGACAGGCGGTTACAAAATTGAGCCGAATCGGACGTTTTCTTTGCTCTGCTTCTTGTGCGATACAGTCGTCACCGTGGATAAACTGGCCTCCAGATGCAACTGCTCCAGAGCACAGCCACACCAACACTTTCTACAAGTTTCTGCGTTCTTGCAATATCCGCGCAGTTGACATACCTTCCAATCTACCCCTTTGATATGGACACAAATTGATTTATAACATGTCAATCATATGACATCACTGTAAGAATTTTGGATACGAACTTTTCACGTAACCAATTAATTTATGCGTAGGCTGTGTCAAGCTCCTTAGTCCCCCTCCTTCCCCCCCCCCCCCCCCATCTCTTTCTGCGAAACCTCAGAGGAAGTTCCAGTTTGGTTTGTTTGATGTTTTTCGGAACCTCAGTCAAGATGTAGGAAAGGAATCTTTTAACATACAAGAATTCAACCCGTCATTTCTGACGGGCTTTGAAGTTAGTTGATATATAATTATCAATTTACTTTTCCGTAGATACTACTATGTAAAAAAAAGAATATATTTATATTTTCTATTCCAGAACTGTTAGTTTATCACGTGCATTAATTTTCGCAATTTTAAACCAGATACTTCATTGAATATACCATAACAGTCTTTCTTTGATCTCTCCATTTATGTCTCTCTATGAAGACAATAAAAATTTCCGCTGTTACATACATGAGGATGGCTCGAGCGAAACCTTCCAGTGCGTAGAAGATTTGCTAACTTATCAAAAGCTATAAGACAGAAAGCATGTGGTACAAAAAAGCTTACCTCTGCTACACTGAAGTTGCAGATTGCTCCAAATTTTATCGTATGTTCAACTCCTGGTCCCTTCCACCAAAAGTTACTAAATCTCGGAAACTAATTTCACAGGAGAGAAAGGAAAAATTATCAGCTGGGCATCCAAAGAGAACTGTCATTGGTGCTCCTTAGTGGACTTGAATCAATAATAAAAATAATGATCCTACTTTGCCATTCTGCTGTTTAAATCAAAAAATTAAAACTTAGGTTTTATGTTTGTTAGTTTGCAATTACCACTTTCGAAAATAGTTTCCAATAATCACTGTCATCGTTTCTACTGTACTGCAAAATCACAAATCCTGGTAGCTCTTGCTCAATCACCAGCTTATCAAAGCTTTCTACATCTTGTGTAAGATATATCTGCTATGTATAAGCTGAACAACAATCAAGGAATATTGCATTTACTTTTATTCGCTGTTTACACTGCACATGCAACCATATTCGATATACATACCGCGAAGAACACTCATGTGAATACTGATGTCTTACAGGCATGGTAATACGTAATGAAATATCGTCAAAACATAATATCGCATGGGATATACGCCAGTGGAGAATCAGAGATGCGTTACTGTTTTTTTTTAAATTCAGAAACAATGCATCTCTAAATGTCACTAGCAGAGTTCCTTTTTTTTTCAGATGGTGAGGCAGTTTATACGGAAGATAGAAAAACAAACAAGCAGCACTGAAACTCAAATTAATCTACTGAATCTTGATAGTATGAGATATAGCGATTCCGATAACCATTTAAAAATGAGAATTATGAAGAAAACGAATCCAGTCGTGCATGTATACATCGAAAAATTATAGCCTTCTGGTTCAAGATAATATTACATGGAATGATGGTATTAGTTCAGCAATAGTGAAGACAGAGACTTTGTTTTGAAATTAGTGTTTCGAAATCAATGCAAATTCGAAGGCGCCACCATACAAAATTCTGACGGCGGAAAGTTAGAATAATGAGGCAACATGTCAGTCGATATTAAATATGATTAATGGAAGACATTAAACAAATTCAGAGAAAAACAGCAAGCATTTTCACGCGGGACAACTGTCACCATAAAAGCTGATGCGTAGTTTTTGATTATAAAGTTTTTGCTAATTCTTAGAAAGTTATATTTTGGAACAATTTTAATTGAATTTAACACAATCTGCTTTACCAAGGATAATTATTAAGGATTATATTGTGCCGTAATACTTATTGACGTTACTCAAAGCACAAATTCAAGTTATAAAGACTGAGAACAGCTGTTTTAAAAGTGGATGAATCAGTTTCAAAAAAATGGTGATCGGAAAACATGTTTAGACAATATTATTCGAGTTTGCACTCTCAAGTAGGTAAATACAAAAAGTAATGAAAGTCACTCCCTTACATTCATATCCTCAGAATCTTTGACCACCGTCAAAATATATAATTCTAGAAGACCGTATAACTGAATGAAACATAAAATCACCTAATTTTATATTCAAAAGGGAAATTACAACATAATAGCAGCTGTCTGCAACACAGTTTAGAAAATTAACACTCAAATTAATTCATCTTCCCTCCATGGGAGGTTGCAATCTTAATCTGATAAAATATAATACTCAAAAATGTCCTTTAACTTTCTAGGTATTTATCCATAGTAAAAGTGAAAATCTGGATTCGGTGTTACGTTTTATAGCGTCATGAAACCAGTTTGAAGCTTAAGATTGAGACAAGTGCTCAAACCGTTATTAGTGGAGAATCTTATTATTGACCAGAGAACTGGTTTGTAATAAATATTAAGAATATAAATAAGTCGCTGGAAAACGAAATATTGAAAATAAAATGTTATTGGGTAAATAATTAATAACAAAAGTGTTCCATACAATAATCTAAACTGCTGAAAATACCCAATTCAGAGGACAGTACTCAATTTATGAGCAAAAGTTGTTAAGGAAAGCAAAACAAATTATAGAATTATACACAGACGGAAAAAAAAATCCCAACACCAAGAAAAAATTATTGTAGAGTAATGAAATTTGGACAATGCATTTGTCAAGTTAACATGTTTAATTGATTAAATTTTCAAGATCACAGGTTAATTTAAGCTCAAGAAAATGCATTTCAAATGTGAAATACTGTTAAATTAATAGCCGGTGTAACCTCCAGAATTTTGAATGCAAGCCTGCAAACGTGAATGCATTGTGTCATACAGGTTTCGAATGTCACTTTGTGGTATGGAGTTCCATGCTTGTTGTACTTGTGCTGTCAATACTGGGACGGTCAGTGCTGGCTGTGGATGATGCTGGAGTTGTCGTCCAATGATATCCCATACGTGTTCAATTGGAGACAGATCTGGTGATCTCGCAGGCCAAGGTAACATGTCGACACTCTGTAGAGCACGTTGCGAGACAACAGCGGTATGAGGGCGAGCGTTATCCTGTTGAAAAACTCCCCCTTGAATGCTGTTCATGAATGGCAGCACTACAGGTTGAATTACCAGACTGACGTACAAATTTGCAGTCAGTGTGTTTGGTATAACCACAAGAGTGCTCCTGCTGTCATAGGAAATTGCTCCCCAGACCATGACTCCAGGTGTAGGTCCAGTGTGTCTAGGCCGCAGACAGTTTGGTTGCAGGCGTTCCCCTGGCCTCCTTCTGACCAACACTCGGCCATCACTGGCACCAAGGCAGAACCTGCTTTCATCAGAAAACACAACAGATCTCCACTCCGTCCTCCAATGAGCTCTGGCTTGACACCACTGGAGTCGCAAACGGCGATGGCTTGTAGTCAGTGGAATGCACGCTACAGGGCGCCTGGCTCGGAGCTGTCCTTGAAGTAACCGATTTCTAACAGTTCGTTGTGTCACTGTGGTACCAACTGCAGCTCGAATTTCTGTAGTGCTGCCATTCATGAACAGCATTCAAGGGGGAGTTTTTCAACAGGATAACGCTCGCCCTCATACCGCTGTTGTCTCGCAACGTGCTCTACAGAGTGTCGACATGTTACCTTGGCCTGCGAGATCACCAGATCTGTCTCCAATTGAACACGTATGGGATATCATTGGACGACAACTCCAGCATCATCCACAGCCAGCACTGACCGTCCCAGTATTGACAGCACAAGTACAACAAGCATGGAACTCCATACCACAAAGTGACATTCGAAACCTGTATGACACAATGCATTCACGTTTGCAGGCTTGCATTCAAAATTCTGGAGGTTACACCGGCTATTAATTTAACAGTATTTCACATTTGAAATGCATTTTCTTGAGCTTAAATTAACCTGTGATCTTGAAAATTTAATCAATTAAACATGTTAACTTGACAAATGCATTGTCCAAATTTCATTACTCTACAATAATATTTTCTTGGTGTTGGGATTTTTTTTTCCGTCTGTGTAGATATAGTAGGGCAAAATCGATTCTTTCACAACTGAAATAAACCATTAACGGAACTTTAAGAACATTATACTAAAGACATCCATTTAAATGATACAAATACCATTTAAAATAAGGGACAATGTTAAGCCGAAATGATTGGTAGAAATTGGAATATGTTTGGAACGGTGTTGCAGGTTCAATTACTCGGGCAAAGACTTTGATAAGTAGAGCTGAATGAGTCGTGTCTGCAAGATAGAAGGGCATTTCAAGAGAGTGACAGACTAACTGTACAGGAGACAAAATATTATATACGGATAGGTGCAAACACTTACTACTGTGACAGAATGTACAGAGGCAGCACCTCACGCTATACAGTGAACTATCGATCGCAAAGTGCTAATAAACTGCTTCGTGTATTTATCGGAACAAGATCTCTTTCGTGTATCATTCTTGTTACTTCATACTCCGAGAATTTATTGCAGGTATTACGAACCTCATCCATTATGATTCAGAACGCTCTGAATAGTATTAACGAATGGCAAAGTAACTACAAAAACAGTTGTTAGTTTTACCCACAAGTTGCAAACTGTATTAAATCTGAGTATTTTTAGAATTTTTAATTTAAATATGGGATATGGTGGATATCGGAAATAAATTTCATGTACGTAGGCAACATCGTTTTTGAAACAGACCCTTTTTAAAGAAGTTGAAAATTGGTAATTTTGATGGCCACTTTCGCTTTTATTTTTCAAAGATTTTTTACATACTTTGATCCTCTACATGACTAACTCTAGAGACAGTAGCCCACACGGTGGGACATAAATTTTTTTCTCGGTTCACTTTACTTCTTTGGAAACACCTTAGAACACAATTCTACAAACTTTAAATATGATATTCGATTTAGGTCAAACGAAGAACATAACAAGTACTTTGATAACTGTGACTTACCCTGTTTAAGAACGAGAGGCTTGTTATGAAGGAGAGCAGCAAGGCTCCGTTTCCCACATGTTCCATAATTTACTGCCAGAAAAAAAAGTGGAGGAGGAAATAACATGAATCTTGCAGGGTTGAGATGGTATGTTATTTCAGTGATTGTAAAATCCAGTCAACTTTACAGAGAAGTTGGCAGTATGAGGATACAGGATGTCCGTGCCGTGACGCACCGTCGTGCCGTCCGAGTTACCTCATCACTACCATGATGCCAAGGAACACCGCTAAGCCTCTCCCAAATATTGTGAGAATGAAAGATTGTTAAGTGACTGAAATACAATGTATGTATGGATCAAAGCAAGAATTCACTTAAATCACAATTAACGACGAGCATACTAAATCCCGTATACATGATGTTCTGCATACTTTACGCTTTATCTTGCTGCATTTTAATGAATAAACAATCCTTTTCAAATCATAGAACATAACTTCCTTTTCTCCTCTTCTGCGGCCGACTCGATTACTTCCATCCTCCCAGTTTTCAGAGCTTAATCTTCAGCAGTTTGTATCTAAGTATTCCTCAATCACTCTCGCCTACGAGTTCGTTGTTGATTCCATTGCAATACCGTCCTTTGCACTGCTCTATCTCATATCCTTAACTGCTGAATTTCATATATGAAATACATACTTCAAAACTGATAAATGCAATGTATAAGAGAGTGTTACGTATTAACGGCTGAAAGTGACTTTTTAACTACTTTTTATTATTTGAGTTGGTGGATTTGACTCTGTTATTCCTCTTCTTCCTGATGGCCTGTTACAGTCTCAATCCATCTTTTGGCTGGCCATCTCACATCTATCCTGCCTCTGGATTAGTATTTGAGAATGTTTCATGGCGTCCGTTCCGTCTTCATCCTAGATGTTCCATCATTTTGCACAGTTTAAAAAAAATGGTTTAACTTTTATTTCCTTAAGGATATCATCTGATCTTCTTCTGTTTCTTAGTGTGTAACCAGCTGATCTCCTTATGAATCGCATCTCGGCGTTCATAAGGGACATCCATAAATTACGTGAGGTGTATTTTGTATACCCTTGGTGAGATTTGGTAAGATTTCGGCGAACCCCCCCCCCCTATTTCACCTTACGTAATTTATGGATGCCCCCAAGTCTCCGTTTGTCACCTTTGCGGAGTGTCCAGTGTCCAGGCCTCACTGCCGCACGGTAGAGTAGGTTTAGCCAGGATGTTATATAGTCTGATTGTTGTGTGCAATTGAACAAAAGAGGTGTTATTTATTATTCCTGTAACGTTTGTGAAATTCATGATTTTTTTTCTTCCATATCTTTTTCTAGAGTGTATCTGAGGTTGTACCGTAGGCATTAAAATGCTTATACTTGCTCTATGGGTGTATTTTCTACTAAAATTTTGGTTCTCTGAATGCTCTTCAATGAAGACCATATCTTTGGTTTTCTTGAGGGAAATCTACACGTCGTACTGTTTTATTGTGTTATCAAGGTCTATGCAGGTCATCTTCGGACTCTGTTGTCGTGTATGTTATTGTGGCCGTTCACTTGCTGCGGTGTGCAGGGACTGCCTGAGAGGTGTGTTGAGCTGTTCCCGGCGCCACGCGTCGTGTACTGGGTCGAGGTGCTGCCCACAATGTTATCGCAGGAAGCGGCCGCTGATGGCCCTCCAGATACTCCACAGCCTCCACCATCACAAAGTCCGGTTTACATTCTGGCTTCTGAGCATCGTTTGTAGTCTCCGTCTTGAAGTCTGCGAGACAATAAAGAAACATGTTTCCGAAAGGGCATAATTCCGAACAAATAATTACAGCAGTATCCACAAAAATGTATTACGTAAGACACAGATGGTCAAAGACGTAAACAGGAAATTTTGAATCATGTAACTGTGATTTCAAATGTAACCGTTAACATTAAATATATATATATATATATATATATATATATATATATTTTGCACGTTAAAGGTTCGTTGATTTCAATACGACGTTAAGAGATTCTTAGCTCAAAGTTTAACCTCAGAGTGACGCAATCAGCGAAAATATTAACTTGAGTATAACAGCATATACGATAATCAAAACTGAAGAAAGATACGTGTATGTGCTTCATTCAACGGATTAATAGTCTGTTTATTCCCCTACATGGTGTCATTTCCTATTCAGAGTCATGAACGTTTTCACAACGCACATGTAAGCAATTTGATATTAGGATTAATTTTTGAAGTCATTTATTTATTACTATATCTTCAACATTGAAGAAAGAGTCAGAAAGTGAAGTATAAAAGGAATACGATAAAAAGGAAAATTGATTAATTTTAAAAGTGGTGCTACCCAAGATTAACGAAAATTAAATGCAGGGTTGAGACACGATACTAACACGTTTTGGAAATAATGGACGAGGAAAGAAGTAAATTTGTTATAGGAAAACGTTTAAGATTCAACCTGAATGACGGATAATTTTGTTTATTCAGCGCCTGTATAGAGTCGACACTGTTACACGTATAACGTTTGTAAATGGTGAACGGCTTCTCTGTTAGACGGGAGTTTCATTTATATGAAATCTTCTTACACTATAACATTTTGGCATTTTCCAACTTAAACATTGCCAACGGAAAAAAGAATAATATTCTATGTAATAATTGATAACGGAATACTTTCGTAGTTATGTTGTAAAAAATCGCTGTTAATTAATTTAGATAAATAGAATCACTCAGAACACTTCATGGGAAGAACGCCAACAAAACTCGATTAACCTGATACAGGATGCGACGAAATCTGCAACGCCTGGCTGCGTCGCAAAAACACGCTGTTTCAACGTCTAGTTCCTCTGTCTTCTTCAGGTGTTGAAATATCTGGTTTTTATAACAGGATCCGGCGGTAGTCGCGTGAAGGATTTCATTGCAACAATGCGCTAGGGAAGTATCCGTTCATAGAAATACAGAATGTTGATATTACTAAATGCAATCAAACCAAACGTCGGGCAAGGAAATTTCAATCTAAAATTACCGGTATTAATCTGAAAAAGAGATCTATTACTTAGAAAAAGTATTTGTAACCAAACCATACATATATTTTATTACATACATATAATTTATTAAAAGATTGAGATGGACAATGCGCCGTATTAAGCGCATTATTTGCAATCGGTGTACGTCGAAATATTCTCACTCAACAAAGAATGGACCTTGGAGGGGTCGATTCAGTTATGGCAGACCCTGTTTTCCAGGTATCCTGTACCTGTCACTACTCTGTGGACAGATACTACACAAAAGCTGAGTGGGCTTACGAGGTCGGTACCGGCTAGATTCTGGCCTCGCATTCGGGAGGACGGCGGTTCGAATCCCCGTCCGGGCATCCAGATTTGGGTTTTCCATGGTTTCCAAAATCACTCCAGGCAAATGCCGGGATGCTTCCTTAAAAAGGCCATGGCCGAATTCCTTCCCATTCCTTGCCCCCCATCCTTTCCCGTCTCTAAAGACCTCGCTGTTAGAGAGACGTTAGGCAGATAAAAAAAATTAAAACAGCTAGAAATGTCTTGGGCCAGTGTAGGGTATTTCGAACATCCTTCTCGAGCTGTCAAGTGTGGAGACTTACGGCAAGACTATTTCCCACGTACGATACAAGACAGATATGACGAATAATTTTGACAAAGATGAAGCTATTTTCGAAATAAAACGGACATTCCCGAATTCACACAACGAGCGAATGCGGGAAAATTTCGGTACGTCTGTGAGAGTATGAGTTAGCGAATAGAAGAATTGTTTAAAAATGTTTCTATTTGTTTACGTGATAGAGCTAATCAGAAAATATGAGAAGCCAAGACATGGCGAAAACGGGAAGACGCGAGGCGTTCCTGTTTGAAACCGTGGAGGTGACGGATCTGACATGGATTGGCAGCTTGGAGCGTCAATCCAGTACGTAAGGCTTTGAAGTTGTTAGCCAGCAGTGGCTGGAATCATACATTCTCTCAGGTGAACACGTCACTGTTATCTGCCAGTGCCCACAGCTACTGCCACGGTACTCCACACTATTAAGAACCTCTCTATGGAACCAATAAGGGGCAAAGTCGCGTGCTCTCATTACGCACGTTAAACTGAGCAAAAAGTCGCAATACAAAACGAATATTAAGTGAAAGACGTTCCGTTACTTGTCTGTCATTGTTTTTCCCGCATATTTTGTAATTTTGTTAGGTTAAGCTAATTTCAATCAATATTACTGTCACATGTTTTTCATTCAACTTTGAGATTGTGCTTTATATCATTTAGCGACTGTTATCATAAGACGGAGTACTAGTTTTGTATGTTTTTTGTATTTTAATAGTAAGTGGATCTACCGTATGCCGATCTTGTGTTTTTATGTGCTAAGTGGCCATGTAAGGGCATCCTTTTTGATTTATCTGTTCCATTAATATCAACGTTAAACACCTCTTTCACCCATGAATTTATCAGTAATTATTGGGATGCCAAGTAAGTGACAAGGATAAATGATTAAAAATTATAACCTTTTAACTAGCGGAACTACACCCTGTTTCAAGCTTATGGTTTCGGGAATGATAGACCACATACAGTCTATGCTAGGAGTGATAAAACTCTGAGACACGTACAATTGCCTTAATTGGTAATTTATCACACACAAAATATAAAGAAAAAACTTTCTAAACAGTTACAAAAGTAATTGTAACTAGGCATGAAAGTTTTGAGCCAAAGTATTGAGTCTACATTTATGATAACGTTAAGGACGAAAATTCATGACACAAGTCATATTTCCAGAACCTCTAACCAACTGGGGCGAGAGGGTATGCTACGCGATAAATTGATGGCACCATATTATACTGAATTTTCCTTATGCCTTAGTGCAGAAAGAGTATATAATTTATATATACATATAAAAAGAGAAGATAACGCTGATTTAAGATACGTGGTTTATGTTTAGCCACCAGTAGAGAGCGTTGCCCTGGAAACGGTTCAGAAAGCCAAAGGTCACACTAAATCAAACCCGCTACTGCTGAAAGCTTCGCGCACACATCACTGCAGAGGATTTTTCTGCGCGCGAATATGAAGAAACTGTTTATGATCTCTGATACGGAGAGATGTCATAACTGAGCCCAGTATCAGAGATCTTAATGGTGTACTGCTGCCATCACTGTCTGCTAGTTGGAAGACTCCACCCAAGTAATACTCCACAACCTGCTGCGTTATAATCCTAGCAACCCTACAAGACATCAGGCACACGTCTACGTACTTTTTGTCACTTTATTCGCAATAAGGGAGCGTCCATAAACCACGTAGCTCCAGTTTGGCTTCCTGTGAACCCCCGTCCTCCCCATGTAGCCCTACGTGGCTTTGGCCTCTAACCCCCCCTCCCTCCGCCACTTAGCACGTAGCTTTTTTCCCTTTTGATTCCAGAAGACATTTTGTACTGTTTTCTACAGTCACACTACTGTACATTACATACAGAGATAATTAACTGAGGGAAATAAATATTCACATGCTGTTGCGTGTTCTGTTCCTCATTATAACTGTGAAAAATGTTATTAAAAGAAAGCTACTTGGCCTGGCACAGAAACCCTCCCCCACGTAGCCCAGCGTAGCCGTCTAGCCAACTCCTTCCCCCCCTCCCCCCCCCTGGACCTAGCCACGTAGTTTGTGCACGCTTCCTAAGATTCCTGCAATCACGGATCATGTCCACTGCAATATTCAGGATAATTCAAGAAAAATAAAGCTTGACCAATGAATGTGCACATAATATTGCCGTGTAATTCATGAAAACTTGGTATTCATTCATTTTATTTTGATACTTTGAAAATTTGTGAAATTCGAGAGATACAAAACTGATGTTAATATTATTTTCTTAGTAGCATCTGTAATACTGAATTGTTGATATCACTTTATTGCATAATAAACAAAACGTCGAATAAGTAATCGGTTTCAATTTAATGGGCAACACTATAAAACACTTTATGAAACAATATTACAATAATTAAATAACTATATTTAATGAAGATTATAAACATCATGCTCATTGCTTCAGCTTTCTGTCTCGAAATAAACCATGAGGTGGTTCGTTTTTTTTTTTTTTTTCACTCGTCTAGCAAAATTGTATGTGACTAATTTGTACACTTCTGGAATTGAATCTAGTCAGCTGAACTGAAGTCAACTTCACTTATTGTTTCGGATATCAGTCAGATGAGGAGTCATCCTATCGAACCTTTTTGATTTTATTTCCATAGTCATCCAAAGGCTTTTTCTGGTACTCCTTTTCGGTGCAATACCAACTCGATTTGTTTAGCTTAAAGCCCTATTGTTGGGTTACAGTCTCAATCAATTCAAGCATATAACTTTTTTTGCTTTGTGATGAAAAATATTGTTTTAAATCATGAATAAAAATCTTACCACGAAAGTAAGAAGTTGATATGAAATATTAGGTTTCACGATCCGGATGTTATTCCGTACTATACAGATCGCTTCCCTTCACAGCCACTAAGCAGAAGTTGTGTGCTATTACCCCATATAGCTTATATACTAAGAAACAAATTCGGTATGCCTGCAGTGTAACTAAAGCTATTGTGTTAGTGCTGATTGGTAAAATATAGTTCGAATCTAATAAAATCCACCAAAATACACAAACGAAATTCATTTTTGAAGTTTGATTTTCGAAAAAACAAACTTGGTATATGCAATCATTTTCTAAGTCTAATCATATTTTTAATGAAAAAGGTTTGAGAGCTCTAAACCGTCTTAAAATAAAAACATGTTTTAATAACAAAAAGTATGTAAATTTACAAAGGATTTGTTCGGATGTATGCGAAAATATATTTTGTACTGAGAGGCATCGAATACATAACTTGAGACGTAAATTCACAAAGGATTTGTTCAAATGTACACGGAAATATATTTTACACTGAAAGGCGTAGAGCACGTAATAACGAGATGAGAGATCAAGAAATTAAGTCAATCGTAGTTAGCTTTATGTTGTTGACTCGAGAAACTTCCCTTCAACAGTAATTATGAAAAGTGATTCCTTGTTTTCAGCGGTATGTTCGTTTGTTGTATAAATAATCCCGAAAATTGTAAGAAATTTTATATACAGCTAACCTTCTGGCATCTGATTAGGCATTAGTTTCAGGACTAATCTATGAACTCTTTTGATCGTAAATGATACAATTCCATGAAATTTACAGTATTTAAACCCAAATGGAAGTTCAATGGATAACTTCACAGAAATATGTAGAACGTAATCTTTATATGATTATTCATCTTGATTTTACTTTTCGCTGTACTGACAAACAAATTCGAACAACAGTCTGGTTTTATTTTTAGACTAATTACACATCCGCGTTATCTTAATTGCAGCGTCATTTCGTATTATATAAAGAAACTAATGTTATAGATGAACGAACAAAAAATTTCCTAACAACATACGAGGGTCGACAGATAATTTCGTGGCAAGCCACTGATGAACACGAGCTAGGGGAACAGTAATGTTCCATTTTTTAATAAAGTCCACTCTGAGCTCCACATATGTTCTCCAACGACACTCCAATCGTTTTAAGACATCCGCATAAAAGGCTTTCTCCAAAAAAGAAAAAAAAGAGGAGGTCTATGAGGGACTTGAGAATTGAAAGCATTGCTTTGGTGAGCCAACAGCTTACATCAAACTCCTCTTTTTTTCTTGATTATTGTTCGCGATTGCCATATTCCCCTATAATTGTTTAAATATGTCACAAAGAATCTAGAAGCAATAAACATTCAGAATTCCGAAAGAATGGACACCATAACTTCTCCTGCATAACAGAACTGTCGATCTTCCACTGCAGTCACTGTTAATTTGACTCTGGAGTAAAATGAAGGGCCTGTGTCTCAATTAAAACAATTAACAAAAACCCACTACTGTATTAGCTTCTAAAAGAGTTAGGTTTTCCGAAAATGCCCACCATTCAGCTAACTTTAGATATGCTGTCAAAACTATCGGCATCCAAAAAAAGGAAATCTTTGTTCATTCGCATGGTATTTTATTGCTGGGATTGGCCACAGAAAGCTACCTAAAGTTACGGAAAAGGTGTCGCAAAAAGCAGAGTCGGGATAATGTGACGGGGAAGCCATCTACCATTCAACCTTGCTAATGAAGAAGAGAAACCAATTTGTAACATGTTTAAAAACAGCAACAAACCAATTGAGGGGGGTGGGGGTTAACTTTGCGAGATATCCTACCACAGTTCCTCCAGCAGATTTTTGTTTGTGGTTTAAATTAGATGACTTTCTGGGGACATCTCAACTCAATGCCACATTGTGCACATCAGTTTTGTTTTGCTGTCCTCTGCTAAGATTTATAGCCCTTGGGGTTTGGAAGCCTGTGAGTTAGCTACTTATAACTGTATATGGCGAAAATATCTGTTACTTTTAGTGTCTGTCCTTGGGCTTTATTGATAATCATCTCATACATAAGAAATCCACATCCGTAGTATATAATAAGTTTTGTTTTTAATGGATGTTGTATCTATATATATATATATATACAGATCATAAAAAACTGACTGCGAGAGAAACAATGCGTGAGCGACTGGTATAACATTACAGAGACTCACACACGCTATCTGTCTGTCTGTCACTGTTCGGATAGTTTTAAAAATTTCATGATGAAATAAATTATTTATCCGAAAACGTATCCTATGTCCTTCCTAATCATACATAGTATTTCGTTGTCAAATTTCATAAAGATCAGTTTAGCAGTTTAGTCGTTAAAACGTAACAAACACAAAGACAGTTAGTTCGCATTTATAATATTAATGTACATGTCCAAGTACTTTGTCAGAGTACGAACTAATATCGATCTAGGAGTACCTCTTCAACCAGCTGAATGCATAACTTTCTGTCTTGTCTCCACTAGTTTTCCAGCGCGGGGACCATTTTAAAAGCTGGTTCGTCCCCATTTTAATTCAGATGTCCACTAATGTTTACTATGCTTTTCCTTACTCAAATATTTAACAGCACCAATTGCATTTAGATCAAGCGTTCACCTCCTACATTTTGAGCTATAACAAAAAGGTTCGGTTAAAAATCTTGTTATTTTGTACGGAGAGTTATGTAAGGTTTTCCCAAGGTTATAAGATTTCGTTTTCTTGATTAGGCCATGAACATATGACATGACCATTGTAAATCACAAAATATTTTTATGTCCGTAGACTGACATGAAGTTTAATTTACACTACTTTATTGATGTATAGTATCAGAACAGAAATCGCTGTAGAGTAGGTACTGGACGTGAGAGAATTTTTTTTTAGTGTCACCGCAAGTACGGAAGTTCGTCTTGGGTCGGTCGTCTCGCTACGTGGTCTCCATTGTATGTTGTATGACGAATTGGACTGATTCGGCACCACGGTTCACGGACATTACGCAGTTTTGCGAAGAAAGCGAGAGTGGTTTCCTGTCTCAATCTCTGGCACTCAGAATAAAGGATGGCAGAAAAAAAAAGATAGAAAAAGGACGGAGTCTGCGGTGGGAGAGAGGAGAAAGTGGCTTCAGACCGCCAGCGAAGCTTGCAGCCGCAGTGCACCGCGACTCATCAAACGCTCTGATTTTATTACGCAAAGCGCTTCCCTTCCTGATCTTCCGTATTCTGCCTACATTGTTTCTTCGAAGAATTCGTTGCATTGTCGTGTTAAGGTGACCCTAATACCCACTGGAAGGTCTCAGTCTATTCACCAACGACCACGATGTGTACGACAATAGAGACCAATAGGCACTCCATCTAATGTATGACGGAATAACTTTAAAAGAAAAGTTGCTTGATCGAAGGGTTGGAAACACTTTAATTTTAATTGAGATGGAACGCATGCTCCGGTAGCGATTTCCTTAATCAACTACTTACCCCTTTATTATTATTGTTTTTTTATTTTTATTACTGTGGTTCGGATCTTTATCACAAGTCATATTTTTTCCCTGCCTTCTTTTTGAGTTATAATGCTGAATTAAAACTGATTGAACGTTTCTGATTGTAATTAAATTTATTTATGTAGCATATAAATGCATATTCTGGCCATTTTCATAATTTTTGACATATTACGATAATATTTATGGTCATATGATCATATTTTGAGGGAAAATCTGATAATGCTTTAATGGTACCGGAATTCACTAGAAGTTTTAGATGAGAAGAAATTAAGATAATTACTAACTGTACTCCTATCATATCTTATCATACATTGGAGGAAAAAACAAAACTAATTGCCACTGAATTGGTCTGAATTCACCAGGCAGGAATAAATTATATTGTCACTCTCTAAACGTTAATTTTCCGCTCGTCTCTTATCTCGACAATGCAGCAACATCACGCCTGTGTCGAGCCGCATCAATCAATGTATCACTGTCGCAAATACTTTTGAAAATAATCCTCAGTCAGTGTTAAATCTGCAGTGAGTCAGTGAGTGCCACCATGCCAAAAACAAATTTTTCTGAAACTGCGAAGTTATGAAAAGGAATTTGGAAATGAGTATTTTAGTTCAGACTAAAAAGTTCTTTTCTGTAAATTATATGAAACTAAAATGACACTAACCAAACGGTTTAAAATTTAATTTCCCAATAGCGCAGTGAGTGCACAGAATCAAATTATGCTGTCTACATGAAAGCGACAGTATTAGATAAAATAAATTATATATAATTGAGCATGTTTTGATGTATAGTAAATTTATCGGATTCCATGTTAAACTGTAGGTCCCAGAGGAAAGGAACTGGCCGTCCTACCTCTGACACAATGGCTTAGTATGCATCCTTCGGGAGGATCCAACCAAGTGGGCTAAGTTAAGTTTTTTTAAATTTAAATATTTGGTCGTGTTTTGTTATTTTTAGGTCATATTTGCATGCATGTTTCTCTATTTTTTGGATCATAAACCTTAATTATTACTATCCTAAATTTTTAAGTGTATATTCCCCGTCCATTTACTTTTACCCTTCCAAAATTTTAATTTTGAATTCTTTCAGCATTTTGGGGTAAAATTTTCCCGATTCATTTTTCTTGAATTCGAGTACCAGCTTGTGGTAATGGTCATCTTTTCCCTTTAATGCCTACACTTAATTCTTCAACGACTATCTCTGCAAGTCTCATCACCAACGTACGCCTTGTAAACTCCCAGCAGTTTCTTCACGTTCCTTATCTCCCAGCTGAAATTCCGAGAACCATAATACCTACTGGATACAGAATGTAAAGTATAGACTCGTTCACTGAGTCACACTTGCTGTATATATTACGCTGAGTACGGTGATAAGTTTGGGAAGCGAGATGTTTTCACAAACTCATTGATCTGTTTTCTTTCTGTTTCAGGTAACACAATAGATGGATGTTATGATGCTTATGATGCAGCTATCAGCTATTGCTTTCTCAAGGTTGGATGCGTAAGTTCCCTAGCAGTTGTAACTTTGTCCTTTATTTTTAATTCCACACCAAAAGAAAATTTCAGTGAGAGGTATGTTTTAAAATTTCAATAACATATTTACTGACTTAAAAAAAAAATCTGCATTACTGTTTTGGTTCGATTTGAGATGATATATTACTGAAGCAGAAGGCAAATCCATTTAACATTACTCAAAAGGTACAGTAATCTATAAAAACAAAGAGAATAAGAAACTTGGGAGATTATATGGCTCAAACCGGGAACTCTTTAGAGAAATCTGAATTTTAATTTTTTGCTTAGTAACCTGGGTATTTTATAACTGTCATCTGTTACAAAGTTTCACATTATCTACGAAGGTGATGTTACTTATAAAGGAATCAACACACTATTAAATAACGCATCTCAGGTATCTAAAATTTTTGAAACGGGAAACATTAATTTCGCATAATGACAGATGTAGATTTAGTATCAAACTAGTGAACATTGGCATACGAAATACATAAATATATAAAGTGTACACTGTTTTTCTTTAAATCGGAAAGTGCATGTGGTCTCAAATTTTGGTCGCTTTGTTACGGAAAGTTCCTGATAGTTTTCAGGGACTGTATTTTGATAGGCTGCATAATGATGAGGTATATATTCTATTCAATCAGAAAATTTCCATCATTAAAAGTTATTTTATAATGTAATGAAGTTGCATGTAATGTGAATTAAGATACGAACATAGCTTGCGGAATAGCATAAATTTCATACAAATGAAGTTAACGTACCTATTCGATGAAGAAATTTATGTTGGAAATTATTTACGATGACGTAATGAAACTTTTCCGTCTTTTCTTAAATATTGGCTGTGAATGGAAATTACTCAACTAACTGAGTGAGATTTCGATGATACAGTAAAAAGTTTTAATTGACACGCAAAACTCTTCTGTCGAATATGATATTATAGTCTGACGTGATATCCAATCGCTGAAAGATTTCCGACTGATTTGTAAGTAACGGCAAATCTAGCAGCTTTTAAAGGCAAGCCCTACAGTGTGATAGTTCACAGCTGCGCCGTGAACACTGGTGCCACGCGTCTTTTAATTGCCGTCGCATTACTGTTAGCAGTAGAGTATTATTGCAGTAATTCTGATCCCATCCTCATCGACTAAACCAGATTACAGCTGGCAGCGCTCCGACTGTCTTAACAATGAATCTCGTTACTTCTCCTTTGTGCAAAAGACTGTGAGTACGTTTTTCTTGGAAGTGATTTAACATAGCAAAAACATTTTACCAAAATAAACATAACTTCTTCAAATTAAATTCATGTTGCAAGTTGCCAGCAGTGATTTTTTTTAAAAATCTATGCATTATTTTGCTGGTCAAACATTTATTATTAAGTCTTTAGATTAATGATGAAGTGAGACTATATATTCGATTACCACTTAAATTATGAACTTCTGTACCGTTTTACTGTAAATACTCTGTTTTTATGTTATAAGGTATTGACATGTTGTCGGTAGGCATAACCGGTGTACTGACGATCACTAAAATTTCACGATCATAAAAGCAGCTCAATTGGCCTGCTTAACTTCTGGCGTTCTTAGGTATTAAACAGAAACATTGCATTTTTTTATTCGAATTCTAAATGTTGACTTGTGCTCGGCAGCAAACAGTTTCAGGCTCTTCGATGTAGATAAAAGGATAGTAATTAATTAATTTTCTGCTTTGCCTATACATGCAAGCTTTATATACTAGCAGTGTGTAATCGGTGTTTTATGGACTTATGACAACATTAAAGCGTGCGAGAACGAAAGATTTTCGGCGTTAAATATGGGTAAGACTTTCTGTGGATATTAATGAAGTGATAAAACACATGTTTCCACGAGGAGGTCATTCGACTAATATCCAGAGAAAATAAACTTCGTGCGTATAATTTAAAATATTGCTTCTCACAATTCACATTAATTTAGCCAACAAACCGACTATAGTTTCAAAGGATCTTACATTGAGTGAATTCGGTGTGTTTTGTTCTCTTTGATAAATAGCTATCTATTCCTGTTAACATACAGCCAGCTTTGCAGTTGGTCGTTTTCGATGTTATTATGGCAGATGAATAGTAAAGGGGAAGAAATCGACAGCTGACGAAGCATTCCGCAAATTAGATTTGAAAAATCCTGAAAAACCGTAATCTAATAGCGGTAATGTAGTTTAATCTGAAAACTGTGCAGTGAATTAGAGAATAAAACTTGCTTCCTTCGAGAAATATTTTATATTGAAGAGATTGTAATTACAATTATTGGTGCAAAGTAGGAGAGAAAACACCGCATATCCTAAAATGAGGTCAGCGAAAGAAAAAAAAATGTAATAATATTCGCAATTTACAGCACAATGTCTACTTTATGTGGATTACCACTGGGATGACACTTTACATATAGTGAAAGTACTGACGCGTGTATTTTGAGATTTCTCTGAGTTTTCCCCTGTAGTGGAGAGTAAGGTGTATTGTGGTGACGAGCCGTGTGTACTCACTCGGTGGAACGTGTGTTTGCTGGAGGAGAGGTCGCTTTCTATTGGGAAGGGGCCGCTGAGTCGACAGCTCACCTTGATCGTGGTCGGAGTCAGAGAATCTCCACGTGCAGACGATAAGCTGTCATTTAAAAACGCTCATCTCGACTATGAATTGTACGTACTCCCTTCTTACGCAAGTAAATTTAGAGTTATTTGAAGTTCAACTAACCCAAACTATGCCAAGAGTTACAGAATGACAAGATATATATTTTGTTTCAGTTGATACGTAACAGCGTATGAACTACGATCACTATCCGTAAAAACACTGAATAGACAGTCGGGAACCACCATCATGGCGTCCAGTGTTTGCAGTCCTTGGAGTATTAAGGACTGACAACATAACGCAAGCGTTGGTAGTTGAGAGAGAGTGCGGTTGTAGTGACAGTGTATTCAATTTATTTAGTTTGTCGTCTGAGAGCAATCAACAGTATTTTAATGACCAAAACGGAGGACTGTAAAAGTGTGGGGGAATCAGTTCCGTAAGAAGCGCTGTTCAAATACGACGAAACTGTTCTGGAGACGGCAGAAACCACCAAGCAATTATACCAACCTCTCCTGATTGTCTTCACTTAAATCCACATGCAGTCAAAAACGTCCAGGAAAAGACACAAGTAACAATAAAATGCACGTGGTTGATCGATCATAGAAATATTGTTATATTTACTTGTTTTGCTGCTGCCATATTCCATTGTGGATCAGGTGAATAAATTTCCTGAAGGAATCAGCCGTTGCGTGAAGACAGCCTTAGCTTTGAAGAGATGAAATAGACTGTTCATATTCTGGTTCCAGACAGTTTTAACACTATAACCGAAATATGAGAAGCTTTAAACGACAGACACTACCTAGCAAATGAAGCAGCTTTCTTGGCTTGCAAACTAATGAAAATGTTCACTTTGAATTGTGATTATAAGTGGTTGAAAAGTGAAATTTTAAATCTCTGGAAGACATTAATGTAAATATTTAAACTAAAAACTAGTTGAAACTATTTTAATGCACATAATTTTGGCAACAAGAGTGTAATGAACATCAAAGTTATCAAAAGTTTCAAGTAATAAAATAAAGACTTCAGTCACCAATCAGACTGGCTGTAATACTAGTACCCTGTTTTCTGTGTTTAACAACTGTGTCTCTAAATTTATAAGGATCTGTAGGTATAAATTACAGGATCTCCGAAAAATGCAGTATACCTGATTTAAGCCCGACGGGTATTTGTAACAATACTGACTTTTTGAAAAGTGTTATCTTTGGTCGTAAACAAAGATTCGTGTTTTATGTGTTTAGTCAGCATTTTAGCAGTTATTACTTTCTTCCCACTCGGGCAATGGGCTTAAAAAAACAATACAGTTAACCGTAAGCAAAGTTGGTCACAAGAACGTGTTAAACAAATATTCACCATCTGTAAAAATGTGTTTCCAGCGTGCGTTATGTAATCACGTAAAACATAGAAGTTGTTAAATATGGATTGTTAATCATTACTTCTGCAAGTCAAGCTAACAAACCAGTCAAACAGTCAACCATTATTAATTATATAATCAACTCATCGGAGCAAAGTGTTGCAATGCCGATTGAGTTGGAGTTGGTGCTCGATGGAAGAGCTGATGCGGGAAGGCATCTTCGGCAGGGAGTGAATAGCTCGCTGTTTGCCGACTCTACTCGTGACCGGAATGAATGTCGACACCTAGCCTCGCTACATATCGACCAGAAACATCTACAGTAACATTATAAATGCAAAAATAATTCTGTCTCTCTGTCTGTTTGTTACGTTTTCATAACTAAACCGACGTATCATTATGAAGGAAGTAGCAAATATTTTTCGGAATAAATATAATATTTTTTCACAAATTTGAAAAACTAATCAAATGATGTCAGAGCGACTGATAACGAGTAAAAGTCTCTGAAATGTCTTATCAGTCGCTCAGGCATTTTTTCTCTCGCAGTCAGTTCAGTCAAAACGTGATTTCCCATAGGCAGTTATATGAGTTAGCTTACGAGTTTCCTACACACAAAGGCTATATATCTTAGTAAAACTAAAAACGTTATGTACAAAACAGTATTGACATAAGATGTATCCAGAAAGTGACATAATTTTATATTAAAAACAAAAATCTGCTGGAGGAACTTTTGTAGGTGGTCTCCCACAGTAGAGTCCCCTCCCCGCCGCCTAGTTTGTTGCTATTTTAAACATTTAGTAAATTGGTTTTCTTCACGAGATACTCAGTGGCAGAATGGCATGGTGATGGCTTCCCCGTCATATTATCCCCACTCCGGATTTTTGAGACTCCTTAGAGCTTTCTATATCCAATTCTTGCAATAAAATTCTAAGTCTAAGCGTACGAAGTCGCAGGTAACAGCAAGTATTACATAAATTAAAGAGTTACTATGTAATGCCTTTATTTGACACAGTACGAAAATTCTTTTCACTGTCTCATCCTGAACATCTAACAGACATATTACCGCAACTGGATAGTCAACCTTGTGAAGTTTTTCCAACTAGTTTCATACTAACAATAGAACGAAGCAATTTAATTTTCTATTCTATACTTTCGTTTGCTATAAAAACCTAAAGACAAATATTGCATAATTTTTCAATATAATTAATACAGTGACAAACTTATTTGCGTGTTTTAAAAGTTATTCTTCTTTTACGAGCTTGATTTTTTGGGCGTTAACAAATAGAAAACTAATCAACACAATACCACTTTATTTTACAAGTATTAACTGCAGTTTAGATAACAGAAACGTTTTATCTAAGAACCAAGTGACGCAACTTAATAAAATTTTAGAAGAGGGTTGATTTTTCCCTCAGAAAATAACAAAAAGTGCTTTTTCAAATACAAAAAAAAAACTCTCATTGTTCCTAGCTAATGTCTCAGTTTGTATACCACCGTTTCATTCGTCGCGGCATAAAGTCTTAATTTATCGGATGGTTCCATGTAGCGGGGACGTGTGGTTTTAATTAAGTGTTGCGTTCGTCGTGTGTTGTTCACACCGTGCGGTTAAAAAAAATGTGATAAAACATTTTTAATGAGAAAACAGTAATGCAAACTATAGCTGACTGAAATGCAGAACACGCCAAATGACATTAAAAAATGTTCATACCGGCTGTCTTCAACTCTTATAGAAGACAGTTTACAACACGCTAGTGGTTCTAATCCAACTAATGATACTGCCTACACTGGAAAGCACTATACGTCAGATGTATCCAGGTGACCGCCACAGTGTCTGAAGCAGTCCGAATGTCACGACGTGACATTTAGCTCCGATCCAAGTGATATCTGCTACTAGAGACACATGGCAACGCCCCTCTACAAGAGAATTCAGTTTGTTAAAAAGAGAAATAATTCTCTGTTTACCACTCCGTCTGATAAAGGGTCTGTTATTCTATTATTGATTATGTCATCAGAACTAAATACACTGTAGTAATACGTAGTGTTCTTATATTGACTTACTTACCAGATCCTAATGTATTACGTAACACGTTCTCATACTTATGGAGTCTAAATAATCAGCTTCAGCAATTATAATGTGAATCAATTTCCTGCAGCGCCTTATCACACGCCAGAGCAGTCACGGCTAAGAATAATTTAAATGCTCTATTCATAGCCTCTCTCAATCTAAAGAGTTGTTTGACTACTATTTATTATTATTATTGCCAGCACAATGACTCCTGTGGGAAACCTTAGCACGAAGGTGGTTTGATAAGTAAATTGGTTTGATGTCAAAGAGATCAAATTAAGTCGTGAAACCTAGCGTGATTTCTTGATATCGTCGAATCGAACCTAGAACCTGCAGAACGTCAGATCCAAAACGTTGTCATTTATACAAACCAATAAGTTCAAAAATTGATACCTTTATTTCCAGCTCATATTATAGATTCAAAATTATTAATAGAGTACATATCAGTGTGATTATTGCACAAAAATAACAAACTGATAAATTGTAATCTGTGGAAGATATGAATTCAACTGTCAGGTTCATAGGATCCCTGAAAACACAAGAGACAAAAAGCAAGCTCATTCAGCTTTTCAAACCCATAAAATTTAATATTACACGTAGCATCGAGTAGGAAAGCAATCAGCTGTCTTTTGAACCTTTTAGATTAACTCAGTAATGTGTTATTT